>JAJEJO010005610.1:135907-161630 GCA_020662805.1 Glaucomys volans
AAAAAAAGATATCCTCCTCAATTCAGAGTCTTTTTTTAAAGTCAAGGTTTTTGCATCTTCTATATGATATCACATTAGTAACTGACCACTCTCCCTCCTCCCCAGTCCATTCCCCTCCTATGATGTCAGTGGCTACTTACTGTACACCAAAGTTCTAGTACATTACTTAGCTTTTGATAGGCATCAAATATTTGTGAATAAAATGATTCATGAATGAAAACTATATTCCTTCTATTTATCATTTCTTGTAAAAGGAAAAATACTAAAAACCTCTAGTTACTCATTTTATCTCAGAGTACTTAGAATTTATTAGATGTTTGCTTAATACATTTGACGAATTGAACTGGATATAGTAAATTACAATACTGACGTAGAAGAAAAGACTCAATTAATGTGAAGCTTAAACATGGAATATTTGAACAGAAAACCGGAAAAAAATTAGTTAAAACAGTAAGAATATTCTCCATAGGAAGATGATAGAAGAGTAATCTAACATAAAATTAATTACTTATATTCTTAAATAAGATAACAAAACAATTAAATAGAATAAATATAAATAAAATATCATTGAAGGAAATAGCCTGAAATTGAAGCAGACCAAAGTATACTTAACACAAATATTCTCTATAGTGCAGGCAAAATAAATGGTAAAAGAATTGAATTAAAATCCTAGAAAAAAATTTGTATTTGAAAATAAGAGAACAAACTATGGGCTTATAGCAGAAGACAAACAAGGAGTTTTAAACTAAAAAAAAAAATCAGATTTGCTTAACATGTCTTTGCAACCCTAAATATTACCAAACAATAGTCAACACTAGAGCATTTTGGGGAGAAATTATCCTACCCCATGAATCATGGTGTTATATTAGCCAGCTTTCTATTGCTGTGATAAAACATCTGAGATAATCAACTTGTAAGGAGCAAAGATTTATTTCAGCTCATGGTTTCAGAGGTTTCAGTCCATTGTCACCTGTCTCCTTTAATTTGGGCCTATGGCAAGGCCGTACATCACGGCTGAAGCATATACTGGAACTCTGTTACCTCACAGTGACTAGGAAGCAAAAGAGAGAGAGAGAGAGGAGTGCCCAGGGTCTCAACATCTCCTTCAGGGGCACACCCCCAGTGACCCAATTTCCTTCCACTAGGCAGCCCCCTCTTAAAGGTTACACCCCTTCCTAACAGCACCACAGCCCCACATCCAACCCTTCAGCACATGAGCCTTTGGGGGACACTTAACCCAAACATAACAATGGCATGATGCTGTTCTTGCAAGACAAAAAAGGAAAGATATCTTCATAAATGTATATTCTTAGAAAATATACAAACCATGTGCTCTTTCTGAAAATAAAATTTGGAAAAAATGAAATCTATCAAAATTAAGTAAATTGGATAATGAATTGGAAAATTGTAGTATAAAATTTTAACAGCATTCACTGAAACCATTTAAGTAGTTATGCAACTTTTGCAAAACTAGTTTTTTTTAAAGAAACTTCAAGCTCTTAAAACATGATTTAATGAAAATAATTGCAATCTAAAATTCAAGATTTAAAATAAACACTAAAGTTAAAAATGGTGAAAGACATTAAAGAAACAAAAAAGAGGAACAAAAACCACCCTATTATGGTTTTTTTCCCACTATGACAACTAAAAAAATTTTCATGTGAAAGATTTTGAAAATGGAAATATTTCAGACTTTGAGAAAATCAGAGTAATCCATTTGCAAATACATCCATTTGCTCTTGAAGGAAAAAATTATTCAATGATACTTGGTAAAGCTTGGTAAGGAAGAGTTCATCAGGGAACATTGTGTTAGGTATAGGGTTCACAACAATGGGGTTTTGTAGAAGAGCATGGTTATGATTCTGAATGCAGCATGGACAAGTTGGAATTTATAGGCAAGGAACAAGGTGGGGATGAGTGGACAGACAATGCGTAAGAGGAAAGATCAAAGGTAAAGAAGATTTTGCTGAACCAGCATAAGAGGATTATTGTTGAAGACAGGCCAGGAAGATTGGACATCACCTGGGGATTAATGGAGGATGAGGAACCCAGTCAGGCATCATGGGTGCGAAGATATCAAGGGTAGGGGGTTCTTGCTACACTGACTTGGCAGATGTCTTTGCTAAAACTGAATTTTACAAGGTAGTAACCAGATGGGCCTAAGAGAAAGTTCAGGCCTAACTCAAGTTTGGTCAAACAGAGAATCTTTGCAATTCCTACCACCAAGATTGAACACATTTTGCCATACTTTCTTCATATTTCTTCCTCTTTCCCTTTATTTTATTTTTTATTAAATAAATTAGAAGTGAGGGCTTTAACTCAGCGAGAGCATGTGCTTATTATTCAGGAGGCCCTGGGTTTGATGTCCAGCACTAAAACCAACAACAAACAAAACAAACAAACAAAAAAGAAAACATTCAAAGACACAGCTCTCCTGTCACTTTGTACCCTTCCTCCATCCTGTTTGCTCACCTTCCTCTCTAATTTCCACCACAACCCTGAAAAGGATCATGCCTGTTGTGTTTCCATGGTTACCAAATATATTTTCATCATTTACTAAAGTAGAAAACTGATTTATGTGCATTAAAATTCTACAGAATGTATCATGATTCAGTTATCATTTTAAAACAATATTGAATGGAAAATGCAAATTACAGAATTATGGAAATCCTACAGCAGTTAACATGTAAGAACTTGATTTATCTTTACTAACATGAATGAATCTTGAAAACATATTATGCAGTATAAACGTCAGTTTTGTAATAATCCAGTGTTGACATATATAAATCAAATTTAATAACTCTTGCAGCTGTGTAGCTTGATGGCATATAAATATACAATTTATCCATTTTTGATTGAAGGGTATTTAGCTTGTTTCCAGCTATTTCCTATTACAAGTAATGGTAAAATGGACATCTTTGTACTTGTCTCTGTGCACTTTCATAAAAGATTCTCTAGGGTATATGCTCAGTGGAAGAAATGCTGGATTATTGATTAGATACATTTTCAACTGTTACAGGTATTTTCAAATTATGTTCAAAGTTACATCATTTTATATCAGCAACATATATTTACTCACACCCTTACAATACTTTGTGTTGTCAGACTTCTAGGATTACTGCTTGCATTTCCCTTTCTGATAATGAATTTGCACATCTTTTCATATATTAGCATTAATGTTTATTCCTCTGTAATTCACATATATAAACAAGCTACACATACACATTCAGATATATAAATTTGGGTGTTTGTTTTTCATGTTGGATGTAGGAGTTTTTATATGATCTGTACTCCAAATTTATTCATGATATATTATGAAGATCTTTTCTGTTCTCCATGTTCTGTCTTCTCACTGATCATTTCTATTGAGTCTGTTTTTTTAATCAAAATTTTTCATTATAATTTGTGCTTTTCTCTTGTTTGATAAATTGTCTATAACCTAAAATCATAGATACACTCTATATTTTCTTCTAGAAGAGTTGAGCTTTATGTATTTAGATATTTAATCAGAGAGACCGTAGAATTATGCCTTGATAATAAGAAACACATAAAAAGCACACTTAAAGTTGTTTGTTCACAGGTAATTGAACCATGAAATCTGATAATGCTAATACTGAATAAAATAACACTTTGAGGATAGATACATGATTTTTCTCTTTGTTAATCACTATTAAATGGATCTTAGAAGTATTTAATCCTCTTAATATCTATTTTGTAAGCAAACTAGATGTACTATAAGATATTCAACTTTGCTATAAATTTGTCTTGTAAAGGTTCATTGTATTTTATTCAAAGTCATTTGGAAATCTTTCTTCCAATATTGTACAAAAGGAGTGCAAAGCCAGTTCAGGTTTTGAAAATCTGAATAAACTGAAAGTATTAAAAACTGCTTGCAAATAAGACTTTATAATATCTGCTGGATCACAACATATGAACCTTCAAAGTATACACAAAATTTAATTTGAAATATCTTTAATGATCTCAACTGACCAGAAAAAAAGATAGTTGTACTCCATTTGTGTACAATGAACTAAAATAAAAAAAAAATTTAAAAAAAGAATAGCTGTCCCTAAAAGGTAATATTAGTTTTACACACACACACAAAATCTGATTAACTTTTCTTATTTCATTTATTTATTAATTTAATTATTTTATTTTAATTTATTTTGATTCATTGTATACAAATGGAGCACAACTATTGTTTCTCTGGTTGTATGCAAAGTAGAGTCACACCATTTGTGTAATCATACATGTACATAGGGTAGTGATGTTTGTCTCATTCTGCTATTTTTCCTTCCCCCCACCCAATCCTCACCCTTCTTTTTCCTCTATACAATCCATCCTTCCTCCATTCTTGCCTCCCTCCCACCTCGAATTATGTATCATCATCCACTTATCGGAGAGATCATTTGGCCTTTGGTTTTTTGGGATTGGCTAATCTCACTTAGCATGACAGTCTCCAGTTGCATCCATTTACCTGCAAATGCCATAATTTTATTCTTCTTTATGGCTGAGTAATATTCCATTGTGTATATATACCACAGTTTCTTTATCCATTCATTTATTGAAGGGCATCTAAGTTGGTTCCACAATCTAGCTATTGTGAATTGAGCAACTATGAACATTGATGTGGCTGCATTAATTTCTTTCTTTAGTGTTCTGTAGTTCTCATTGTAGAGGTCTTTCACCTCTTTTATTAGATTGATTCCTACGAATTTAATTTTTTTTTTTAGGCTATTGTGAATGGGGTAGTTTTCCTGATTTCTCTTTCGGAGGATTCATCACTTAGGAAAAAAATGCATTAGATTTATGAGCATTGATTTTATATCCTGCTATTTTACTGAATTCATTTATGCATTCTAGAAGTTTTCTGGTGGAGTTTTTTGGCTCCTCTAAATATAGAATCATGTCATCAGCAAATAGGGAATAGTTTGAGTTCTTCTTTTCCTATTCATATCCCTTTAATTTCTTTGGTCTGTCTAATTGCTCTGGCTAGAGTTTCAACAACGCTGTTGAACAGAAGTGGTAAAAGAGGGCATCCCTGCCTTGTATCAGTTCTTAGGGGGAATGCTTTCAGTTTTCTCCATTTAGAATGATGTTGCCCATAGACTTAGCATAGATAGCCTTTACAATGTCAAGGAATGATCCCACTATATTTTTTTTAGTGTTTTGAGCATGAAGTGGTGCTGTATTTTATCAAATGCTTTTTCTGCATCTATTGAAATAATCATGTGATTCTTAACTTTAAGCCTGTTGAAGTCGTGAATTACATTTATAGATTTCCAGATGTTGAACCATCCTTGCATCCCTGGGATGAAACCCACTTGATCATGGTGCACTATCTTTTTAATATGTTTTTGTATGCGACTTGCTAAAATTTTGTTAAGAATTTTTTCATCTATGTTCATTATGGATATGGGTCTGAAATTTTCTTTCCTCAATGTGTCTTTGGTTTTGGTATCAGGGTGATATTGGCTTCATAGGAAGAGTTTGGAAGGGTTCTCTCCTCCTCTATGTCATGGAATACTTTGAGGAGTATTGGAATGAGCTCTTCTTTGAAGGTCTTGTAGAACTTGACTGATAATCCATCTGGTCCTGGACTTTTCTTTGTTGGTAGGCTTTTGATGACATTTTCTATTTCATTGCTTGAAATTGATCTATTTAAATTGTGTATTTCCTCCAGATTCAGTTTGGGTAGTCATATGTCTCTAGAAACCTGTTGATATCTTTGAGATTATCTATTTTGTTGGAATATAGATTTTCAAAATTGCTTCTAATTTTGTTTTGTATTTCAATAGTGTCTATTGTGATATTTCCTGTTTCATCATGAATTTTAGTAATTTGAGTTTTCTCTCTCCTCTTTGTTAGTGTGGCTAATGGTTTATCAATTTTGTTTACTTTTTCAAAGAACCAGCTTTTTGTTTTGTCAATTTTTTGAATTGTTCCTTCTGTTTCAATTTCATTGATTTCTGCTCTGATTTTAATTATTTCCTGTCTTCTACTACTTTTGGTGATCATCTGTTCCTCTTTTTCTAGGGCTTTGAGCTAGAAGCCCATGTGAGGTTGTTTATTTGTTGACTTTTCATTCTTTTATTGAATGCACTCCATGCAATGAATTTACCTCTTAGCACTGCTTTCACATTTCATTTTGATTTGTTGTATCTTTGTTCTCATTTACCTATATGAATTTGTTTATTTTCCCCTGATGTCTTCTGTTATCCGTGCATCATTCAATAGCATATTATTTAATCTCCAGGTGTTGGAGTAGTTTCTGTTTTTTATTTTATCTTTGATTTCTAATTTCATTCCATTATGATCTGATAGAATACAAGGTAGTATCTCTATCTTTTTTGTATTTGCTAAGAGTAGATTTGTGGCATAACATTTGGTCTGTTTTAGAGAAGGATCCATGAGCTGCTGAGAAGAAAGTGTATTTGCTTATTGATGGATGGAATATTCTATATATGTCTGTTAAGTCTAAATTAGTGATTGTGTTATTGAGTTCTATGGTTTCTGTGTTCAATTTTTGCTTGGAAGATTGTCCAATGGTGAGAGAGGTGTATTAAAGTCACCTAGTATTATTGTCTTGTGGTCCATTTGGTTCCTGGAATTGAGAAGGATTTGTTTGATATACATGGATGTGCCATTGCTTTGGGCATAAACATTTATGATTGTTATGTCTTGCAGATTTATGCTTCCCTTAAGCAATATGAAATGCCCTTCTTTATTGCTTCTAACTAATTTTGGCTTGAAGTCCACTTTATCTGATATAAGGATGGAAACCTCCACTTTTTTACTGAGTCCATGTGTGTGGTATGTTTTTTCCCATCCTTTCAATTTTGTCTGTGGGTATCTTTTTCTATGAGATGTATTTCTTGAAGGCAGCATATTTTTGGGTCTTTTTAATTAATCCAATCTGCCAGTCTATGTCTTTTGATTGATGACCATTAACATTCAGAGTTATTATTGAGAAATGATTTGTGTTCCTGGTCATTTTGGCTTATTTTTGGTTTTTAACTTGACTTGGTTTCTCCTTTATTTGGCTATTCCTTTAGGGTAATTCCTCCCTATGCTGACTTACATTGTTGTTGTTTTTCATTTCTTCCTCACGGAATATTTTGTTTATAATGTTCTGTAGTGCCAGATTCTAATTGTAAGTTCTTTTAGCTTTTGTTTATCATGGAAGGGTTTAATTTCATCATCAAATCTGAAGGTAAGTTTTGCTGGGTATAAGATTCATTGTTGGCATCCATTTTCTTTCATAGCTTGAAATATATTGTTCCACGTCCTTCTTGATTTTAGGGTCTAGGTTGAGAAAACTGCTGATAACCATATTGGTTTCCCCCCGAGTATAATCTGATTTTTTTCTCTCGCAGTCTTTAAAATTCTGTCTTTATTTTGTATGTTATGTACTTTCATTATAATGTACCTTCATGTGGATCTGTTGTAGTTTTGTACATTTGGTGTCCTGTAAGCCTCTTGTATTTGATTTTCCATTTCATTCTTCAGATTTGGGAAATTTTCTGATATTATTTCATTGAATAGATTATTCATTCTTTTGGTTTGTATCTCTGTGCCTTCCTCAGTCCCAATAATTCTTAAATTTGGTCTTTTCATGATATCCCATAATTCTTGTAGGTCTGTTTGTGAATTCTTACTGTCTTCTCTGTTTGGCCAACTTTGTTTTCAAGATTAAATATTGTGTCTTCAATGTCTGATGTTCTGTCTTCCAGGTGATCTAGCCTGTTGGCTATGCTTTCTATTGTGTTTTTAATTTGGTTTACTATTTCCTTCATTTCAAGGATTTCTGTTTGGCTTTTTTTTCAGAATCTCTATCCCTTTATTGGAATGATCTTTTGCTTGTTGCATTTGTTCTTTTAACTGTTGATTGGTGTGATCATTCATTGCCTGCATTTGCTTTCTCATTTCTTTTGCTTCTCTGATCATTTTAATTATGTGCATTCCAAACTCCCTTTCTGACAATTCTTCTGCCATGCTGTCATTGGATTATGTAGCATCTAGAGTTGTTTGGGACATTTTTCCCCTTGTTTTCTCATATTGTTCATGTATCTTCCCCTCTAGCATTGAGAATCTGAGGTATTGCATTTCCCCCCTATAGACTTATAGTGCCCCTGTAGGTTTCCAATACCTCACCTTGAAGTGAGAGATCAATATTAGCAGCACCCTACACAAACAATATGCATCTTTAACTCAAATTTCCCCTTTTAAGATATTAACCATATTGTCTTAGTTAACAGAGATTATGAGTTCAATTATTATCTACAACTTAGCCAATAGGTTTGCAATAAAGACCAAAATTTCTAGTGGTGGACAAAAAGGATGGGGGTAGGGTGTAGGATATACCATTAATGAGATAAGAAGAGTGTCTTTAGAGGCACTATGTCATAGGAGTAGTGACAGTGTAATTAAAAGAAATTGGTTGTTAGCATGAGAAAAGGGAGAGTCTCCAAGGAGACAGAATTGAAGAAAATAGGGTGAGAAAAATATTAGTAAAAGAAGAGAAAAGTAGGAATAATAGTATGTATAATAGGAATAATTGTAATATTATTACTAATAAAGTAAAAAAAAATCTACAATAAGACTATACTGTACTGTTCAAACCTCCTAGTCCTCAGTAGGCTGATGCCTGGGAGGAACTTGTTAATGCAGTATCCCAAGAGGCGTGCTGCCCTTCTAGGTATGGTGGCCTCCCTGCTAGTTGGCAGAGGTGCCCCCGCTTGCTGATAGATGGTCAACCGCTGCCTGGGCACTAGACTGCAGGCTGGGGCCAGGCTGGACCTAGGCCTCTTTGGGCCTCCCAGGCACGGAATTCTCACTCGGGTGCTCCATCCCACCTCCCAGGTGCAGAAGTCTCACATGGGTCTCTGGTCCCACATCCCAGGTGCAGTAGTCTCACGTGAGTGCTCTGGTCCTGTCTCCCAAGTCAACTTTTCTTATTTTATATGTTAGAAGGGAAAGTAAATAAATTTAGGGTTGCTTGTCTTTGAAGGTTGGGTAAAAACTATACTGTGTAATGATCTAGATTTATTCAATTTTTAAAATTTTACTTGTTTTATGGTCTGATCTTTTTAAAATAGAACTTTTCATAGTTTTAATTAACATAATAATTGTACATATCTATGAGGTACAGTGTGATGTTTTAATACATACATAAAATATTTAATGATTAAATCAGAGTGATTAGTACTTTCATCTTATCATTTCTTGATGTTTGAAGACTTTAAGTTTTTCTCTTTTAGTTACTCATAAATTACATAATAGGCTACTATAAATAGCAATCACCCCACTGTGCTGTAGAACATGAAAGCTTATTCCATCTAACTGTATTTTTGTGCCTGTTAGCCAGCCTCTATACATCCCTTCTTTTCCTAGCTCTAGTAATCATGCATGTTTGTGATTACTAATTTAATAATTTCATACCAAATCAGAATTTTTTCTTCTTTAGTCTCTTCTATTGAGTCCTGTATTTTCTAGGAACTGTATTAATTTTCTAAAATTTAATTTGAAATGTGAAATTTTAAATTTATTGGCATAACATTATTAATTTTATTCTAATATTTTCAAAATCACTATATATAATTACATATAATTATGTTCCTTTTTTTCTCAGAATTTTTGATTTATGTTTCCTGATTTTTAATAGACTTATCATGATTAATCTACTGTACTAATCAGTGCACATAATCAATTTTTAAAATTCTGTTCATCTTCTCTATGTACAGTCCATTAATTCAAAATGTTTGAGTTTATAAAATTTATGCAGTTTTCTAATTTATATTTTTCATATTGCTTCCAACACCACCAAGTGCACACTGTAAAATAAAGGTTCTTACAACGGAAACAACTGTTTTAAAATAGATTTACTCAGTTCTGTCCTGGATGTGTAAGGTTTTTCAAGTTGATCCATGCTAACTACTCTGCATGGCCTCACACACAAAGCCCGATCACTCAGATCATGTTTGAGAAATAGGAACTGTTATGTTACAGAATAGAATGGTATTCATAACATTTATATTACATGTCTTTGCACTCAAAGGATTTTTAAAAAGATTAATTCTACCATGTCAGATCACTTTTCCCTTCCCTTCAGCCATCTTGAGTTTCAGTCTGACCCAAGGAGGCTTCTCTGAGGATCTCTTCAATGTGACAGGACATCTGTACTTCCTTGTTAGAGCACAGACTGTAGAAACATTTGGATCTCAGCAATATTTAAACTTTGGACCAGTTTCTTTCAGATTTGGTCAATACAACAAATTTCTCCAGCTGCATAGATACCCCTCCAAACCAGCCTTGACCCAACCTTTTCTTTTCCTTCTTTCAAATCAAGGATATTGAAAAGAAATTATGACAGAGAATCTGAGTAACACAGTTACTAATGTTGAGTTAATAAATATATATTAGTGCCAGAAGTATTTTTGGAAGGAAATATAAATTATGTAATAAATTGAAAATTAGAATCTGGGCTCCAAATGTGACAGATTGAGAAAGAGAAAATAAGGAGTAGGATGGGGAGAATGGAACAAGAATAAAGAAGTGGGCTAATGTTCCCTTTACAGGTAGTAGTAATTAGATATATTTTAATTCTTTTAAAATGTATCTTATTTCATTTATTCTTTCCTCTTCATCTTACAAAAAGTAAATCTTTATCATGTGAAAATTATAAATTACCAATACTTTTTATAAGAATGAATTGGCTCAGAAACTTACCACATAAATCATCACACTACATGTATTACTCTTCAAATCCAGCAAAAACATGTGACAAAACTCTTTGTTGACTCCCCTTACAAAAACATTGGGAAAACCTGCTGAATATACAAAAATAGGTTTATTAACCTATGGAGCAAGGGATACCATTTTGACAGTGCTTCACTCCATCTCAAATGGAAAAGCTCAGGAAGGGTGCCTATGGAATTTCAGGAAGGGAAGTTAGTTATGGATGGTTTTGTGGCAGAAGTTAGCAATCATATTCAGGACAGGACTTGTGAGCTGTATAAACTAGGTGATTTGCTAGAATAGTCAGTAGTTTTGGGGACATGTGAATCTGTGTGGTCACTTGTTACTTGACCTGAAATGTAAGTTCTAAGATTTTGTTTAAACATTTTATTTGAGCTTAGATTCTTTGTGTTACCAGTAACTGTTTGATATAGTTTTTCTGCATGCTATAGTGTTTTCTTTTTTGGGTTGTGATTTCCATATCAATTAACCTCTTCACACAGAAGAGATTAATGGCAGTACAATATTCCAATTGTTAGAAAGAACAATAAATTATTTACTACACTACTATCATTGGACATGTAGACTTTCATTTTGGTAATGTTAGATATTGCTTATCTTTGTGCATATTTTAGTGAGCACTTGCCAGTTATTTCCTAGGATAAATTCCAGAAGTGGAATTGCTAAATTAAAGAAAGGAAATTTTAAAAAAATTTGAGGAAAATGATCAAAGTACAGCTCAGAGACTATGCACCAGCTGAACATGGAGTTTTGGTTTCCCTCAATATAGTCAAGATCCATTCACCAAATATTTATTGAATGCCTATTGTGTAGCAGGTACTAAATAATGCCAGGGCACAAGATTTACATGGTAATGGTTTTCATGATTCATGGTAGTACAGAAAGAATATGCCCCCCACTGTGTGGTGTCTCTGTGTCAGAAGGTGAAATGGGGAGGAGAGAATCTGGCCAGAGCTGTTTGTTGAGTCAGAGGGGAAAGAGAGAGCAAATAGGTAATACCTGGCACTCTGATACTTGGGTAGGACCATATGTTGATAATTCCTTGATTATATAATGAGATGGTGTATGTTAGTTGTTCAGTTTTCTGGTAATTCCCAGAAGTACTCTGATACTGACCCTTGGCTAAGAAAAATTATCTTTAATTATTTTTGGGGTTGGGGTGCTGGTTATTGAACCCAGAACCAACCAAATGATAAGCACATACTCTACCTCTGTCCTATGCCCTCAGATCATTATATCTTTCACTTTTTCAATCAAATAGTTGATTGACATTGTTGTCTTTATTTGATCTTTTGATTTTTAGAGGAAATAAAAGATACAAGATATGTATATGGCTTTGAATGAATGAGAGAAACAAACTTACGTGTTTTCCTGCCTACTTTTCTTTTTCTTTGTATTGAGGATTGAACAACCCAGAAGCATTTTACCACTGAGCTATATTCCCAACTATTTATTTATTTATTTATTTATTTGTTTGTTTGTTTTCTTTTGAGACAGGGTCTTACTAAGTTGCTCAGGGCTTTACTAAATTGCTGAGGCTTGAACTTGTGATCCTCCTTTCTCTACCTCTAGAGTCACTGGGATTATAGGTGTGTGCCACCACGCCTGGCTCCTTCCTACTTTTAAATTAAAATTTTTAATTACCCAAACGTGAATATGTTTTTTACTGTGAATTTTAAATTAAGTAAAAAGGTAATCAAAATTCTTTTACTGTGCAAACATGTTTATGGGCATTTGAGATTAAATTAAAATTTATTATCTGCAAGAATGGAGATCCCCTCAAAGCTCCTATTCTTATGTCTCTGCCAACCTAAAGTAAACAGATTCCAAAATTATTTTAGGTGTAATTTTCACATCTTGAAAACACAATGAGCAAGCAAAACAAACAAAAAAACCCCTACACCTACAACACACAAATGACCAAACAATAACAGAGGGTGAAACAAAATTTCAATACTCAAGAAGTGAATTATCATAAAATCCTTGATATGTGCTTTTTAAATTGCTATAATCACCAATAAAATCTTTTAATCATAACAGTTCCATTGCATCTTTTCTTAAAACATTTACAGCTTTAAATTCCCTAAAATCTTGTCCTTCCTTTAACTTTCTCACTGTATGTATTCTTTTCTTTTGGACTATCATATTATCTGTTTCAAGAAAGCAATATTTTGAAATTTTTATGAGGTACACTGAAAAGATCTGTGATTTATGATCCAAAATTCTAGCATTGTCACACTGCACTGAGTAAAACCATAAAACACCCTACAACATGTGCCCAGCTGGTTGAGGAGTACCCTTCTAATATTTCACTGCATCTCTCCATTATCCTTTGTATCACAAGGAGCATTTCACATTTATTGTTGAAAGTGGTCATGGATTGTGGCAATATTCACAATAGCCAAGATGTGGGATTCACATTAACTGTCCATCAAGAATGATGGATAAAGAAAATGTACACATTGGAATGCTATTCAGCCTCAAGAAAAAGGAGAATATTTGGTCATTTGTGACAACAAGGATGAACCTGGGTAATACTATCTGAAATTAACTAGATACAGAGAGACAGATACAGCATGATCCCTCACATGTAATCTGAAATAGTCTATCCCTTAGAAGTAGAGAGTAGAGAGCTGGTTATCAGAAGCTGAAGGAGGTTTGGGAAGACATTGGTCAAAGAAAACAAAATTTCACTTAGGAGAATCAGTTGAAGAGATCTATTGTACAGTATTGTGACTATATAACAATGTATTGTATTATCGAAAATTACTAACTGCAGATTTTAAGTGTTCTCATGACAAAAATAAGATAGTGTATGTTAATGAACTTGAGTTACTTGTTCCTCAATACTTATTTCAAAACATCATGTTGTGCATGATAATACATCTAATTTTTGTCAATTAAAAGTGAATTTAAAAAATAAAAACATAAATCATAAGTAATAGGAATCTCCTCCCAAAAGAAAATGGCAAGGAGTGCTTCCATTAATTGAAAAATACATAGAATTTTTAAAAGATCATAACGTTATTGCTAGGCATCCTTTGTTCCATATGTTTGGTCCTATATTTCTATTTCTCTGTAAGTTTTATTGTAGGCAATAAACTTCTCAACTCTTCATGAGATAATATATATTCACATGAGATATTAAAGATAAGAAATTGATGCTTTAGTTAATATTTTATTTGTAAAATAAACTAATGTACAAGGACAACTTGTCACAATGCCAGGTATTATACCTACATATCACATTTAGATTGAAAATTATTCATTACAGATGTGGGCATTGAAATGAGAGATTGCAGATGAAGGCAAGAAGTAGTTAAAGGAGGTTCCATTAAGAAAATGAAGTTTGAAGAATAGACAGGATTTGTGCAAGGAGAACGACAATGGGTTATCAGCAGGGAACAAAACAAGTACAACTGTGCTTGTTGACAGGTGAAGAAATCAGTTTAGCCAGCTTTAGCCATGCTCCTTGTCAGCATAATACAAAATAGGATAAAAGTGGTAAAATGAGATCATATTGTTGCTATCTCTGAAAAGACATGATTGTACATATTATTTCCATCATTCAATTTGGTAAATATTAGGTCCCTATGAGGCAGGTCATTAAAAGGGAATATTTGTGAGACAGTGTTGGGAAAATGATAAGTAACTTGTTTCACAGAATCCAGATGGCATTTAGAATAGGCATTCTAACATTACTCCACAGAAAACGGTATTTATTAAGAAATAGTTGCAGAGAGCAGGTTTCCAGAAGAAACAAAATTGTGTTAGGGTCCCAAATAATACATTTGAATCGGGAAGTTTTGTCATTTTTAATCCATACAAAGGATTTCTAACAATTTATTCTCAGCTCTAAATAACCAAAGCTGCTCTCGGTTACTGATTTGTATAGTGTGAATTATGCTCACAAACATCCATTAGTTTTACTCTGGGGTAGCTCCCTGACTTCTTCAGACATTCTCTTCCTATCACTGAACTAGCTGTTTCTGTTCTGCTCAGGAACATTTCTTTCTTTTATAATATTATAGAGCTTTTCAAAATCAAAAGATACTGTAAACAAATTCCTATTCCACAGTTGGTGGGTGTAAGGATGAGCAGATAGGGGAAGGGCCTAGGAAATATATCTCTGCAACTAAAGCAGAAATGGTCCAGATGCTTAAATGATAAAGCAACAGTTCAATTCGTCATCAGTTTTACTTATTAAGGTCTTTTCCTTTTCCTATAAATAAAAGCAGAAATAGAAATATAAATTACAGAAGGAATGGAGCTAGCAATTGCCCATGTTATAAATGAAAGTAGATTATAATGTTATTTCAGAAGGAATTTTCTCTTTCTTCAGCAATGCAAATATGCTCTACATCAGATGTCAACTTTTTTTGATATTGCAGTGAATGACTGGGCTTTCGTGGGTTTATTATAAGAAAAATCATTTTAAATGACAGCATAAGAGCTATTGGGATATGACCTTAGAGGTTAGCAGGCTATGGGCTAATTTCTTATGGGAAAGAGATGCTTTGCATTTTCATTCACCTGGAAAGAAGGGTCAGAGTAATTGGACAAGTCTGAAATGCCTGAACTTTGCAAGGGGCACAGGTGAAAATATAACTGGTAAAAATTGGAGGCTAATTATCTTTAAGGTGTAAAATAGTGACCACATATAGTTTTCTGCATAAAGTGAGAATTTGAAAACAATTCAATATGTTGATAGTAAATACATGTTTTTGAAATTCTAAAAATTTCGGATTATGCTCATTTGAATTGCAATTTCTATTCTGCTAAGGCAAGAAACAAATTAAAATATCTAAAAACAATATACTTACTTTAATAAGACTCTTCAGTCTTTAGTGATTTCTGCATGAATAAACTATGTAAATTAGTACCACCTTTATAGTCAAAATTAAAGATTACTTGCTGGACTCAATAAAGCCCCCAAAAAATGTTTGGACCTCTCTTCAGAATATTTTCATAGGCAAGAAACAAAAGACAAAATGTTTCATTTAATATTTGACCAAAAGGATCACTTACTGAGACATTATTAGATATTTTTAAGAATCTGTGGAAGTGAAATTTGCAGCATAGTGCAAGGAGGAAATTAGCAGCAGCTCTGGAATTCTGGTCAGGTTGGTCATCTCAAGTGTGCTTTCTTAGAAAAACTTTTAAGAATCAGTGCTCCATTTAGCATGATGGAGAGGAAAGAAAAAGTTGACACATAAATACACCAAAATTAATTTAAGTTTTACAATTACATCTCTTTTATGATGAGAGTACAAAGAAATGTACTTTGAGATAAATTGGCTTGGAAGTGACTAATTTAGGTCAGTTATTAACTTTATCCTGTACCCATCAAAGCAATAATGTATCATTGTAAAAATCATAATCTGTTCGTGGAACTCTAAAGGCTTCCAAGTGTATTATATATTGCCTCCCTAATTGGAATCCTCCTCTCTGTCAATTTCTCTGTAATATTTATTGTATTTTCTGACATTCGCACAATTAAAATATTACCTATACATTTAAATAGTATTTTAAAATATAATGTACTTACTAGTATAAATAAAAACTGAGGTCTGAAATGATTAATGTGCGAAGAGAGCCAGTAATTGAAAAGAGGAAGCAGTGGAAGTATTATACCATTGCACAATCAGATAGCAAGTAATAATATTGCTTCCAGGGTTCTTCATGCAAGGAGACTCTGTCATGAAGGTAGATGAACTGAGGTTCTTAAAAAATAGTGAACTTCAAGATTTTCAGCCTCAGTGGCTTACTTTGCATTATAAAAACAAGTCACCCGATTATGATCATGCCATCTCTTCATTTGGTTTCATAATATGTAAAATCTATATAAATGCTGTTATTGCTATTCCTCACCTGTCTGATTGATTAGATGTGATATGATTAATTTTGGGAGGATTCAGCATAATCATTAGACCCTCACCCCTAGCCTGTCAATACTCATCTGCCTCAGTCCCTGACCTTCATTTTTATAGTTCAGCATTAAATCACAACTCCGCTGCAAGTTTTGTTCTGATTTTCTTCCTTAGCTGTGGTTACAGATTCTCTATTTTATTCCTTTGTAGTTCTGCTCAGAAGTTTTGAGTTTTTAAACTTCTCTGCATAATTCTAATTTTACATTATATGTCCAATTTTATTTATATATGGAATTTTAAAACAAACCTGTATGATGCCATAATGAATTCTAAACTCATTAGCATTGCTGTCCTTTCATAACAACTCTCATTTTATGCTATTTTCACAATGTTTCTGTCTCATGCAGGAAAAAGAGCAGTAACTAAATGAATATGCAAAATCAACAATTTTCCTATAAATACTACATGAGTTAATTTGTCTTGCTTAAAATGTCTAGAATGCATCCAACAGGTGACATAAGAGTTGATTGTCATTAGTGTTTACAAGTACACTAAAATTCTTTAAAAGGGCTAAATGAAGGCAGACAAGGAATAATAATAGTAATTTATACAAGAAGTATAAAAGCTGATAAAGATATGTTCAAATGTGCTGTTTGGTAAGAATTTTCTAAATAGGCAATCTAATGCATTACTTATGGAAATGGAAATTGATATAAATATTTTCAAGGGGGATTTGCAAAACTCAAAACCTTGAAGAAGTCCATAAAAACTTTGTACAACAACTCAAGTTATGAAAGCTTTTTTTGCTAAAGAAAAAATATGAATGCATATGAAGAACTCTGTACAATGAAAACAGAAAAATGTCAAAGTCTAGGTACCCAAAAAAGGGTGAAGAATGAATAAATAATATTGAAATATAGCCTAATGGAATAGTGGATTAAGAACTAGAATTAGATTGCTTGAATTTTAGTCATAGATTCTCACTTATGAACTCTACATCTTCCATAACTAATTTAATCTCTCTGTACCTTAGTTTTCTCATTTTTTGGAAAACTATTTTTTAATTTGTTCCAATTAGTTATACATGAAAGTAGAATGAATTTATGCACTTTGATATATCATACATAACTGGGGTATAATTTCTCATTTTTCTGATTGTACATGTTATAGAATCACATCGGTCATGCAGTCATATAGGTACATAAGGTAATAATGTCTCTTTCATTCTGCTATCCTTTCTATCCCCAAATTCCCTCCCCTCTCTAGTTTTTTCATTTTTGAAATGTGGGTAATAATAATACCTACCTAAAAATATTGAGGACCTTAAATTATATAATACTATAAGCATTTGGAAAAGTGTATGGTACATAGGAACACTCAGTAAAATATAGCTATCGTTTGATGACCTATTATACACTCATAAAATTGGGCTGTTAAATATTGGTAATGTGAAAATTACACACATTATGCCAAATGAATAAGTATGTATCAATAACAGTGCAATAATAAGTCATTTACCTCCTAATGATTTCCCCTTTTTCAGTAGTTCAGTTTCTTTTCTATAGCCCCTCTATACCTGCAACTTCAGGAAACAGGAGACTGAAGTTCTTTGGGGAAAAGCAAAGCAGGGAAATGAATTCCAGGTATCGTGGTTTAGTTAAATAGCACCAGTTCCCCAATAACCTGTTTTAAATTTCAATCACCATAGCATAATTAACTATGGATAATTACATAAATCATCATCTTCACTTGGAGTTCTTAAGTCTATTAATCTGTACATAACAGTTGTGCATTATTATGGTTTGCATATGAGTTGTTCCTCAAAAGCTCCTGTGTTAATGCAGGAATGTTCAGAGGTGAATTGATTGGACAATGGGAGCTGTAAGCCATTAAATTTATCCTAGTTTGAATGAACTAGCAGGTAAGGTGTGGCTGGAGAGGTAGGTCTCCAAGGTTCATCTTCCCTGCAGCATCTTCCTTCTGCCTCCCAGCCACTATCAGGCGAGCAGTGTGCCTCCCCATGCTCTTCTGCCATGACGTTGTACTTCACCTTGGGCCCAAAGAGTTGGAGTTGGCTGACCAAGCACTTACCCTCTGAAACTATTAGCCCAAATGAAATTTTCCTCCTTCTGAATTATTCATGTCAGGTATTTTGTTCGCAGTGACAAAAAGTTGACTAACATATTCATCACCAATCACATCGCTTTATCCAAAGACTGTCAGGGATTGGGCATTGTGCAACTGCTAGCTCATGTGCAGATTGCAAAGCATGCAGCTGTATGTTCTGCATGGTGATAAATCCATATAATAAATTACAGAAATGTATAATAAAATGATGAAACTGCCCAATAAAGATAAACAAAAAAAGTTATTTCTAGAAGTGAAATATCTTATTTGGAAGTGAATGGAGTTATAGAAATGGGACCTGACTATGGGTATGAAGACACAGCTCTCATGTTGATACTGCAAGAGAATCTAGGTACCAGCTCCAGGAACAGAGGTAAAGTGAATTTACCAACACAAATGAGGAAAGTGGTTTTCACATAAAGGGCGATGCTATCCCAGAGAAATTGATATCAGCAAAAGCCTTTACATGAAAAGGACTCTTGAGGGTATTTCACAACATTAAAGATCAAAGGGAGAAAATGTTGACACTGTTTCAAACTTAGAGAGGAATATACAACTTTGAAAGTATAGTAAAGATGCTTACTCAGTATCATAAGTTATGCAAGGAAAATAAGACAATCTGTTCAAACTACTCAATAATTTTTTTACAAAGAAAATACTTTAATCCTCAGTGTTTCTAATATTTTCAAATATGGTGTTAAATAAACAACAGCTTTATTTTTCTTGTCATTCCCTATGCATTTATAATTGACAGCAGGAACAGTTAAAGTTTTTGATATACATTTGCATAGGTGAAGAAACTGGTCACAATGGTGCATACCTATAATCCTAGGACTCTGGAGGTGAAGGCAGGAGGATCTCAAGTTCACTGGATGAGTAGGATGCACCTGGCTGGGCATCCTACTGACGCCCTGTCCAAAATTTAAAAAATAATTTCTGAAGGGCTAGGGATATAACTCATTTGTAAAGTATGCCTGGGTTCAATGCCCTCTCTAAAAGGAAAGGGCCAAAGAGCAATGTAGTTTTCCCTTTGATTCTTAAGATTGTTTTGTGTGATGTGGGTTTGCCTACTAATTTTTATGGTACCATACATCTATGCAAAGTGAGGACTGTTTGTATATGACATAAGGGCATTGAGAGAGGAAAGGGTAGAGAGATGCTTAAGTTGGGGAAAAGAAGCAACTAAGAGTATATTAGTTCATAGGAGTATTTTGCACCACACAGGATTGGTGTTGAAACCATCAGAAATGTCTGGGAAAATTCCAGAGCCTAGAGAGGTTGCTTTTATTTCTCAGGGCATATATAAGAAAAAGTCAAGCATTTGAGAGAAACCATCAGCCAGTATGAGTTTAAGCAGCCGTTAAAAGACAGTGTGATTGCACACAGACATCCTGTGGAAGAGGTCTAGAATTTCTTAGGTGACCCAGGGGAAGATGTGATGCCTGTCATGTTGCTCAAGACAGGGGTGGAAAACCCAGATGGTGGATGTGGTTGTACTAAAGCTAGCAGGTGCAGCAAGTGCCAAACTGATGAATCTAAAGGGAACAGAGATTCATGTGTGTCCTGCAAGTGGCCAGGAGAGCAGTCTAGGAGTTGTATTAGCTGCTGTGCACTAGGTGCTGGCAGGATAAATGAGCTATCCTTCAACTGAAAGTCAGAGGAAGCCACTGAAAAAGGAAAAATTTTCACAATTTCATCTACTGCAGGCAAAAAATAGGTAACACTTTTGAGCTAAAAAACTACCTAGGTGCACATCTCAGCGGCTCAGGAGGCTGAGGCAGGAGGATCATGAGTTCAAACCCAGACTCAGCAAGGCCCTAAGCAACTTAGAGAGACCTTGTCTCTAAATAAAATGTAAATAAGGGCTGCGGATGTGACTCAGTGGTTAAGCACCCCTGGGTTCAATTCCTAGTACTGAAACAAACAAAAACTACCTTAGATTGAAGGAGGGAGACATTTTAAGAGAGAATTGAATTTCTACCTGAGATACGTTATTTTCTAAACTGAATTGGATGAAAGTTTTGATTACTGCATATATATCATTTTACATACTACATAGATTTGAATTTTGAGCTCTCTGGGACTGAAGTGGTGATTCTTCCAAAAATTAACCTACTCTCTAAGTGATGAGCTTTATACTGAACTGCATTTTCGTGGTGGTGTTTTCTGTTTTATAGGTTTCCAGTGATAAGTGCATATTCCTTTTTAGTAGGTGAAAATGTTTCTTACAGAATCAAGCAAGAACAAACAAGAAGTGAGTCTTGGAATTAGAACTGAGCCTTGGCAGTGCTGAATAGAAGATCTGAGAATGTTTCTTCAGGGAAAAAATAACACAGAGACAGTAATGTCTGTCTTATCTATCTAACACATTAATGTATTTGGAAAATCAAGTGAGATAATCTAACATGGTTTAGTGCCAGACAAAGGTTTGGTTTTATTATAGAACTACAGCATGAAAACAAAAGTAGATATTGAAATTATCCAAATAAATTGATTTATATAGATGGAAATGAAATACTTCATATAAAAACAATTTTCCAGTGTCAGTGCACTGTTATATGCACAGAATGCAGTATGCAATAAATTGTAGAGCAGAGGAACATTGATTAAGAGGAAAAATTGCAAACTGTAAGTGAGCTGATCTTAAGTAAGAAGTTTAACTACCCAGCAAAGTCAACTAATTTTATCTAATTTATTAGAAACATTGTTTGTTTTTCCAAATCTAAGTCCAGGAGGATAACAAAGGCCAGTTACAATTTTTGTGGTAAAAATATTAGCAACTTAATATGTAGAATTTTTCAGTCCTCCAAGACTGTTTTACGGGAAGATTCTAGAGTATGCTGTAATGGATGATTGCTTCCCTGTGGACGTTCAGGCTGAGCACCATGGAGACGGACCAATTGCTAGATAATTACTTCCCTGAGGCTGGGAGTTCTGTTTCAGACAATTCTAGCACATGAAATGTAATGTCATTAATGTCATTTCATGGTCAGATGAAAAAAGCCCCCAGATTGCTGCCTTGCTTAAGTGTGACCTAAAAATGAAAAGAAAAAGGTAAAACTCAAACTTGCAAACTCAATGTTGCTTTATTTTTCCTTAATTCTTCAAAGTCTTGTTTTATTTTTATGCTAAAAATAGACTAAATGTTAATGATTTTATCCTTCCTTTCAGTCACACATCAAATTTTATGGAAGGTCTAAAACTAACTTCCATAGTTAATTTATTGCTTGTAAAATTATGTGAAGCATACATACTTTTCTGTCCTGTTTTTTTGCTTGATTTTTGAAATACCTAAAAAGAGGCGGTCTTGTTACAGAGGTCTTTTCTTTATTGTAGTTTTTTTTTCTTATTGTGGCAATGCATACACAACATCAAATTTACAAATTTAGTTGTAGAATTCAGTGATATTTAGTACCATGTTAATGTGATATGGTCATCCCCACTTTCTAGTTCCAGAGCAATTTTAGCACCTCAAACACTGTTTTTCCAAAAATTACTGAATAGTTTTTATTTCAAGACAAATAGTCAATAAAAACAATAGTGGGTTACCAACACCTTGGATGAAATTAGTAAATCAAAGAGTATAAAAGGTCTGTATTATTGACTGTCTTTAATTCATCATTCCTTTAGCCTTGAAAGGGATATTAAAATTGTTTTCTGTAAAAAGAAAGTATGTTTTTCTATCTGATTATAAATTTAATGCCTGTAGGTGATGAAGAAGTGAGTAAAATGGAAAGTACAAAAAAATTATTTAAGACTCTACTTTTCATTTTATTCTTTATGCTATATCGTCAATTGTATAAACTTATTTAATATTACTTTAAAGCTATTAACATACAATGAAATGAAAAACAACTCCCAAAATACAGAGATCATATGTCAATACCATCTTTATATTGATAGATTTTATTTCAGAATTTTGGTATGAAATACATATGTAATTTCAAACCTAGTTTTCTCTTAACATTTATTTAAACACCTTACCATACCATTATCATACATTAGCCTATCACACCTTTGATAACTACTGTAAAGACAAATAAAGTGAAAAATAAGAGGATTAATTATCACTGCTAAAAACGAGGGAATAGATTTACATTTTTTAATTAGTTTCTTATAGAGATACATAATATTTAGGTTCATTTTGACGTAATTATATAAGCCTGAAGTATAATTTGCTCCAATTCAACCCCCAGTACTTCCATTTCACCTTCCCTCCTTCCTCCTCCTATTCCCTTTCCTTTACTCTGTTGATCTTTCTTGTATTTATTTACAGTATATTTACAATTGGTCAGATTTATTCCTCCATTCCTCCCATTTTTCATCCCTCCTTTTTTCCCTTCAGTCCTCTGCCTCTAAGCCACTGATGTCTTCTGTTTTCATGGAATCTTCCTGCTTTTCTTTCTTTTTTTTTTTTAATTTTTGCTTTTTTTTTTTTTTTTTTGTCTAGCTTTCACCTATGAGAGAAAACATTTGGCTTTTGACTTTCTGAGTCTTTCTTATTTTACTTAGCATGATGTTCTCCATTCCCATCTATTTACCAGCATATGCCCTAATTTCGTTCTTCTTTATGGCTGAGTAAAACTCCATTGTGTGTACATGTATCTCTCACGTTTTCTTTATACATTCATCTGTTGGTGCACATCTAGGTCGATTCCATAGCTTGGATATTGTGAATTATGCTGCTATAAACATCAATGTGGCTGTATCACTACACTATGCTTATTTTAGATTTTTTGAAATATGACAAGGAGTGGGACAGCTAGGTCATTCCTAGTTTTCCAAAAAATCTCTACATTGCTTTCCAGTGTGGTTGTACTAGTCTGCAGTTCCACCAACAATGTATGAGTGTACCCTTCCCCACATCCTCACCAACATTTGTATTTATGTTCTTGATGATTGCCATTTTGGATGGGGTGAGATGAAATCGGGGTGTAGTTTTGATTTGCCTCTCCATGATTGTTAGAGATATTGAACACTTTTTCATGTATTTTTAGTCATTTGTAATTCTTCCTTTGAGAAGTGTCTCTTTACTTCTTTTACCCATTTATTAATTGGATTATATGTATTTATTTTACTGCTTATTTTTAAGTTTTTTGAGGTCTTTATATATTCTGGATATTAATTCCCCGAGGAGCAGGTGGTAAAGATCTTCTCCCATTCTGTAGACTCTTCACACTCTTAACTGTTTTCTTTGCTGTTCAGAGATTTTTAATTTGATGCCATCCCACTTGTTGATTCTTGGTTTTATTTTTTGAACTTTAGGGGTCTTGTTAAGGAAGTTGATGCTTATGCCAGTATGTTGGACTGTTGAGCCTACATATTCTTCTAGCAGTTGCAGAGTTTCTGGTCAAATTCCTAAGTCTTTGATCCACTTTGATTTGACTTTTATGAAAGGTGAGAGATAGAACTCAATTTTCATTCTTCTGCATGTGGATATTAAGTTTTCTTAGAACCATTTGTTATCTTTTCTCTAACATATGGAACCTTCATTGATTTTCAAATGATTGTATCTATGTGGGTTTGTCCTTGGATCTTCTATTCTATTCCATTGATCTTCATATCAGGTTTTGTGCCAGTTCAGTTCCATGCTGTTTCTGTTAGTGTAATTCTATAATAATTTGAGGGTCAGTATTGTGATGCCTCCAGCATCTCTGGGAAGACATTTTCTTCCTTCCTTTCTTATAAGGTATTTATTTTAGAAAACATTGTGATAGTAAATACTTTCTCCTCTCTAAAATGTGTATAAATCCTTTAAAAAGCAGCATAGGCTTTTTGTCAGTTTTATGACCAAGGAATGAATTTTTCAAGTACCATGAGCTATCTTTGAAATATCAACAAGGAAAATAGCAGCCATCTCCTCCTTTCTGTGGGAAAATGGGAGTGTTTTTTCTTGATAGAGTTAATTAGATAATGCAGATAATCAACCTGTCAGGTAAATTTAGCATGAATTGTGGTTGTGAGAAATTGTGCTGCTGAGGTCTTTTGCTTGAGGATTAATTATTTTGTATTTTACAACATATATGTAATAGTTTGTATCTACTTGACAACAAAATGATATTTCTGTTTTTTTAATCTCTTGTTAGATTGTCAGTAATATGCATCACAGTCTAGTTTAATGTTTATTCAAGAATAAAATTTTTATTTTCTTCTACTACCTTCTAATACCTGAGAGTATTTCTGGGTTGGAAAATTTATTTTAAGTTAGATTTCCCCAACACTATAAAATACTCCCCTTATGAAGAACTATAATTTAATTATGTAGCTATATTTGAAATCTTTTTTTAAAAATTTCATCATATAAATAATATTGCAATGAAAGAGCATACTAGTAATCTTTATCTGACTTTATCCAGTTTCTTCAAACAGCTTCCTGGAAACAATTAAGTCAAAGATCAAACTTTATTTAGTTCTTTAATGTATGTACAATAGTTTCATTTACTACAATATGGTTTTAAATGTATGTAGAAGTGAAATATCATGAAACTCAAACTATAGATTTAAATGTTATCATGTGGATCTTTTTAAAGATAATTAAAGAACAATACTACTCCTAATTACTTGTATAAATACTTAATTTTTAATTATAATTATTAAGAAATACACACATAGTGAAAAAATTAAGTAAGCATTAAGCATAAATAGATTCATTTTCTGAAAAAAATTTTAATTTATTACCATACATTCTACCTCTTTGAGGTTCAATGTGACCTGAAGCAGATATAAAACCTCTTCAAATGAGTGGTAGAGAGTGGGATGATGGCAATTTTGTAAAGGATTGAGTGGCAGGAGGTTATGATGTTATCTTTCCAATTTTCCTAAAACTTTTCCAATAAAGATTTAATGAAATGCTTGTTCTTCTTTTGCTAAAAGTGCTGTACAGTCAGTATTCCTATAAAGGCTGTAGGAAAGTGCCCTTTAATCTACATTTGAATTACTGAATGTCATCAATTTTCACTTCTTTATTA
>JAJEJO010005610.1:166630-228555 GCA_020662805.1 Glaucomys volans
TCATATTTGAAAAACATATAAAATAAGAATCTGGGATAAGAGCTCGCTATGAGCTATGGTAGAACAAGAATGACAGCCCAGTGAGTTCCAAGAATGAAGGTCATGGCAAGCCCAAAGATTCAAAGACTGGAAAAATTTTGTCATTTTAGAGAAAAGGAAAATATCAGTGGAACAAGAGAAAATGGCCAGGTCTGTAGGGACCAGACTGTGCCACAGGAAACATTTTATTCTAAGTGCATTAAGTTGCACCTCTAATCCATTTTTTTCTACCATTCCCATTCCTTAGTTCTAATAAACATCATCCTGTTTTTGTATATCATAACTAGCTACCAAACTGATTTGCATTTCTTTACCCATTCCAACCTCTGTACAGCAATTGTATCAATGTAGGTTGAATGGAGACCCTACTCTACTTTAAATCCCTCAATGGCTTCTTCTTATGCTTAGAATAAAATCTAAGACTTTACCATGACTATAGTAAAAGTGAAGTGAGTTAACATGTATTAAACACTAAGAGCAGTTCTTGGCCCATATTGCAGAACTCAAGGAATTAAATGTCTTCATTTATAAATATGACATGGCATCACTTTCATGTCTAGACCAATGCTTCTTTTTCTGCCTAAACGTTCTGAAGCAAGATGCAAGATACATATGCAAGATGACTATGATACATGGGCCACAAGCTCACATATCCATAGGACCCAGAACAAAAATTGAAACAAGCTGGTCATTATGGAAAATAAAGAATAGTGGAGACTAGTGAATTGGAGGATATGTACAGTTTCAAGAGGGGATCACTGTTATTTCATTCCTAACTGTGTGCTCTCATGTGGGGCTTCCATCATGATTGCCCGATCTTTTGATTTTCTTTCCCCCAAGGAAAGCCAAAAATTATAATCTTATAAGAAATATCTGAATTTGTAATACTGTCATTTAACTAAACTTTTTTTAAAAAAATGTGTATGCCTATAAGAACTCACATACATGTCAAATCCAGCAATTAAGTGATAGTTTGTGAGCTTTAGAAATCTGGAATGGGAAGAAAAATCTTTGGTGAAAGCTACACTAGAGCAGTGCTTTTTGATAAGGGAATGAGAAAGAGATTTGAATCCTTTAATTTTGTTCAAGAAAAGTATATTCTAAGGTCTTGATTTTTTTTTCAAGTAATAACTATCACACATTCTCAATACATACATAAACCAGTCACAGTTCTAAAAATGTTATGCATATTTACTTACTTAATACTTAAAACTGTGTTGAGAGATGGACTATTTTTATCTCTTTCAAAAAGAAGAAGAAGAAGGAAAAAAATCCCAGACAATCTCAGAGTATAACTATAATCCCACTTTTAGGAAGAGACATAAAAGGACAAGAGTCATGTGCTATGGGGAAGAATAGCACTACAAAAGGGAGGGTGTGAGGCTGATGAGGCACAAGGTTGATTGCCCATCCCAGTGGGCCACTTCTAGGAATTTCAAAACATCAAAAAGTAGGTCCATCATAGCTTTATTAATAACTAGGAAAGCTTGTGTGCTGTTTCACTTTGCCAATGCTTGTGTATATTGTCATCTTTCTCCCCTCCTCTTCATGCTCTCCACACCAGCCCATCTGTTCCATCACCACTTAGAAGAGAGTGTTACTCCATCCCCAAGGATGCTGAAGCAGAAGACTGCAATGACATCATAGTGATTGTTTTTAAAAATCAAATTTATACAGAGAATGCATTTGCCAGCAAGAATCCTGTCAGGTCACAGCTGTTTCACAGTGAGTCATCCATCACTCCAAGGACTATCCCACATGGACCAAAGCAATGAAATCCCACACACCAGGGAATAAATAAAGCTATGCAAACTCAAGGATGCCTCCATCAAAATATCTGTGAGAAACTTCTATGCTGGTTAAGCAAATAGCATGCAGTAATGCTGCATCAACACACTCTGCATTTTTCTTCCCAAAACTCTGAGAATGCAAACATTTTGAAAATAAATGATAACTCTGTGTAGAAAGTATTTCATTTTACCAGTCTTTGAAATTTCCTTTCAAAGGAAAGGAAATTCCTTTCCTTGTGCCAGACAAGAAAAAAGATTTGATAAGTCAAACTATATTTCATTGGATTTACCACCAGACCATTAATAGGCCTGGTAGGAGAAACAGACAACTGTCAAAATAATAGAATTTGAGTTTGATCCAAAAGTTCTGACACTTCCAAAATATATTCTCCAATTGCCTATTGTGGAGCCTAAGTTTTCCATTCTACTGAGGCAGATGAAAGGCTCATGAATAGTAATAAATCATCATAAAATATAAAAGCTCAAATTGATTATCATTTTCTTGCAAGAAGTATCTGAATGGGCTTCATATGGATACCTGGGGTAGCCCTCATGTTGGACATACTGCCAAAGTTATCAATAAGTGAGAAAGAAGACATCAAATCAAACTTTTGTTTTCTGATACATTTGTTCAGGGATGCTGCTGCTGCTGCTCTATTTTCTTGCAAAATAGAATAAGAAATTCAAAGAAAGCAAAAGAAAAGGCAATGATAAACAAATTTTGAAAATCATTGAGGATCAGTATACACTGAGATTAATCCAAAATGACCAGAAAATCAAACGTCTTAACTGAGGTGATGAATTAAAGTACTCTTATGATTATTTGGAGTCTAGCAAATGTTTTTGTTTTCTTTTTCTTTTTTTCAGCAAGAACATGTAAACTAGTTTGTATTCATACATAAAACGTAAACATAGACATACCTTTCCTCAATGGAAGAAGTTATGCTTAGCTCTTGGTATTTATTTTATGGGATTAGATTCCTGTAAAACCTGACTCATATAAAAGTCTATCTGAAAAGGTGTCAAATGTTTCTTTTGTAAATCATATTTCATCCTCGTTAGTACCGAATATGCAATTTTAGGTAGAAATGTCATCCAGAAGTGTTTGATCTGAGACAATTTCAAGGAAATCATTTTAAGTTAAAGTACTCAGACAATAAAAGAAAAATTAAAACAACCATGGGAATTGACTAAATATATTATTTTCTCAGGTAATGAGCTCTTTAAATGAACTAGCAATCAAAAATCAAGATCATATTGCTTGCTGCTTAACTGTTGCTAGGTGTTAGTAGATAATGGGTTTGAGAATGTTGTCTTTGAACTAAGATAAGGACCATAAGATAGATAGAACATTGAGTAGAGAGAAATTGTAATCTTGAAATTTCAAACTTATTCAGTCACGTACACCTATCATGCACCATAGTATAAAACATTAGACAAAAACGAATAAGACATGTTGTACTCTTAACCTGAGCACATTCTAATTAATAGTGTTATTAATAGGTATTAATCCAAGAGCTATAATTAACAAAATGCAATGATCTCTAAAAGATAGGAGCTTTTTGAAGCATTAATTGTATAATGTTAAATAAAAAGATGGAAATTAAATAATGTTTATAATATACTTCTAATTTGTACAGACACCTACATAGATAGATATGAGTAGATAAAAATTTTATAAAGAAAATCAATTGTTGAGAGTATTACTTATGAGTTGTGCAATTACTGGTAATTGGTTGTGTATTTTTTTAGAACATTCTTATATTTTTCAAATTATTTTCTTTAATTTTGCTGTAAACATTGACTTAGAAAGAAATAGTTAGATGTGGTGGTGCACACCTGTAATGCCAGTAGCTTAGGGGGGCTGAGGCAGGAGGATTGCCAGATCAAAGCCAGCCTCAGCAAAGTGAGGTGCTAAGCAACTCAGTGAGACCCTGTCTCTAAATAAAATACCAGACAGAGCTGGGAATGTGGCTCAGTGGTCAAGTGCCCCAGAGTTCTATTTCTGGTACCCCCATCCCCCAAAAAAGAAATAGAAGTCATTTGGCAATAAATCATTGGCTTAGAAAGACATTTCTTTGTTCTAAGGCAATGGTGGGCAATTATGACCAGTAGGCCAATATCAGCCTGTACGGTTTCTGTTTGATGGCCTTAATGGATAGAGTTTGTCAGACTCTTCCATAAAGAATAGAGCCAATGAATACATATTTCATCAAGACCTTTTACTTGTCTCTATTTGTGAAGAACAGACAGGGGAAAATCACCTAGTTACATGACAAACGAGAGTTGAGAAATTGTCTCAAGATCACTTATCCAGGCAAGAGCTAACCTTTGTGACCAGCACTTCAGCTGCAGTTTGTGTAGATTATTGGATTTAATTCTCAAAACAATATTATGCAGCATGATATTTTTTTAACTATTAGTGATAATGAAACTAAAGCATTGCCATAGCAAGAAGTACAGACAAAAAGGGCATTCATTCATGAATCCAAAACAAACAGGAAAACTAATTCAGGACCACAGAACAGCTCTACTTGTGTGTAGGAGCTGAAAATGCTACTTGCAGAGTGAAAGCTGGCCTTGTAACCAGTCTTTACAAGGTGGCAGTCTAAATGCCCCTCACCAAGTTGACTTCTATTTCTAATTGGAAATAAAATACAGCTGTAATCACCACTATAGATCAAAACTTCCATCTAAAGGTTGGCTGCATATTCTTGGTAGATGGACTTGGTAAAGTGCTCTGAGATGACAGAATATACATAAAGATGAGATATTTTCTCACCCTAGAGATTTTCAATTTGAAAAGTTAATAAATTCCACAGACTTGCAAATCAAAATCACTAGAAGTATTCTCTCATTAAGAATTCAAGCCCAATTAATGGTAATAAAGAAAATTAATTAGCATGGTATTTATGTGGATACTGCATGTCTTTCCATGGAGACTTTGTCACCTTTATGATGAGCAAATTTAATAATGTGACTTTAAAAAATCCTTTGCTTGCTATTTTTATGTCCAGTTTCCGAACTAAAAACTTTGTAGATAAAAAGAACAATATAAAACCAGTGTGTTAATATTTTATGAACTCTTCAACTGTCCAACACAATAGAATTAGCAAAATTTAAAGTTTGATTTGAATTTCACTTATATAATTCAAAATTTTCTAGTTTATCAAACCCGATCATGTTAATTCTAATGTAACTAAAATGTTTCCATTTGAGTAATAGAAAATTCTTTTTATGAATAGTTTGATACCCAGCCTAAGTATTTGATATTTTCTTTGCATTTTATCTACCTATACTAATATCATATATATAAATAACATCCTGGTGATTTCAATGTGCCCAGATGATTCTTTTTTAGATGAGAGACATACTTTGGTGTTAGAGTACAAAGTCATGGAAAAAAATTGTTCTTGCAGGATATAAGAAATTTTTTGAGGTATTTATAATCTAACATTTGTAACACATAATCATTTTCAGATGTATCTGAGAATCCTCATTATCAACACACATTTTTCTCTCAGTAATTTTTCTTGTCTTGTTATACTCATCTTTTTAGAAGTCATTTGATTAATGTAAAAGACAATAAAGAAAGTGAAATATCTGTGACAAATAATTTTCATTAGTTAAAAATAGTTTCTTCATAACTCCTTTTAATAGACTTTTAAGTCTTTACTTAAGGGCTTTCTGTGGTGATTGTGTTCACATGGTAAGTTCTGTCAGTTATGATTAGTTCACCTATGATGTTTAAGTAAAACCTCTTGGATGTCCTTACCATGTTCCATATCAATGTAAATCATCAGGGAGATTTATAACATACCTGGCATTTTCCATTTTCATTACTCAAAATACTGACTCATCTTATTGATGCTTACATGAAATATTATCTGTTGTATTAGTCAGATTTCCATTATTGTAACAAAATGCTGAGACTTAAATTGAAAAGAGGAAAAATTTATTTGGGCCCACAATTCTGAAGGTTCCTGTCCATGGTTGGATGGATCATGGCAAGGCAACACATCATGGTGGGGACATGAAGTGGAGCAAGTTGCTCACCTCATGGCAGGTGGAAGCAAAAGGCAGGAAGAAAAACATCCAGGGTCCCAATACCTTCCTCAAGGGCATACTTCCAATGACTTCTAACTTCCTCCAAATAGAATCCAGCTCTTAAATATTGCAACACCTCAAAGTATACCAAGCTGGAGACCAAGCCTCTAGCATATGGGCCTGTGCAGAACATTTCATACCCAATCTATAGCACCCACACTTAAATACATGTAATCATAACCATCATAGTAATTGAAATACAACAAATAGAATTGAACATATGTCTTAATTTTCATAAGTTTTATAATATTAAAATTTCTCAATATTTTCAAAAGTAACATATTTTCTTAGTTTTCAAATAGTTGCTTTTAGACACTAAGTTGAGTGTATCGAGATTTCCAAGAATAATAACAACATAAAAATCTTAAAATTAAAGTAATTCTTGGAGGAAATTGATGATGTTTTATAATAACTTGGCTCCTTAAAAAATTCAATTCAGACTCTACAGTGGTTGCCTTAGGCAAATGGAATGAAATATCAATTATATTAAAATACTATTAGCTTGTTCTTTTCTCAAAACCATTCATCATCAATATATTCCTGTCAATAAATATATGATCAACATTTCCTCCCACTAATGTCCCTAAAATAAATACTGTGAAGAATGTGAGTTACTATTGTGAAATGTACATCTTACACTAATTTTAGGTGCCTTTTGCATTTTGAAATACTTCTTGAATTTTTCTACCAATATAACGTCTTTTAAATCTCTAAACATATTTCTTCTAATCTGTTGTAAAATTATCTATTTAGCTTAAAACCAGTTCTTGAAACAAGTGAGTTTTAAAAATAGGCAAATCTATAGAAACAAAAGACAAGTAGTTAACACTTTTTGTGGGGGGTGTTGGAAAGATCAATAGGAAGAGCATGGAGGATTTTTAGGAAAGCAAAAATACTTTGTATGATAATAGAAGAGTGTGTACCTATCATAATATGTTTGTCCAAACACAGAAGGCACCACCAGGAAGGAGCCCCAGTGTAAACTATGGACTTTGGGATAATAATGTGTCAACAGAGGTTCATCAGCTGTAATAAATATATTGCTTTAGTTGGGGATGTTCATAACTGGCAAGGCTCCATTTGGGAAAGGTGTTGGTGACATATGTACTCTGCTCAATTTCTATGATAACCTAAAATGACTCCAAAAACAGTCTTTAAAACTCCAACAAATAAAAAATTACAAATTAAGAAAAAATCATAAGATGTATAAAATACATTTCCAGCTCATTCTCTCCTATGATTTGTATTTGAAAACATGTTTGAACATTCTACTTATTAAATGGACCTACCAACATGCCCTTTGAATTAAAAAGGGAGATATTGTTCTTTTGTACATTAGAAAGTTGACCTTAATGCCTGACCATGTAGATTCAGAAGGATGCACACAAAGCCATGAGGCAGAACTTCTCCTATGCCACTATTTTAATGTCTCCATCCCATCCTAGCTGTGCCCAATTCAAAACTTACTCTGTGCTCCTTTTAAGGTATGTCAGTGTGGTGAAGCTGGGAGTTTTATTTCCCAGTGTCTCCTTCCCTGTATGGGTCTTGATTCTAATCAACCAAAAGAGGAATCTGCATAAGATACAGAGGCAGAAGTGAAGCAGCAGCTGCTGCTGAATGCTGTGGTCAGTTGTGGTGACAGATAATGCAAAGGTTGCAGGGACATTCAGGTTGTTCTCTGTTTTTCACTTCCTGGCTAAATTTTCTTTCTGAATATTGACTTCTTTGTCCAACCATGGCACCATGTCCTTCACTGGAGCCTTACCTGCAGACACACAGGCAGCAACTTCCCATTGACTTTTCTGTTATAATCCTTCTTTGGTGGTTAAAAGTGATTGGTTACTTAGTTTGATTGGTTCTTAAGTCCTTTGATCCTTCAATTACCAGTGAAATTCCTGTGATTGATTTCTAATCCTGACTTCATGGTGTTACTGCCTTTTTGACTGAATTCTTTCGACTCCTGCATAAGCATTTTTTGACTGTCCAGGTCATCATTCAGTAAAGTCTAATCCTTCCCAGTCACAAGTTCAACAACCATAATTGGTATGACCAGGTACAGAGTTTGCTCATTTTCCTTTTCTTGTACTTTGGCCTTTGACCTTCTGTGTATTCTATATTCTCACATATAAACTCCCTCCACTGGAAAACGAACTGATATCTTTTTTTTTCCATTGTAGTTGTAACAAATTACCACAAATTTAATGGCTTAAGGCAATCAATACAAATTTATTATCCTACATTTAGAAGTGCAACATGGGTATCAATGACCAAGATCAAGGTGTTGGCAGGGCTGCATTCCTTTCTGGAAGGTCTAGGACAGAATTTATTTCCTCACCTTTTCCAGCTTCTAGAAACTGCCTCCATTTCTTGGTTCATGGTCCCCTTTCTTCACCTTCCAAAGCAGCAATGTATTCTTTCTCTAAACCTGTTTCTGTCTTTACATCTGTTTCACTCACCACAGCCATAAAATGTTCTCTAATGTTAAGGAAATGTGATTATATTGGTCCCAAATAACCAGAAGAATCATTCCATCTCAAAATCCTTAACATAATCATATTAGTAGTGCCACTTTTATCATGGAAGATAATATATTCACCCATTCTTGGAATTATAATGTGGGTGTCTTTGGAGAAGTTTTATTGTGCTACAACAACTTCATTGCCTAACATACCAACTTGCACTTGTGAAGTCTACAATATTCAGAAAAGAAGTAAATTTTGACGTAAGTAATATTTTTCTAAGGAATTATTAAGAAATCTATTTTCTTTTGAGTAAACAAATCATCATATTCTGCTCACTTTGATATTCCTCTTACTAAGAAATTCCTAAATGGAACAAAACCCTTCCACGTTTATCAGTAACATGAATTTGATAAATAGGAGTAGATCCTGCTAGCTCATCATACTTACCATATCTATGAAAGTGATCTTTAAATATACTAATATTTTTGTAAGATGAATAACGAATTCTTGCTGAGTTTGAATGTTGTGCCAAGTGTAATATTTAGGTCTCAAAATGTTAAGTGGTGCCTTAAATAAAAGATAATATTTACTCCATTAAGTTTGGGCCTTCTGTCTAGGACCTTACATGTGTCACTGTTAGCTTAGTTTGTTTATGCTTGCTGTTAACTGTGGGACTTTGTTTACTAAATTGTCATGTGTAATATCCAAATTTTAAAAACATTTTCATTGCCTTGAAAATAGCCTTCTATATTCATTCGGGAGAATAGTCTGAAATTTCTAATAAGTGTAGAGAATAGCTATACAGATAATTGGTAAAAATGTTGAACTGTGGGAAAAAGAGGAAGATTCCTGTGATATATTCTAAGTACCCTCTATAATTTAGCGTACTTAAAATATGATCTTTATGGAGATAGGCCACAAGTAAAATGTATGACATGTCTTTTTTATCTTAAAGAATATAAAATGTCAGAGGAAGACTTAAGGCAGATGTAAGGCGATGCTATAGTTTGAATCTTTTTTTTGTTTTGTTTTTGTTTTTTTGTGGTGCTGGGGATTGAACCCAGGGCTTTGTGCTTGAGAGGCAAACACTCTACCAACGAAACTATATCCCCAGCCCTATAGTTTGAATCTTGAATGTTTCCCAAAGTGGCAGTATTGGGAAGTGGTATAACCTTTTGGAGGTTGGGCTTGGTGGGAAGTATACACTTGGGGTATGTGTTTGAACAGGTTTGTGAGTCCTTGACCTGCAGCTTGTTCTCTTCACTTCTTGGTGACAAGGTGAGCAGTATTAGTCTTCCATGGCTCACACCATGATGTACTTCCTTGTCATAGACCCAACTTTATGGGGCTAATCAATCATAGATGAAATCTCTGCAGCTCTGAGCCAAAATATTTTCTTTATAAGTTAATTCTTTCATGTATTTCATTACATGAAGTACAGTGTTATTTAAATGCCACCAACAAAATTCTACTAAGTGTTTATGCAGTTCGTGGGAGGAGGAGTTGGGAAGAGTTTAATGACTGAAGGGAGCTCTAATGGATGGGTAGGACCGACATACCTTGCAGTTAGAGAACACAGAATGAACAAAAGCTTGGAAGCACAAAATCTGAAGGGCATTTGGGTAGGAATTGGAGTTCTAGATGCCATTTATCCTCCACCCCTCTGAGGTAATGATCCATGGAACATGCAAACAAGGATTTATAGCCAAATCAGAACTGAAGCATACTTTATTAATCTGAGAACTCATCCTAGTTTCCCAGAAAATGTGGGCCTCCAGAAAACTTGGAAAAAACAGGGCCAAAGTCAATCTGTCATTTCTCCCAATTTGTGTTCCCAATCGAATTGATTTAATTAAAATTGGCTCTTCTTAGTTATACATGACAGCAGAATCCATTTTGTTAAGATTATACAAGCATGGCATATATCTTATTCTAATTAGGACCCCATTCTTGTGGGTGGACGTGATGTTGGGATTCAATAGGTATTTTCATATGTGTGCATAGGAAAATTAAGTTAGATTTATTCCACTATCTTTCTACTCCTCTCCCCCTTCCTTCCTTTTGTTATCCTTTGTCTAATCTACTAACATCTCTTCTTCTCCTCCCTTTTGATGGTGAAAAAGAGAACAAGGGACTAATCCAAATAATTCATTTTTATTCCATTAGATGACCCTGCCCCACAGTCGCAGGCAACCTTCTGAATGCCTGACTCTCCTTGTCTGCCCCCTCAATATTGGGTGAGGGCTTGGGAGGGACTTGTGCTGAACCTCTGCTCTGCCCATAGACTCAGGTAGAGCCCTGAGGCAAAATGGAGATTGGGTGTCCCAATATCAATTGCCTTTCCTCCTTACTCCCAGTAATTAAATATTTGATTTGAAGATAAATCTTGCAGAAAAATAATAACAATTTGCTTTTAGTGCAAATTATTATCTCTAACCTTTCCCAGATATTGATACATACTTGCCTAAATTTCTGACTAATGTTTATTCTCACACTTTATCTTAATCTCAGACTTTATCTTATGGGAGTTTCCATGGAATCCATATTCAAAATATCCTTTTGCCTTATAATTATCCTTCTAGTATCTAAACTACTATCTTTTCTTAAGATGGCAAAAAAAAAACACAACAAACAAAGTGATAACATTTTTAAAAATTTGGTTATGGAAGATTCACAGACATACCATTCCTAGAGGCTTTAAAAGTAAGGTACCATGCTAAAGATACCTTTTTAGGGTTAGATTCAACTAAGAACAACCGTAAGGATAAAAGTAATGGCACAGAAAAGCCGCCAGACAGAGAGAGAGGTACTGGCATAGACTTTGTCTCTAAGAAAAGATCTCAAGAGGGCACACAGAATTGAATCAGGACAAGGACAGGTGTGAAATGAAGTTTTAATGTGGAAGAAATGCTATTACCCAACTTTGGAAGAGCTGCATATATCTGGCTAACAGAACATTCGAGAGCTATTTTAATAACTTATCCACATGCACACTAATAAAAATGTCATTGAGAATTTGCTTGACTATATGAATTTAAGCCTGATATTAGGACACAGGGTTCATCATACCCCAAGTATCCTTCTCTATGTTCCCCTTAATTTGTCCAACCAAGCACCCAGGCTCCTAAGCAGCCTGCAAAAGAATCGAAAACAAAATCATCCTTCATTTTTTGTAGAAATAGTATAGGCTTTTAAATGGAATAAATTCACGTGTTAAGAAGGCAAATTAGTTCATTAAACATCAGTAATCATTTTAACTAAATAGGTGAGCAATTTAACATTTACAATATTAGAACTTCAAAGACTTTCAAAATTCCTAAGAACATACAGAATTTGTATATTTAGAAATAGGCACTAGTTGAAGTGTTATCAAAAACACAATTCACATGCAGAGATGCTATCCTGTTTGTAGTGCTCAGACATAAAACATAAAACATGATTCCTTGGTCAAGTGACTCAGTCAGCCCCATGTATCCTTTGGAACCAGAGTGTATGGACTGGAGGAGTGATTCAGAAGAGATATGGAGAGAAGGCACCTGCCTAAGAGATGGAAGTCAGGAGAAAGCAGTACTAGAAGAAGCTTCTACGGGCTATCCCATGAAGAGAATGAAGGCTCTCTTCACTAGCAATTCATAGCTGGTTGAAAAGGAGAACCTTGTTAATTCTAAGTGCCATTATCTTACAAAGATCAACTAAAGAACAATCTTGATTAGTGGCATTGACAATCATTACCCAGCAGCCTCTGGCTTGGTGCAATTTTGGTAACTGAGCTAGGCCTATTGAAAACTATTTTCAAAGACACAAAACATATTATTTCTCTCTCTCTCTCTCAACAGTTACTGACACTTTATAGTTAATGGCACTGCTTCCTTCTTTGGCCCCCTTCCTCAGGATACTTGCCCTTGAATAAGGAACCCAGAATAGAAGAGGCATGAGAGAGAGAGAGAAAGAGAGAGCAAATATGGGGTGGGATAACACCAAAGATCAGTTGAATGGTTTCTTCAGAGGAGATCTTTAAAAAGGAGGTCAGTATTGAAAAAAAAATATGATAACAGAAACAGATGTAAAATTTTTTGGGATGCAGGAACAAGTTTGATCAAAAACCCCATTGTACCCATAAAGTTTACCTTCTGAAGTCAGGGCCCTGCATGAGCTTCGTAGGGGGACTCCTTGGTTTGCTTCCCCTGTCCAAAACCTTCTATCCCACTCCCCTTCTTTTCCATCTCATCCTTCCTTTCCTTGTCCCACTTCTATTTATCTCTTATCTAATCTGGAAAAGCTCTTCAGTCTCCTGTGAATCTGACATCAAAGTGGAGGACATGAGTTTGGATTAACACAAGGGTCAGCAGTTAGGCAAATTAAATTCATTCTTTTGCCCAACAGCACTGATGGAATGTTTGCATTCTCCTCAAATTGTTTTCCCCTAGTGTAAAAGTAACATATTTGTGGATTTAAGTAACAAAAACAAAAAGTCATATACATGTTTTATATCCTGCAATATTTTCAATAATTTTAATGCTTATCTGGCTTTTCATTTATATTCCTACATTATAATTCACATCACATATTCTATAATCTTACCATTGTCATAGTTTAAAAACATCTCCAAGTTTGGAGTTCAGTGCTTCTTAGATTATGTGTCATACAATACAAAACAGTCAGACATTAACTACTCTATTTTTCTATAATAAAGAAGCTTTCCCAGCCAAAAGTACTAAAATATTATTATAATGAATGTTCCTGGGGCTTGCCAATGTCAGGAACTCTTTAGGGTCAAGGCAAGACAATGAGCATACCAAAGGAGCCTTTAGATCAGATGTTTCCAAGCTTGGTTCCCCAAGTCTCAGGTGTTGTAACAAGACAGTAGCGGGGTGGCTGGAAAATAGTTTGCTATCTCTAAAAAGTTTAAAAAGGAGAAATATACATTTGTTTACACAAAGACACTTAGAGCAAAATAAAGTGTTAATTCCATTTTGGCTTTGCTAATACTAACTCATACTGATTGGAATTTCTGATGAACATTTTTATATGAGTAATAAAACATTTTTTGAAAATGCTTCATTTGAGGTAGAGAAAAATCATTAAAATACCACAAAGCCTATAATGACAGAGTAACAAAAAGTTTACAATAAGGAAAAGAAATAATTAGGAGTGTCTAACTTTGAAAGAATTTTAACATAAATACTCATAGATTTTTGTTCAGCCTTTAAATATAGTCCCTTGGGAAGACTTGGTTCAGATATTCTCCTTGACTGCTAGGAATAGGAGTGACAGTTTGTTTAGCCACCTGGTGCAAGAGAGATAACATGATCACTGATACTCAAGGGAATGGACATGGAAAGAAAAAGCCCTACAAACTAGCTTGGAATAAAAATAAAAAATTCATCAGGCCCTGATAGCCATGTTCATTTTATGTTTGAAGCATAAATAACTTTAGAATAGAGCACAGGATGTCCTTGAAAGAGCAGAAGTGTCAGTAAAATAAAAATAATATGGTGAAATTATTTTTGTGAAAGAACATTTGGTTGACTTTTATTCTGGGCTCTGAAAATGGGGTAACTGGGATTCTAATTTCATATTCATCACTTTCAGTGATGGGGTTTTTGGAAAGTACTGGATCTCGTGATCATCCTATCTCAACCTCCAGAGCCACTGGGATTACAGGTGTGGGCCACCACACCCGGCTTGGATCTCTTTATTATGATTGCCTGTTTATGAACTGTAGGTGATAGTATGTAATTCATAAAGTTCTGCTGAGATTCATATGCATTTTTGCACATTCTAAGTACTCTGAAAAATGAGTCCTCATTATTACTATACTAGCATTATTATTTTCTGATGACCTTGAGCAAGGTACTTAACTTTTTTCTTTTTCTAGATGTAAAAATGTGTTGTGTTTTGACAAGAGAATCTACTATGACTCCTTAGATATGTTCACTGAGATTCTTGCAGAATGATCATGGGTTTATAAATGACAACATATTAAAATTTAAATCCAACAGTGACTGAGGTTACAAGATTGAGAACTCTCATTCCCTGGTGCCCTGAGATTTGCCTTTCCATGACTAGTATGTTTTTGTACCTTGTATCTCGCAATTACCAGGTTTCTTTTTTTTTTAATAGATGAGTCATCTCTGTTATTTTTCTGATTTCTAAAGGTCAATCTTGATCAGCCAGTCCTCCCTACCTCACCTATCTGAAGTGGTCATATGCGTATGTATACAAGTATATAAAAGTGTATGCTTTCATTTTTTTCAAAATTAGGAACTCGAAACCCTAGATACAAGAAGTTGTGAAACAAAGGTTGGTAATTGCTAGGTCAAATATATCTAGTTCCTAGGTACAAACTGTGATAAATGCTAGCATAGCCATAACAAGGACTGATCTATCTACTTTTGATAGAATTAAAAACAATTCAATGGTGAGTCACTGGTGTTCTCTCTCCTTTGAAAGACCAGCATATATTTTCCTGTTTAGTTCAATGACCTAGAAGCATTTTTTATGGCGTTCATCCAGGAGAGACTCTAACAAGGCAGGGACTTATACACAGGGTACTCATCAATCCTTCTTTTGCTGTCTGAATGTTAGGTTCCAAAACCTCTCCAGAAGAATAAAAGGTAAAATAAATTGCCAAGTTTAAATTTAATACCTAGTCACCATGCTAAATAATTATGGCTGTGCTGGAAACGTTGATAGAGTGGTAATGAGTAGCCCAATCTATAATGTGTAATGTATCAACTGAAATTTTATATTGAATTCTTTCAGCAGGCTTGTGCCTGTGAACTATAAAGACATTAGATACCCAAACCAGAATCCTAAAGCCTTTCCCCCAAGAGTGCATACTGATGTATACACACACACACACACACACACACACACACACAAAATCACAGAATAATGTTATGATTTTGATGAAAAAGCATGAGAAAATATAAATTTGTATAATCTACAAACATGTAGACAAGAAGAGCTTTTACATAGACCTTCAAGGAAACAAGGCAAAGGACCAGTAAATAGCATTTTGAAATTCATTGCATATTCTGTTCTTAAGCTAGTCTTAAGACTCCTCTGCTTACAACCCTTAACTGTCTCCACTCCCACCAGAGTGTTTATTTCCTTTAATAAACCAGTATTTCTCATCTTACATCTTTTCATTCATTCATTCACCCACTCTACAACATGTATATGGCACTTACAATGTATCCAATAATATGCCAACAGCTGGGGCTGCAACAGTGAGCAGATGTACAACCTTTCCTCTTAGAGTTTAATCTACTGGGATTGATAGATATTAGTAAAACATTGCCAGAAAGAAGTTTGAACGATATGTAGCCACATCGTTGAAAGAGAGGTACATGGTGCACTTTAACATGGAGAATTTATCATAATCCATAGTTTCCAGGAAGAAGAAAAAGCAAACCCAAAAGCCCTGAATCAGGAAGGAACATGACACATTTGTAGAATTGCAAAGGGAAAACTGGATTCTACAGAAAACAGAGGTATGGAAGAGGTGAATGTAGGAGACAAGAGAGGTAGGTAGAGACAAATCTTTCAGACTTCTATGCACTATGTTTTTGTATTTATCTTAAGAGTGTTGGCAAATCACAAATGTGTTTCAGGGAAGAAGTTTTCTAATCTGTTTTTTATCCTAAAACAAGGATTGGCAAACTATAGGTCAAATTGGATCCATTACCTGTTTGTTTGTTTGTTTGTTTTTAAATTTTGTGGTGCTGGGGATTGAACCCAGGGCCTTGTGCATGCGAGGCAAGCACTCTACCAACTGAGCTATACCTCCAGCCCCCATTACCTGTTTTGTAAATAAAGTTTTATTGACACACAGACATGCCCATTCATTTGCACATTCTGTATGGTTGCTTTTGAGTCATAAAGGCAGAGGTGGCAATTTTAAAAAAAGACTGCACTTCCTACAAAGATGGGGAAAATATTTTCCCTTTGTTCCTTTATGGAGAAACTTTTCTGATTCCTGCTCTAGGAAATGACTGTGCTTCTGGATAGGGAATGAATTTGAAGAAGTTAAAGTGAATATACAAAGATCAGTTTAAATAATGGTATTTCAGTAGTACAGGACAGAGATGGTAGTTTGAATTAAGTGGTTTTGATGATGGAGCTACAGAGCAGCTGATGGATTGAGGAAAGATATAAGAAGTAAACTGGGCAAAAATTAATGAATTATTGGATATGGTGCTTGAAAGAGAGGGAAGTTTTAAAGATAAATTTTATGTTTACACTCACACTAAAAAATGGATAGTAGTGTCAGTTACTGGACGTATACCAGATTTAGGGGGAAGATTATAAATTTAATTTCAGGCATGTTGGGTTTGAGTTATCTTTGAAATATCCAAGAAGAGGTGTAAAGTTCTCAGTTGAGTTTGGAACTTAGATAAGAAATAAAAATTTATGATCATATGTGAAGAAGAGTCATGAGGGTGGTTGAGATTTTATGGGAAAATATCATTGCTTAGAAAGAGAGAATTACTACCAGTCTTAAGAATCTTCAATGCTTCTGAGCAAGGTAGAATGAGATGTGCTGCAAAGGACATCAGGAAGGGAACCCATCATGATGACAGAAAAAAGAAAGCATGCTCATAGAAAAGACTAGAAAAAAGAATGCTTTTCTTTCTTTCTTTGTTTTGTAGTGCTGGGGATGGAACCAAGGGCCTCTTCTATGCTAGGCAAACACTTTACCTCCCAGTCACATCCACAGTCCACAAATGTTTTAATATGGGTAGAGCAGTCAACAGTGTGTGACCAATGAGGAAAAAGTCCATTGGACGTATGACAATAGAAAGCGTTGGAGACCTGAGGGAGATGGGCTAGGTGCAGTGGCAGAGGCTGAACAAGATAAGATCAGAATTAAGACATATAGACAGGTTGTATAGGCAATTATTTTAAACTCTAGTGACAATGGAAACACTTGGTGTCTCCAACCCACTTTTGCAAACTGGTACATTGAGACATACTTTCCTTGCAAACATCTCCCTGATATTCCACTTTCACTCACATGACTGCATTGGGCACTTCTCCCATGAATTCCCACATTACTAACTCTTATGGTGGCAATACTACACTCTTTTGCCACTGGTAGTCTACTCTTATTAATTTGTAGCCATTTAAGTGGTAGAACTGAGTCATTTTTACAGTTGCACTGTCAGTACTTAGCCTTGAAAAAGTATCTTTTAATTTTAAATGTAGTCACAAAGAATGCAATGGACTTTTCAGAATCTTCTATGTGTGTGTGAGTATACAAATCATTCATGCATTACTTTTGATTTTATTTATCATTTTATTTTTAATCAACAAATAAAATATGTTTATATTTATGATGCATAACATAGTACTTTGACCTATGTGTATACTATTGGATGATTAAGTCATTAGTTAATATATCTATTAGCTTACTTGTCATTTTTGTGGTAAGAATATTTAAAATGAATACTTTTAGCAACTTTTAAGTGTATGACACATTGTTATTAAAAGTACACACCACATTGTACAATAGAATTGGATTAATTCCTCTTATCTAACATCTTTTGGCCAATATTTCTCCAATATTAATACTTCCTTCAGCTCCTGGTAACCACTATTATTTCTGCTTCAGTAAGTGATATTTTTGGTATTCCACCTATAAGTGGGGTCACACAGTACTTGTCTTTCTGTATCTGGCTAATTTCCCTCACTATAGTAATCCAGAATTGTCATATATGACAGGATCCCTTCTTTTAGAAAGTGGAAGAGTATTCAATTACATCCTGTTTTAGTCATCTTTTTCATCTCTGTGAACAAAGACCTGAGATGAATAATGTAGAGAAGGAACAGTTCATTTGGGCTCAGGGTTTCAGAGATTCAGTCCCCAGTAGGCTGACTTTTTAGCTCTGGGCCTGAGCTAATGCAGAACATGAAGGTGGAAAGGCATGGAACAGGAAATCAGCTCAGGACATGCAACCAGAAGCTGAGAGCTGAGAGCTTTACTCACCATAGACACAATATAAATCCCAAAGGCACACCCCCAGTGAACTACTTCCTCCAGTCACACCCTACCTGTCTACCGTTACTACCCAGTTAGTCCATTCAAGCTGATTGATCTACTGATTGGGCTAAACCTAAAATCTAATAACTTTACCTCTAAAAATTCTCACATTGTCTGCACATGAGCTTTTGGGGGACATCTCATATTTAAACCATAGCATTCATCCCCTAGCTCCTAAAACCTCATGCCCATTTCACAATGCAAAATACATTTATTTCATTCCCAAGAATCTTATAGTTTTAACAGTTTCAGTACTGCCACAAGTGCAAGTCCGCAATCTTATCTGAAACTCAAGGATGTTTTCCCCTGTAAACATCTAAAGTAAATCATATATATCTAATATAAAATGGCATAAAATAACATTTCCATTCTACAAGGAAGAAACAGGTGTATAGAAAGAAAAATGGGACCAAACAAGACTGACATCCAGTGGAACAAAAGTCTTACAGCTCCATGACCGGGATCTGGGGCACACGGCATTTCATTGTTTACTTGTGTAGCTCTGCCCCTGTGGCCTTGCTTGTTGAAGTCCATGTGGCCTCTCTCTTGGCTTTTACCTGTTTAATTCCTGCAGTGCTCCTTGACAGATATCTGATGTTACTGGTGTCTCTCAATCTCAGGGAATGTCCACTGCAGCTTCCACTTCATTATCATATCTTTACTTTTTGTCCTCTCAGGGGCTGCCTGCAGGAATTCCAGCACTGCTACACTTTTCTTGACCTCCAAGGCCTTCCTTTAAATTCTTGGTTGGAAGCCTCCATGACCCCCTAACTTCAGCATCCTGCATTCCTGCAAAATTAGCACTATGTGATTGATGCCAAGGTCTGCCACCATCTCAAACAGTAGCCAGGCCTCCTGGACAACAGCTACATCAGCTTCTGAGTGCCAGGGTGACTGAGCATGGTGAAAAATCTTCATAGGCCCCTCTAAGTAAGCAGAGTGCCTCATGGACTCTTCTCAAGGGAATTTTAATATTTACATCCTGGAGCCTGAAATGGATGTGTTCTTGCCAATTCCTGACATACCCTCAGCCATCTTTCCTATAGTCTCTGCACAAAATTCTTAGCATCTCTTTAATGGCTCTAATGCTTTAACAACCACAGCTTCCTTAGCCCCAGGTGTACTGGTCAAACTCTTGAATTATTCAAATATTTTTGCCTTGCTTTCTACTTCTGATTTTCACAGTGAATTTGACTAGAAGCTGACAGAAATATCTTTGCACCACTTGAATGCTTTGTTGCCTTGAAATTTCCTCTTCCAAATTAATTAGAACATCTTCTTTAATTCAGCCTCACAAAAAAGTCTCAGGACATGGTAAAATGTAGAAAACTTCTTTTCCAGAATATAACATGAATGGCCTCTAGTTCAATTCCATTTCCAAACTAGTAATTCTCTGAAACACCATGAGCCCAGTCTTTACTGTCCAGTTTGGTATTCCAAACTCCCACCAGAATAACCCGTTAAATTCTGCTTAAAACATTCTAAATATTTTCCACCTTGCTTCTCTAAACTGTGCAAAATTTCTCTGCCCACACTAGCTCCAAAAGCTTCTAAACCACATGCTCAGGTAAGTCACTGCAACAACCCCACTTCTCAGTATCAGTTTCTGCTTTAGTAAGCTTTTTCATTGCTGTGATCATAAGATCCAAAAAGAACAATGTAGAAGAGAAAAAGTTTATTTTAGTTCATGGTTTCAGAGGTTCTTTCCATCATCAGTGAACTCTATATCTCTGCCCATTTAATCAATATCCATGGATTAATCCACCAATTATGTTACATCTCTCATAACCTAATCATTACACCTCTGAAAACTCTTGAATTATCTCACACATGAACTTGGGGGGGGGCAACTTATATCTAACACAAACACACATATATAATACATTTTTGTTATCCATTCATCTATTAATAAACAGGATGATTCCATGTCTTGGCTATTATGAACAATGCTGCAATGAATATGAATGTGATTTCATGTATCTCTTTGGCCTATTGATTTCATTTCCTTTGCATATATACCTAGTAGTGAAATTGCTATGTCACATGGGAGTTCTATTTTTAATTTTTGAAGAACTTTCAAACTAGAGTCTGTAATGGCTATATTAATTTGCATTCCAACCAACCATATAAAACTTTTCTCCACATCCTTGATAAGACTTACCTCTATATTTTTTACAATAGTCATCCTAACAGGTATTATGTTGTGGTTTTCCTCATTGTGTTGTGGTTTTCCCTTTCTCTCTTCACTCTTTTTTTAAATATTTCTCTGTTAACTGGTGATGTTTGGCATTTGAAATATTTCTTTTCCAGGTCATTTGCCTATTTTAAAATGAGGTTATTTGTTTTCTTGTTTTGGAGTTGTTTGAGAGTCCTGATGTACTTTGAATATTAACCTGTTAGGAGATGTAGAGTTCACAAATATTTTCTCCCATTCTACTGATTGTCTCTTCATTCTGTAGTTTCCTTTCAAATGTTGATTTTTTAATTAAACCTTAACAAATCTGCTTCATCATAAGGAACTAACCTCTCTAAATATTTTTTGTCTTAACTCAAACATTGTTAAAAAAGTATTTTCTTGTTGCTGCTACAACTTAGATTTGTAAAATTACCTAAAATTGAAATACTTAAAATTTAAAATACTGTTCTAGATGATGGTGATTAACTTTGATTAATTCTATGCAAAGTACTATATTTCCCACTGGAACTAATTATTAGGAACAGAAACTACCCATAAGTATGCTCTAATAAACTCAAGCATACACATTTTTCCCAAATGTGAAAATTGAAATACTGTATGAACATGCATTCTTCAGACTTTTTCAGCAGAAGTGTATGAAAAAGCACTTTCAAAGTATATTTCATGAAATCTAGGTGTGACAATAAACAACAATATCTTTCAGTGAAAGCTTACAAATTGCCAACCAAGTAATAGTGTAGATGCCATTACTCTGATGTTATTTTTGAAGGCAAGGTGTTTTATACCAGAGAATAACATGTTGCTTTTTTACTTTAGGAAATTCACTTCTTCTTTATACTTTTTTATTACAAGTACAGAAATCACCTACCCATCAGTTGTCACTTTGGATTTGAGGTGGCATCATCAGCTCCCAGGCAACTGTTGGAAATTTCACATGAGTTCTTTTTCAGAGGTTGCAGTCTATGTGTAAGTGAGTGTTGTGACTGCCAATGCAGTAAGGAGTGAATTAGCACTTTTCCCACCACAGAACAGCACTAAAACCTAGAGAAGCAACCCCACCTCTCCTTGCATTGGCAAACACTCAAGACATTGCCTTTGATTTTAAGGTCAATTATGACCCGTTTAAAGGAACTCAAAGCCTCCCATTAATTTTCTTAAACATTGACAAGACATGTGTTAAAGGAAATCCTTTTAAGATAGGTGATACAATTTTGACTTCCATAAAACAGAATGAAGTCATTTCAGGTCTGATATATAAGATTATTTATTAGAACATATTTGTGCCTCCAATATAAATTATTTCATGCAGGAAAGCAAAGACTAGATTTCTTCATTTTCTACTTTTCTTGCAAAACTATTTCAATTAAGATATGGAAAGAAATGCTATCTTGATAACAAAACCATTTGAATATCTGGATTCTAGGATTTTTCAATTATATTTTAAGTGAAAAATGTGTGTAATAAATTTTATTTTGGTTTTCATATAATTTGAAATGTCAAAGACAATTGAGAAAATCAGTCTACATTTATTTTACTGTTGAGCTTGCTATAATTAAATTAGAAAAATATGTAAGCTCACAACTAAAAATATTTAAAAAAACAAAATTAAGGTATATATTTGAAAATTTATTCATTAACTATTTCATTATTCAGTGACTTTAAAAATGTTATTTCACACTTCGCAATTACTCTACGTACATGTATGATTACATGAATGGTATGAATCTACATCATGCACAACCATAGAAATGAAAAGTTTTACTCCATTTGTGTACAATGAATCAAAATGAAGTCTGTAAAAATTTTAAAAAGTAAATTAAAAAATACACTTTAGGAAAAATTTCTAAATACAGTCCATGTAAAATGGAAAAGTTAATTTAGAATTATATATTATTTTCAAAAGCTGTTTATGTCAAATAAAGTATGTCAATATTAACTTTATGAATGGTTAAAATATAATTCAAATTACCAATATGAAAATTATAAAAATAAGCTTCTAGAAATTTGCATGGATAATTAAATATAGTAGTTTACAAAACTTTAAATTTTTACCAGTTAAACTAATCATTGCTTTTTTTTATTTTTTCACCATCTTCCTGCATACTTTACTTATTTTTTATTTTTAGAAGTACATGACAGTAGAGTGCATTTTACATATTATACATACATGGAGTATAACTTATTCTAATTAGGGTCCTATTCTTATGATTGTATATGATGTGGAGTTACACTGGTTGTAAATTCATATGCGATCATAGGAAAGTTACGTCCAATCCATTCTAATGTCTTTCCTATTCCCACCTCCTCTTACCTTTCCCTCATTCCCTGTTAACTAATCTATTGAACTTCTATTTTTCCCCTTCCAACCTCTCTTGTTGTGGATTAGCATCCACATATCAGAGAGAGCATTTGGCCTTTGGTTTTTGGGGACTGGATCCTTTTACTTAGCATGATACTCTTCAGTTCCATCCATTTACTAGCAGATGTTATAATTTCATTCCTCTTATGGCTAGGTAATATTCCATTGGGTATATATACCACATTCTCTTTCTAACAATACATTCTACATTTATACCATATCTGAACAACTGTACTATACAGAACAAAAGATTAAGACATGGCCTCTCTTTTCAAATGGTCTCCAGTACAATGGTGGAGGTTAAGCTAAACTTTAGAAGAAGCAAACCAGAAAAGGAGGAACCGTTCCAAACTCATTCTATGAAGCTAGTATTAGCCTGATACCAAAAGTAGACAAAGATTCATCAAGGAAAGTAAACTTCAGACCAATATCCCTGATGAACATAGATGCAAAAATTCTCAAGAAAATTCTGTCAAATCACATACAAAAGCATATTTAAAAGTAGGGCACCATGATCAAGTGGGGTTCATCTCAGGGATGCAAGGTCAGTTCAACATATGGGAATCAATAAACATAATTCCCCACATCAATAAACTTAAAGAATCACATCATTATCTCAACAGATGCAGAAAAAAACGCATTTGACAAAATTCAGCATCCACTCATGCTTCAAACACCAGAAAAAATAGAGGTTGTAAACACAGCCAGGGTAACTCCACATCATGTGCAACCACAAGAGTGGGATCCTAAATAGAAATAAGTTACACTCTACATATGTGTATGCTGCCAAAATACATTCTACTGTCTTGTATAACTAAACTTGTATAACTTGTATAACTAAAGAACAAATAAAAAAAGAAAAAGAAATTAAAAAAAGAACAAGCAGACCAGCTATAGACGTTATGTTCAATAAAAGACCAGATTTCCCTCCATCTGAATGAGGAAGGGATTTGAATTCTAGCATGCTGTCTTCTCTTGTTGCCATAGTCAGAGGTGCCATATACTCATGACATATAGCAATGTTAAGTAATTGCAAAAGAAGTAATTATATATTTCGTGTGAAAATTATTAAACGGTTTGGAATATGTGAAAATATAATTTAAGTCTTGCAGTTATATGTCAGAATGCATAATTGATGCCAAAAAAACTTAAGTAAATGAAAAAGCAAATGTTGAACTTTTCCTCTTTAGTAAACCATTGATAAATTGTGCTCAGTTTTGATTTGGCATTTTTCAGCCTACATTTGTATTCTGTAGTCTACCTATAGTGTTCTTTTAATTAAACTCCTAGATGGGAAAATTATATTTGAAGAGAAATTGGAAAAAATTGATTAAGTAGTGTGAAAAATGAAAATTAGAACGAGAATGAAACAAAATTTACATAAATGAAGCAGATGGTAGGAATAGTAATAGTATTTGAGAAAGTAGTTTTCTGAAAGTGAGAACTAAATTGGTTATAAGCTTCCCACTAATTTTAGGTAACTTTTTCATTTTTATATAATTTAAAAATTACACAGATACTGCAAAAATATTATAAAGGATTTCTTATGCATCTTTGATCTAGATTTATAATTATATACATTTCATCCATTTCTATATGTGTATATACTTATATAATTGCATATTTCTACATATTTATATGCATACCATTATTTTTGTAGATCACTGGAGAGTAAATGTGGAGATTTTATGCTTCTTTATTCCTATGTAATTCACTGAGCATTTCCTAACAAGGATTCTCTCTTACATAATGACTAAAAGAAAAAAATTAGTAAATTGAACATTGATATAACACTATTAACTAACTTACAGTCAAATTTCAAATTTCATCAAATATCAAAATGATGTCCTTTATAGCTATTTTTCCGTCAGGTGTAGGATCCAATCTGGGATTTTAAACAGTCTGTTATAACTCCTGAGATGGCTCTATGTGGACATTGTGCCTGCTGTCTTCACCTTTCCTGACTTGGATAGTAATAAAGAGTACAGGCCATTTATTTTGTGCAGCATTCTTTGGTTTGGGTTTGTCTGTCATTTTTTCATTAATAGATGAAGATTGTCCATTTTGGACTGGAATACCACTTGTCTAGTTTTGTGGTCTTCCCAGTGCAATTTGTCAGGAGACACATGATGTCTATTTGTCACATGTTGATATTAATCTTGGCTACTTTGATCAGGTAGTGTCCTCTAGGTGCACATACTGTAAAACTACTGTTTTTCATTTGGTAATTAATAACTTATCTATAAGGAAGTAGTTTGACCTAATATAATTACAGTGATGTTTATCAAACTTTCACCCACTGTTGGTGTCCATTGATTTTTAAAATTTCTTTGACATTCATTTGTAAGCTTTCTAACAGAAGTAGGCACTTTTTCTTCTCTTTGGTTATTTATACCAATATTTGTTTATAGATTTCTACTTTATTCACTAAACTATAGTCCATCAATATCATTATTTATTTAAATGCACAAATGTCTCAGATTTGTCAAGCTGAAGCTTATTGAAGTAATTTCCGGTGTTATTTTGACATAGCCTCCTTATACTTTGAGTACTTATTTACTGACACAAGAATTTCTAGGTTCACTTTTAAATTTTCTTGTCCTTAACCCTGAAATCAGATGTTTCTCCAAGCAGTATCGAATACTTTAAGTGAAGAGTAATAGAGAAACAAAACAAAAAGGCCTGGGAAGTAAGTGTGCCTCTTGTGTTCGATTCTCCAAGTGTGCCCATGACTAATGATATTGGCCTCCTTAGTTATGAAAAACAAATTCAAATACACACACTGTTGTGCATTCTCACTCTCCTGCACAAACTGTCTCTGTCTCTGTTCCTGTCTCTCCAGCTATTTATCTCCTTCTATAAGGCTTTAGTCTCTGCTGAGAGCTCTATTTCCAACCCAAAACAATAACATATGATCTGGATCTGCACATACACTTATTTGAAACTCAAGTCATTTTATCACTCCACACTCCAACTAGATTATTTCAGAGATGACATTGTTCTACATCCTTGTCAATAGATTTCTATTATGAAAATTGAAATCAGGTTAGTTGATTCCTTTAATTTTACTCTTCTCTCAAGATTGTTTGGCGATTCCATGGTCATCAGATTTCTGTATGAACTTCAGAATCATTTGGCTAATTTCTACTTTAAAAAATATCCTGCCAGGATTTTTTTATTATTATTATTATTATTATTATTACTATTATTATTATTTGAGTAAAAAGGATTGAAGCCAGGAGTGCTTCATCACTGAGCCACATCCCCAACCCATTTTTATATTTTATTTAGAGACAGGGTCTTGCTGAGTTGCATAGAGCCTCGCTAAATTGCTGAGGCTGGCTTTAAACTGGATCCTCCTGCCTCAACCTCCTGAGCTGCTGGGATTACAGGCATATACCACAACGCCTAGCATTAAATATTATCTTTTATTTTTAATAAGAAGAAAACAATAAAAAACAAAATAGACAATTTTACTTGATGATTTAAATTTAACAACAAAAAAATCTGTAGTAAGTTTAAGATCTTTAAATGAAGTTGCCTTTAAGTTTTTCAAATTTATACACTGACAGCAACAGATGTTGACTGAAAAATGTGGTACCATTTAATCTGCAAATCTTAGTTATCTGTAACTTTTGTTTCCTCAGTATAATTTCAGAAATAGAATATATTCTGTCATGATTACTTCAAAATTGAACACATTTGTAGAAGGTGTGTTTAAAAATCTTTATAAAATTGTTTTAGTGAAGTAATTTAGAATTAATATTGAATTGGCCTGATTTTAACTGAATTTAATAAGCAAAACAGAAAGCAAAAAAAAAAAAAGGGATAGCTTTTTCTACAAATAATCTTGTGATCTCAGTTTTCCTTTTTGTTAAAATGTAATTCTCAAATCATATCAAAACCCAAATAAACGAAGTCAAAACATGTATGGCTTATTGCTACTCAACAAACGTTCATAAAATAACTTCTTATGGTGTTTCATTTCACAGGATCTTTTGACAAAACCTTTTCTGTTTCCAGCACTACTGGGGAAAATGCCAATCAACACTTCAAAGAGATAGGATGCTATCAGCAAAGCGATTCATGGCAGCATTAAATCCTAATCAATCTACCCAGATCTTGCCTTCTTTTAAATCCCTCAAATGTACTGATGGTTCTAGAATTATGATATCCCTGAGATGAGATGAGGACTTAAAACTCATAGTCTAGGAACTCCAAATGCTGTCTTCATTGACCTTTCTACCATAAACTTTGTTGGAGTCATGGTGGAAATTGAAAAATTAGAACAAGATAGTACGTTTTTCACAAGATAAATTTGTGTATCTGTTTATTCTGTACCTTTCTTGTTTCCATGATATTAAAATAACTCTGATATGAAATTATAATGAAAATTGAGAGAGATAAATACATATGTGTGTGTGTGTATATATATATATATGCATATATATATATATACTTATAAAATGAACAGGTGATTATAGGTCACTGAATTTTGGAGAGGAGATATTGCTAACATTCTGGAAAAATCTGATTTTAATGAAAGTTAAATATCCTTATAATATCCATGACAAGCACGACCATCTTAGGTAGGTTATAACCTGCAAAAATAAGCATTTATCTTACTCTCACATAGGCATGGAAAGAAAAAATGTAGCAACATTTTAAAGAGAAAACTGAAGCTCAAGATAGTTGGAAAGGTTTAGAGACAACAGCTTTGAGAGATTTCTACTCTAGCTCAAATGAATTTGAACCAAGGGTACTAATATAACTTGCACATTTAAAAGACAAGATCGCTTTCAAAAATCTTTGAGGAGTTGTAGAAAGCAGAAGAAATGTTAGAGGCAGGGAGCTGAAAATCTGACTTTCAAAATCATTGTCTTTAAAATACCATAATGTGGTAATTTGTTAGAAAAAATTATGCACTTTTAAAGTACAATCTAATTGGTATTAATAATTAATTAGCATTTATAGAGTATTCACAAAGTCTAGAGGTCAAGTTCATATGTAATTGTTTAATTATAATAATTCATAATAAATTATCCTATTGGGGGGGCAGGAGGCATAGGGCTAGCAGGATGTTACTAATGTGAATAATATAATTTAGTGGAAGAGTCTGTATTTCATGGTGGATACAAATGATAATTTTAAAATAAGTTTGTCTATATTTTATTTCTGTTCTTCCAGTACATGTATTTATTTAGTAAATATCTGACTTTGGGCAAGTTGCCTAAATTCTTTGTGTTTGGTCTCTGCAAAATGAAGATGATGATAATTCCTATCTTGCATGATTGTTGTGAAAATTAAAGGAGTCTAAATATGTAATGTGTTTTGGTATAAGTTCCTTTCACATAATAAGTGCTGATGAAACGTAATTTAGTTATAGGTATTCTAGATTTCATCAAAACATTTAAGGAAATGGAAATAGGCTGTGTACATGTCTGAGGAATATGGGCATGAATAGACTCAGGTCACTTAAAGTGGCATTTTATGGGGCTTTTTCTTTTTTAAAAATATACAACCTGAATAAACAAATTGAAAATATAAATATGATTGCATATCTGAAAAACATAAGTCATAGAAGAGTGAATCACATTTCAGAATAGCTAAAGAATGGGTTCAAATTCAACAAGTTAAATTGTAGGATGCATTGATTAAAAAATCTATACCTTACTTCCAAATAGGCACAATAAAAATGTAGAATATATAAGATACAATTAAACTATACTATTATTGTTTGGATGTGAGGTGTCCCTCAAAAGCTCACATGTGAGACAATGCAAGAAAGTTCAGAGGGAAAGACTGGGTTGTGAGAGTCTTAACCCAATCAGTGAATTAGTCCCCTGATAGGGATTAACTGAATGAAAACTGAAGGCTGATAGGATGTGGCTGGAGAAGGTGGGTATTAGGGGTGTGGCTTTGGGGTATTTATTTGTACCTGGCAAGTGGAGACCTCTCTCTCTGCTTCCTGATCAACTTATGAGCTGCTTCCCTCTGCCACACTCTTCTGCCATGAGCCCCTAGGAGTGGAGTCTGCTGTCTATGGATTGAGACCTCTGAAGCTGTGAGCACCTAAATAAAATTTTCTCCCTATTGTTGTTCTGGCGGGATCTTTTAGTCACAGTGGTGAAAAAGCTGACTAAAATATATACTTCAAAAAAACTTAAGAATTTTTATTTATAGGAATTATATATAGGAATTCAATTTATAAGATTTTTATTAATATAAAATTATATTAAATAAATTATTGTAATTTCAATGAACATTATGCCAAATGGCATCTGGAATGTTTGTTCAATTAATTTTTGTCAGAAGCAGTAGCAAATTGGAATATTCTACAAGATAGAGTTTTTGCACAAAGTAGCCATATAATGACACTTGAAAGTCATGAGAACTTCCTGACATGTTGGAAAAAAGGCCTTACAGAGGTTAAAGAACATTGCTTTCTTATTTAAAAGTGTTGATGAGAAAGATTAATTGGATTTCTTTTTATAATTACAGAAGAGAAAATTACCACCAGTGAGTCAGTAAATAAAAATTATAGACACAGCTGGCTTGGGAAGCTGAAGCAGGAGGATCTCGTTCAAAGCCAACCTCAGCATCTTAGGGAGGTCCTGAGCAACTTAATGAGACCCTGTCACAAAACAAAATATAAAAATGGTTGGGGATGTGGCTCAGTGGTGAAGTACCCCTGGGTTCAATCCCTGATTAAAAAAATTTAAAAAAATTAAATATATGAACACAGAATTACCTTAGTATAAGGCAAAACTCCTAATTCATCTTTTAACAAGAATCTGAGCCAACATTTCCTAGGCTTTTATTATGTAGCAGGCAGTGCCCTAGGTGCTTCTTGTGACCATGCTTAAAAGATTTTCCTGGTTGGTTATTATTAGTTGCTCTGTGTGGATGAGGGAGGCGAGCCTGCCTTGGTGAAGTAGCCAGCCCAGCTAGGATGTGGCCGGATCAGGCTCAGAACCGAGAAGCACAGCAATTGCAATTGGTGTTTTTAATAGTAGTACCAGTGAGTTTCCAGTGGCCAGGATGTTCTAGCAGCCTGAGCCATGTAAAGTGATTCTTGAGTTCTGTGTGTTTGAATTAAATCAAAGTCTTTTAATTTGTCCTTTGTTCAAATTAGATTACCACTGGATGGTAATCTGTTGAGACCAGGACAAAGGACTGGTAGCTGAATATTAAAGAAAAGGAAATGGAGAGAGAGCATGTCCACACCTGGTTGCTAACTGCCTTCTGAGTCAGGGAAGGATCACACTTTCCAACACAGGCAGTCACCCCCTGGGTGGCTCTCTTCCTGCCCTTTTGGTTACTTTTGGTCACTGAGGCAAAATGGGGGGAAGGGGTAGGAGAAGAAAGGAAACCTGAAATCTACAAAGGACAAGACACTCTCACCAACTCTGGACCCCCTCCTATCTGAAGGAGTCATTTCTTTCTTTCTCTCTCTATCTCTGTCTCCCATCTGCCTTTTAAATAAAATTTGCTTTTTGCTCTTACCTCGGCATTTCTGAGGTGTTCAATTTTTAACACCAGGGGAACCAGGACTGATTCTGGTTTCACTATTTTACTATATAGTATAATGTAGTATAATATTTACTATATTACTAAAACCCAATTCTGATTTTACTATTACCTGGTTTTACTATTAACTCATACCCTAGATCACTAACCCTTTTGCAAAACCTGCCACATTCTCAACCTTCATATCTCTATCCAATACTATTTATCTTGATATAAAATAAACAGAAAATAAGTAGACTTTCTTATTTTAGACCCTAAGGACCTAATGAATATTTTTCAATCAGAAAATTGAAAAGTTATGAAAGTATATATTTTCAGCTATCAAAAATTGATAAGGTTATTCTATAAAAAGAAGTCTATTACAGTATTTATCTTGCTTCTTTTTCCTTAGGGTTAAGTGTCTATTAAAAATTCTGGTTACTCAAATATAAAAAGTAAAAAAAAAAAAAATTCATGTAGGTCTTAAAGACCAATGTCCAGAAAGAACATCTAAACTGTAAAATTATTTATCATTGAATTATGTGGTATAATTCCTTTTCTCCTGTGTGGAAAAGTAAACACCATTATAGTGATTAATGGATTAACTCCCACATACCCAATTAAAAAAGAATATCTGATCAAAATGATGTTACCATAAAATCTCTTTACAAACGTAGTAAAAAAACACCATGTTCATTATTGAATAAACATTAAATCAGAACATGATGTGCATCATAGGCCACCTGCTAAGAGACTGCAAAGACACAGAGGAATCCCATCCTTTTATATAGCCTATCTCGACACATCCATTACATATAAGAGTAATTAGTCTTCTAAGATCTGATAGTGCCAGTTATCACAAATAGATCACCCTACTTGTTAATTAGTTGACAGTTTGCCTGGTTCTTGGCTTTATCCAGAGGAAAAACAAACTTCTCACATCTTTAAGACAGGTGCTAAATGCTAACCAAGTTTAGGTTCCTACCTTCCCACAGAAATATAGTATTTCTCTTGATGTTTACATTTCAACAAGATGCCTCGCACATACTTCAGAAAGACATTTCTGGGCTGCAAAATTGACAAAAGTTTTATTTAGTTTTTAATAGACTTTATATACATTCCAATAAAAGAAGAAAATACAAAGATCTACTCTAAAGTAAATGTTCTATATAAAGGATGAGGGACTGAGCAGGAGGAAGTCCCTTCCCTTATTTTCAACAGAGAGAATTCAGCCTCATATGTAGTATTTATTTGTAAGGGCTTTACAGGTCCTTACATTATGCAGGGTTATTGTTTTTTTAACCATAAAATGTAATTTTCATATAACACATATATAAATAAGAAAATTCAGAAAGAACATTTAAACTGTAAAATTATTTATCATTGAATTACATGGTATAATTCCTTTTTTCCTGTGTAGAAAAGTAAACACCACAAACATGCTTGAATGTGTTAATAATTTGACTCCCCTGTGCATGAATAGAACTGATAATCGTCTCAAAATAAATGGCCTCCATGGTTCACAATCTTTCTCTCTCATTATTAAATTCTTCTTCTGAATAGCTGACATCTAATGGTGGTATTAGTAATGACCCTCTTTCCTCTAAGTTGCTCATTATTTTCATCATGATCGCATTGATTATAGCATGTATTCAAACTTTGCAAAGTGTACTGTCCCTATCCTCAGTTTTACAACTAATTTATCCTTTGCAGTTTCAACATTACTCATACAAGCAACATATTTCACTGATCGTAGTGGTTAAGTCAGCCAATGATTCAATTGTGGTGACTAAGGGAATACTTAATTTTTGAAAAAGATCCTCCATCCAGTATGCTGGTAATATGTGAAGTACTTAAGTCTACCTCATATTCTCCAGTGTTTTCGACTTTGGAAAGTTTCCTGGACTTTACAGCATGTTAAGAAGAATGAATATGACATGAGGGAAAATTACAACCAGTTTCAGTGTTTTATAATAATGTAATGGCATATTTTATGACAATGCTGAGATTATTGTACTCACCAAAGGGAAGATATAATACAATTACACTTCTTTTGAAAGATTGAAATAAATTGCATTAGATGGCCAATAAAATTTCTGTGACTTGTTTTTCCTTTTTTTTGGAAAAAAAAAATAAGAGAAATCAATTTAATTTAAATATTTATTTCAGATCTCTCTCCCATTTATAAAAACTTGTTTAAATATTTTTCTAAATAATATAGATACATTTTAACAACAAAATATAAAATCAGAAAGTCAATTGTCTGATCTTTCAGTCATATATTCATTTATTCTAATTTGACTCACTTTTCATGCATACATTTGGTAATGTATAGACTAAATTGCAGGGGTTAAAGGCCTGAATTATAAACCAGTGTTCTTCCCACTATGCTAGGATCTGGAAAACTGTCACCCATGAGCCAATCCAGCCTGCAACCTGTTTTTGTATGTCCTACAAGTTAAAAATGGATTTTATAGTTTTTTAAAATCATAAGATAATAGTAATGATACATGAGCATTACATAAAATTCATATGGTAGTGTTCACAAATAAAATTTTATTGGAACACAACCTGCTCATTTTATTACATACTATCTTTGGCTCTTGTCATGCTAAAGTAGCAGAGCTGAATAGAAATTGTGTAGCCTGCAAAGCATAAAATATTTCTTATCTGCCCCTCTACAGAAGAACTTTGCAAACCCCTTCACTATACCATTACTGCATATGAACTCTCTATAACTTTATGAAACATTTTTAGTTACACTCATGTTTAAATGGGTCAGATGAAGAAATCCTAGTAAAACATGTAGACAAGTCTATATTATGTGGCTTAGGCTAACCTCATCACCTTCCCTCAATATTTCAACAAGATGGTTCCATGGGAAGAGGGCGGAGCCTTTGCAACTAGATAAACCTGGATGTATTGATCCACACCCATGTATTTTCAGTTTATGGTATATTGAGTAATTTATTTAATGTCTCATTTTTCTTCTATGAAAATATAGATGATTTTACCAACTTCACAATGTTAGTATAGAGAATTAAATACAGGCCTTTGCAATTTGAAAGATCTGAATATCTTGGTCCAAGTCCTGATACATTCTAGTTTTAGTGTTTTAAGTAACTTATTTAACTTCTCACTATTCTTATATATATAAATTGGGATATTACCAACCATAGAAGGTTAGTGTTATAAATTAAATAGAATCATATGCAATATATGGATGAGAGTACAATTTCCTGCTTCCTTTAACATAATAGTGAATGTAGAGATAAGCTAATGCTCTTTGTCTTATAGATGTTCTTCTGAAGAATTGGAGACTTAAATTCATTTCTGTAAGTTATTGTGAAAAACCCATCCACATAAGAATCCTCTGAAATATTCCTGACTTAGATGATAAATCATATTATTATTGTTATGTGTTAAATTCTGTGCCTCCAAAAAGATATGTCTTAGTCAACTTTTTCATTGCTATGACCAAAGGACCTAACAAAAACAACGCAAAGGAGAAAAAGTTTATTTTGGCCCATGTTTTCAGAGATTCAGTCCATGGTCAGTTGACGCCATAGTTCTGGGCCTGAGGTGAGGTAGAAGATTATGGTGGAAGTGCATGATGGAGGAAAGAAGATCCAGACATGGCAACAAGGAAGCAGAAAGCTCTGCTCACCAGGGATAAAATGTATGCCCAAAGATACCTCCAGTTACCCACCTCCTCCAGCCACACCTTAGCATGCCTATAGTTACAATTTGTATCAGTAGATAAATCTACTAACTAGACCAGGATTCTCATAACCTAATCCTTTCATATCTGAAAATTCTTGCTAAATTTAAACAAATGAGCTTTTGAGGGACACCACATATCCAAAACATAACAAGATACACGGAAGTTGTAATTCCTAATAATTTAGAATGTGATCTTATTTCCAAATAAGGTAGATGAAATTAGTTAAGATGATGTTACACAGGAGTAGGGCAGGCCTTTAACCTAGTATGACTAATGCTCTTAACAGAATTCCAGAGATTCTCAACAAACCACTAAAAATTAGGAAGAGGCAAGAAAAGATTTCTCTGCAGTTTTCAGAGGAATCATGATTTCAGTCTATTATCCTCCTGAAGGATGAGGCAATAAATTTCTGTTGTTTTAAGGCATCTGGTTTGTGGTACTTTGTTATGGCAATGGTAGGAAACCAGTACAGTCACTGTATAACCCTTTGCCTTCTAATAAACACACAAACCTAATAAGGATTCAGTAGATTATGAGGAGCTTGACTGACAGACATCAATAGAAACAGTGTTTGAAGTTATTATTTGTAACTGCAATGACTGGAACCAAGTCCCATAACAATTATTTTTCAAGTTCTTGTGTAGTTTTTGGTACATAACCTAGGAGATGAGAGCAGTCAGCTGGATCTTCTTAAAATTGGAATTTTTCCCTCTATCTTCTTACCAGGATCACCCAGAGCTCTACTGCACAGCTCAGAATTTTAGGGAATTTAGACTTAAGACTCCATCAACAAGGGTTTGGTGTATGCCAAACAGACAGGCCACTGTCATCCCTCTGTCTACCAAAAATTCCATTAGAGACCCAATCCCACTATGACAAAGAAGTCATATAAATGACTGGATTAATATATCAATCAATTTGCTTTCATTTGTGATTTTTTCAAGTGTGTACAGTTTACAAGCAATTTTTTTACAAGCAATGTAAATTTCAGTTTTTTCCCCCAGAATATTCTTTTTTTTTGTCAAATACTTTTATTTATTTTTTTTTATCTTTTACTTTTTTATTTATTTGTTTTTTTATTTTTACAGACTGCATTTTAAAAACTTTTTAATTTTTTTTCTTTTAACAGACTGCATTTTGATTCATTGTACACAAATGGGGTACAACTTTTCATTTTTATGATTGTGCACAATGTAGATTCATACCATTCGTGTAATCATACATGTGCATAGGGTAATGATGTCTGTCTCATTCCACCATCTTTCATACACCCGCCCACTCCCCCTCTCTGGGACTCCCCCAGAATATTCTTTAAAAGCAACCCAATATCTCATTATTCAATCTAGCCTATTATCCTCACTCACATCTGAGAATATAAAATGTAACTCATTCCAAACCCTTAATGTTTTACTGAAGATAGTGCAGACATGGCCAAAGGAATTGAACAGATCTTCTAAACTTTTGTAACATTTATGAAATGAGTGATTTATAGAAATTTTACTTATTATATTATTTTCATATTTATTTGTAGAAACATTTTTATATTTATTTGTAGAAACATTTTTAGCTTTGTTCTAGAAAATGTTCTATGCTTTAGAAAGAAAACAAAAGTTACTTTCCTTTTCAAAACGTAATTACGAGTTGTTTTGATACATTTTTGGTGACAGATGTGGGATTGTAACCCTTATTTTTCTATTTTCATCCTCTGGTGGCAACACATTTTCTTTATCAATTATTAATAGGGAAAAATAGACTCAGGGTTTACTCCATTGAACAGTCCTTCTATAGTCATTGTTTAAGTAATTTTAAAATTTATTTTCTTCACGTACAATATAAATCTCAAAAAGGCACACTATTGCCTGTGCGTGTGAGAGAGTGTGTGTATGTGTGTGGTACTGAGACAAGGTCTTCACTAATTTGTAAGTCTGGCCTCAAACTCTTGATACGCCTCCCGCAGCCTCCTGAGTTGGTGAGAATAGTGGTGTGTGCCACATCCAAGTATTGCTATTCTTGAATTTGTGGTTATTTTCTTCTGAAGGATTAATTTAACAAACAAATCTTACAATAAAGAATTAAAAAGTGGTTTTGCTTGTGAATAAATATGGAAACTTAATTGCATATATGCATACATACATATTGGCATGTTTTGAAAATAATTTTTTTCTGGAATTATAAGTATAGTGTTAAAATCTTATTTATCAAACTAAAAAAGATTAGGGAAGAAAAAGGAAAAATAATTTCTTTGGCATTCACATACCAACTAATTTTTCATGTTGGCTTTTCTGACAGAAGATCTCATCTCTCAGCAAAATTACACAGCTTGATTAATTTATATTTCTCGGGTCTATCAAATATAACCTTGTAATATTTGAATGCACATAGTTCAAACAGGGTTGACAAAGTGTAGAATGAACTATAGCTACCATGACTTTGTATTTAAATTCTTTCCTAAAATCAATGAGATAGTGTAAAGGCGGTTTTTAAGATCAGGGACCAAGTATGCTGTAAAATTTATTGATGTACTTTCATAAATTCTCCCCTAAAAATACACCCCCAAACAAAAAATCATACAGTATGATAGATATATAAAAGAACTTGGAATGTTATTTGTGAGAAAAATCATTTTAGTTCCCTTTATTAACATTTGGGTACAATAGCATTTCCTTGAAATTATCTTCATACTTCCTATCTTGAATATTGATTTTCCTTTATTGTGTTTCAGAGAACTCCAAAGAAAGACCAGCTCAGTACCAGAAAACAAGAGGATACTCAAGAGTCTCTAACTTTACAACTGATCCTGGGTTCCTGAGGAAAGGAACCCATGGATGTTTATTATTAAATTTGTAGATGAGCCTAGAAAGGTACGTGAGCCACTCCTGCTGTAGATGGCTAACGTGGAAAGGCATCAGGGCCAGTGACAGCTCTCGCTCCTAGTCTGTGTACCACCCATGAGTCTAGCTTCTCATATTCCCTCTGTGGAAAAGGAGTAATTATGAAGCTCTTGGTATTTTTGACTCTTGTTGCCTTGAATGATTTTCTTTTAAATTCTAGTTCTTGTTTCTCTTTCTTCATCTTCAATCTTTTTACTGAAGATTGTTCATGGAGTTATCTATCTCTTGGGTTTTTAAAATATTTATTTTTTAAAATTTTAAACCTCAGGAAATTTTTCTAAAAATGTGTTTTTGTATATTAATTTTCCCTTCCTAACTTTTTATTTGGCTAACATTAACCTCTAGTCATATTTATGTTTAAATCATTTTCTTTTAATGGTTGATCAATTTTCATTGGCCAAATTTGAAAATAATAGAAAAACATGAGAGGAAAATAAAATCACCTTAAATGTGACTCTACATGGAAGTATGCATTGTTAAAAGTTTTGGAATCCTATTTTCTATAGCATTTTTCCAGTAGTAGTTTTGGTTAAGATCATAATTATGGTCCACACTTTTGTCTTAATTTTTTGACATCTTTAAATGTCATTATGGAATTTCTACCCACTGCTTAGTTTTTATTCATGTAGCAGCAGATAATTTATACAATTCCCTGTTTTCCTTTCCAGTTTTTCAATGTTGCAAATAGCACTCTGATCAATATCCTTGTGTATAAACTATTTATTCATGCCCACTTAGGATAAATTTCTATCAACAGAATTGGTACTATTATGGTTTGGATCTTAAATGCCCCCCAAAGGCTCATGGGATGAAGGCTTGATTGCCAGCTGCTGGTGGGGATCAGGTAGGAGGTGGTGGGTAGAATAGTTAGGAAGTAGGGCCTAGTAGAAGAAAGTTAGGTCATTGGGGAATGCCCTGGAAGGGAATGTGGAGGCTTAACTCCTCTTCTCTCTTTGCTTCCTGGCTTCCATGAGGTGGACAGTCTTCCTCTACCACCCACTTCCATCACCATGATGTGCTGTACCACCGTAGGCCCAAAGCAACTGGGCCAAGTGACCATGTATGGACGAAACCCAAGAGCCAAAACAAATCTTTCATCCTTATAAGTTATTTGTCTCAGGTATTGTGTCTTAGAGGAAAGGTGACTGACAAAGGGACCTTCCAAAATATGACGAACTTTAAGGTTCTTGATAAATGCTATAAATTTTCTTTGTATTTATTTATTTTGTTATAAGAGTATAGCATTTTGTTCATTTAAATTTGCACATGGCATTTCATTGTAGAGATATGTTATATATTTTCTGTATTTGTAGCATAAGTTTGGGATTGCAGGGCTATTATGAGTCAGACTTATCTTTGCCTTTCTGTTTCATTTAATCCTAAATTTGGAATTTCAGAGCCCTACTAAATGAGTATTTTCATCATATGCATATAATGTCCAGTGGTTTACACAATTGTTGTATCAATTTTTATTCCTACCATGTGAGAATTTTTATTGTTCCACATCTTCATCAACACTTAGTTTTGTCAATCTCTCTTTGTAGACCTTGGGTGGGATTATAGTCACACATTTACTTTATATTTATATATACCTGACAATAAATGCACTGTATTTTCATAACTTTATTGCTTATTTTGATATCTTTTCTGAAGTCCCTGCTCTTATCTCTTGCCAATTTTTCTAATGTTTGCTTATCTTTTACTTGTTCAGTCATAGGAACTCTTTTTTATTGTGAATATGAGGCTTTTGTTTTATGTATATGTCGCAAATACCTTCCCCCCTTGGGCTTTGCTCTCACACTCCTTTTAAAAATTAAAAAAAAAATTTTTAGTTGCAGATGGACACAATACCTTTATTGTATTTATTTATTTTTATGTGGTGCTGAGGATTGAACCCAGTGCTTCATGCATGCTAGGCAAGCGCTCTACCACTGAGCCACACTCTTTTAATAGTGTTTTGTCGTTGTTATTGTTGAACACCATTCTTAGTTGTAATGTAGTCCAAGGAAACAATGTTTTGTTTATGATTGGCATTATTTTATTTATTTTTCTAGGAAGACTGTTGTTTGCTACTAAGTCATAAAGATAATCTTCTATGTTATCCACCATATATGCCCTGACCACCATAGTATTCAACAACAGTGCATATTTAAAATAAAATTAAAGCTTCATATATTTTTTTTTTTTGGTACTAAGTATTGAACCCTGGGGCACCTAACTATTGAGACACAGCCCTTTTTTATATTTTATTTTGACACAGGGTCTCACTGAGCTGCTTAGGGCCTGACTAAATTGCTGAGGCTGGCTTGAACTCACAATCCTCTTGCCTTTGCCTCTAGAGCTGCTGGGATTACAGGCCTATGCCAGCTTCCCATTTTCACTGGCTAAATTTTAACTGCTCAATAATTACATGTAACTAAATGTCCATATTTGAGAGTGCACATCTCAGCCTGCTGCATTTTAGCAGATGGCACACCACACAAGCATGCCAATGTTTGGATTCTCCTAGATCTAGTAAATTGACTGGACTCTCCCACCAATTACCAAGATTTTTCATCTGGAACATGTCTGGAAAATGTTCAAAACAAAGATTCCGGTAAATTTGCTTTCTACTAAGTTTTCATAATAGATAATCACTCATTCCTTAGTCGGTCTTTCGTATTTGAGTTTCAAACCTATTTATTTCTTAACATAGATAAAGAAGACTGTCCACTTAGATATAACCCAAACCCACTCAAGTAGCTACTTGTCATCTATGAAAGGCATGTGTATCTCCAGGGCTTCCTGACTGATTATTTAAGATCTGCCTGTATATTTTTATCAATACTCTGGGACTGTTTGATATCTGTGTTGATATGTATATATGACTTGATTTTTCTAATCGTTTTTATTTGATCTATATTTCTCAGTCATGCAAAGGAGGATTTTTGGTTAGTTGCGTAAAATCCCATTGAGAGTGGCTAAAACATTTATCATGTTCTTTTGGACCATATGTTCCCCCAAAATATGCCAATTTAAATGGATTTTTTTTTAATTTTTGAAATTTGTTCTTTTTAGATATACAGGACAGCATAATATATTTACATATATCATACATACATGGAGTATAACTTCCCATTCTTGTGGTTGTACATGATGTGGAGTTACACTGGTCGTGTATTCATATATGAACATTGGAAAGTTATGTCTGATTCACTCTACTGTCTTTCCCATTCTCATTCTCCTCCCATCCCCCCATTCCCTCTGGTCAATCTCTACTACTCCCTCTTCCCCCCTCCTATTGCTTGTCAGCATCTGCATATCAGAGAGAACATTTGGCCTTTGGTTTTTTAGGATTGGCTTATTTCACTTAGCATGATAATTTCCAGTTCTGTCCATTCACCAGCAAATGCTATAATTTCATTCTTTTTTATGACTGAGTAATATTCCATTGTATATATGTACCACATTTTCTTTATCCATTCATCTGTTGAAGGGTTAGTTCCACAGCTTAGCTATTTTGAATTGAGCTGCTATGAACATTGATATGACTGTGTCACTATAGCATACTGATTTTAAGTCCTTAAGGTATATGCTAAAGAATGGGATAACTGGGTCACATAGTGGTTCCATTCCAAGTTTTCTGAGGAATCTCCATACTGCTCTCCGGAGCAGTTGCACCAATTTTCAGTTCCACCAGTAATGTATGAATGTATCTTTTTCCCCACATCCTCACCCACATTACTTGTTACTCATATTCTTGATAATGGCCATTCTGATTGGAGTGAGAAGAAATATTTGTGTAATTTTAATTTGCATTTCTCTAATTGCTAGTGATATTGAACATTTTTTCATATATTTGTTGACCATTTGTATTTCTTCTGTGAAGTGTTTGTTCAGTTCCTTTGCCCATTTATAGATTAGGTTATTTGGTTTTTTTGGTGCTAAGTTTTTTGAGTTCTTTGTTTATCCTGGAGATTTATGTTCTATCTGAGGTGTAGGTGGCAAAGATTTTCTCCCATTCTGTATGCTTTCTCCTCATTGCTTCCTTGGCTGTGAAGAAGCTTTTTAGTTTGATACCATACCATTTATTGATTCTTGATTTTTCTTCTTATGCTTTAGGAGTCTTGTTGAGAAAATCCATTCCTAAGCTGACATGATAGAGATTTGGGCCTACTTTTTCTTCTAGTAGGCACAGGGTCTCAATCTAATGCCTAAATTCTTGATCCACTTTGAGTTTTGTGCAGGTTGAGAAAGATAGGAGTCTAATCTCATTGTTTCCATGGGTTTCTCATGGGTTTCCAGTTTATTTGGAAAGGTTTGATTCAATTTCTTTATCTCATTGTACTACACATGGGTTTCCAGTTTATTTGGAAAGGTTTGATTCAATTTCTTTCATAGACACTCATGGGAAATACTGGGATCTGATTTTTTTTAGTATCATGCCACTGTATCATAACATGCTTCGACCTGTCATGCTGTGGATTGGATATTTTTGATTGGGTGGAAAATTGTCATTTTCTGGCGTCGCTTTCCAGAGAATAGAAAAAAAATATGGTGACAATATGCTGACAATATGGCTGTATTTGTCAAATGTAGTTGTACTCAATAAAACTGCTTTGCTGGCTAATTATTATCAGAAAGAATAATTTTAAAGCCAAATAATCATTTTTGGAAACCGTTATCTAACATTTAATTGGCACATGTGATATTAGAGAAGGTAAAATAATTTAGATACTTAAAGATATTTTTGATGTATCTGTTTTTTGGGAACTGACAGTTTTATTACTTGAGATTTTGCAACCTATGGGCACTATATGGAGAATATTCAGTGATTCATGTGTAAGATACTTTTGACATTCCAAGAATAAAATAGTCCTGTAATACTGTATAGCCCCAAACATTGAGATTTTTATCAATCCTTTTATGCAGTATGTGAGCAGCCTCAGAGTTATATTTAGAAAAAAATTTGGCCAGGCCTATAGACACAGACTTGTCTTATCTGGAATCATAAATGGGCTGACCCCCTATTTAGACATGCACCTTATTTTTCTAAGATTTTGATCCTAATTTCAAATCAACAGTTTGCCAAAGCATATGTACATGATCTCAGTTGTTAGCTTAGATGATCTTCCATTATGTTTAATAGAAAATTGCCTAAAGGAAAACAGTCCATTAATTCTAGACATTTAAAATTTTATCCTTGAATAAAATTATGTTGTCAAAAATCTACAGTCCTGACCTATACAGTTTAAATGGTTCATAGAATTTTTAAAATACCATTTTGATTTGATGTTGTTTTAACTTTCACTGAAACATATCATGTGTGTGATCCAAGTGTCACCAGTTTCGACTGGACTATGATTACAAATCATATGACACATTAACATAAATTTCTAATTTTGCTAGCTGGCTTCAGCGTCTTGACCAGCAGACTGACAAATTTCTCAGCCTTCTGCAACTGTCACATCTTCATCCTATTTCTTACCATCAAAAATGTCTCAGAGTGCTAGGAGGTATCCACCTATTTTTAATAAAGTGGCTGTGTTGCTGCACAAGGAACTATAATCAGAATTGAACTTCAGGATGACTTTCCCTCACCAAGCACAGTATTTCTGTGCTTATGACCCGTGCCATCTGGTTGGTCCTCTATCTTAGCTCTTTCTTATTTCACAGGTGGGTTTTCTAGGCTCTTAGAATACCAAAGCTGATAGGTACTCACTCTAGAATTGTACTAGAAAAAATGGGACCTCTTTTTCATGTCTTAGTCTTCAAAGTGGTCTTGCTTGAACTATTATGAATTAAATCAATGACTATTTTAGTTTTATGTGTAAGTTTCTATATTCTTAAGACCCAAACATATATTGATGTGAACAGGAATGTGATTACAATCACTTCTCTGATTCAGCCACCTTGATAGTCATTAGTATTGGTTGGCCACTTTCAGAGTCATGTCTGGCTCTGTAGCAGTTTCTTACACGCCCAATGGAAACACTATTCTTTCTTCTCCATGTAGCACTCATTATGGCTGGAAGCTGCACTCAGGGCTGTAAAACTTCCATACAATGTGATGTGCAGTGCAGAGGGGGAGGAGTGGCCGGCTTTCTCAAATACTTAACATGCTTTGAAACACAGAAGTACTAACACTTGTTCTCAGAGTTGAATGGGAACACAGCTCATTTTTTATGGTGCTAGCCCTCCTGCCAACAATACCCTAACGCCAAGAATTAGACAGTGACTGTGATGGCCTTTTCATTGTCTTTGTTGGTCTTACTGGCTGCTCTTCCAGTAACAAAACAAATCTCTTCCTAACTCATGAAAACAAAAGCACCCAGGCAGAACATCACATGCAAATCAATGCTGGAAAGGTCAGAGACTGGCAAGCTCCAGAAACACTCATTCATTTGGGTCTCACTTAGAAGACCAGCACCTGGGAGAACATATAAGTTGCATTAGTGATGAATAAAGAAATTAGAATCTGCTTTCTGCTTTTCTTCCTCCCTGGTTCCTCCTTACATTGTCTGCCCTTGTTTTGCTGACCTCCTATTTGTGGTAATCCCATGCTTCCTCGTGGAACTGGCTGCTTTAATTTCTTCTTTCTGGTTTAACATTTCTCAAATAATACAAACCTCTAGAGGCCACAGGTTGGCATTGCTGTGCCTTGTCTGGCCTTGTGACCAAACCTGTAATGGCAGAAATCATGGCAGGCATGCAGTAGGTGCCTGATGAATGTTTACTGATAATTCTGAATCCAGTCCCCAAAATGAGTTACTCTTTTTATTACAGAATCACACTGTTCTGCAGCTGTTTCTCATCCATTTCTGTCATACTAAATCATTGAGTCACATTCTTCAAGGCTTTGGCTGAGATATGACCTGATTGTAAATTAGCCATCTTTGGAAAATGTGTTAAACTTTTTCATGATAATAGTGTTTTGTGGGGGGTTGATGAGGAAAGGAAGAGTTCTGCTACTGATGTTGTGTGACAATGAATACAGCTTTGCCAATATAAATCCAAGTTAGGCAGCTCAAAATGTCATACACGATGGGTAGAAAGGCTGAGCCAGCACTACACATAGCCAAAGACTTTCCTAGATCTAGCTAACTACAAAAGCAATCTGCTTGAAAGAAATGTATACCTATGAATCAAATGCCCTAGTTACAATAAAATATATAGGAAGTTATCTTGTTCATGTCTTCAAATATAAATGAAATATCAATGTCCTCCTTAGAAGAATGATCAATTATTTCAGAATTATTAAAATATACTTTTCAAAGAACATTCCTTATATTTTGCACCTAAGTAAGCAACAGAATAGCTCCTGAGATTATCTCCAATCATTGTGGACCTTAAAAAATATCTATATTCATGGCATCAATAAAGTCTGCTAGTACAGGACAATGACCATTGTTTCCCTTATTTAGGCTTAAACATTGCGTACCCATAGAAATCTGCACCTGTTCCCCTCAAAGTCTGAAATAGACCCAAAACACTTAAAAATGTTTTTTAGCATCAGTGTGCCCTACATATCTATTTAATTGTAAACTCCTCAAGGGCAAAGGCATTGATTCCTTTCCCTCTGTTCTGCTCACTGTGGAATCTACAACAGGATTATTCATTCGGCAACTTCTAGGTAAACACTGTTGACTATTCTCCTGAAATCAAACACTTCCCCTGCTTAGGTATCTTTCCATTGGCTTATCAAACCCTATAAATCATCCATTCTTAATTTGAGGTGAATAGGATTCAGGGAGATATGTGCTCTTGTATGGGAAAAGACTGACATTTTTATTTTCATAAACCTCTACTGAAATTTGGCATGTCCTTCAATTATGAAAGTAGGCAGCAGCACAAGATGGTACTAATGGTATCTATTTTGCAATAGAAGCAAAGTCATATGACAATCCATTTCTAATCTTTAAGTATCCTTTATAATCATAGTAACTTGAAATAGCATGAATGCTTTCAGCTGTGTACAGATGCTGGTGTAACCTAGGTGCCAACTCTTGGGAAACTGCCTGGGGATCCTTCAGGCACAGAACACCAAAGTTGTGTGTGTTCATTAGTGATTCAGTGATTCAGACATTTACATTTCTGTCTGGTACTTCCCATCTACAACTCTTTATTAATTAATAAGTGGAAGGAGGTTAGTCAAAGACCATCCTACAGTTTAATCTTACCTAAACCAAGCAATAGCACTCTGTACAACAATGTCTTTAAAAAGTTAAGCTTTTAACTTGTTTGTTAATGCATTGTAAGAAATACATATTATTTCTTAAAAATTTTTGAATATTTTTAACTCTGTTGCTATTACATAAAGCTTTCAATGACACATGTCCTGAGGATAGAAAATAATAGATGTGAAAAGTCTAGATTTTTCATGTCAGAGATTACTCAGGATCATTGCTAAATTAAACTTTTCATTTTTCTTTGAATTTTCTTCTAATTACTAGTTTGTCCAAGATGAGATAAAACTTTGTAGTCATGTGTTAGTAGGGTACCAAAGAATTCATGATAAACTGCTTTTGGCTGTTGTAAACACTGTCAATTTTGAGAAGGGGTAATTGCCCTTTGTAAAGTAGATAGAGCAGTAAATGGTGAAAACAGATAATTGAAGTTAAACCAAATATTTGGCTTACAGATAAAATAAATATTTTCTCAAAGAACTGAGATCAGTGAATATATATTGAGGTATCGATGGAGATTTTATGATTATTTTTACAGAATACTCATTTAGGAGTATTATTATTCAGAGATTTATTTTCAAGGGTTCTCTACCATGTTAGTATCTAAAATATCCCCAGCAAAAATTATTTATTCAAGCTGAGTCTTTGGATTGAATTGAATCCAATGCTCTAGGAAACAAAATCATACTTAGAAAGTCAATTGCTAAGCAATCAATTGAAACAGAAATTTTGTTTATGAGACCATTGATTATTTACTATCAGGCTGATAGAAAAGAATCTACTATAAGTGGAAGATTTGGTCACACCATATGGACATGATGGCTTTGCATAATTGTTACCATGACAACAGACTGTGCCATAAATAAACAGAATTTATCTGAAGCATTAAGATCCACCCTAGTAGAACACGGCAATTATACAGTTTTTCTGTGGCAGAATTGCTTTCATAAACTCAGAAATCTATTATGCACTATTTCCTGTAATATCACTTTCCCATGATTTTTCTTAGTAGGTAAGATGTCAGCTGTCCACTTAATATAAGCTGTGATGACAGTGTCTGAGTTGCTAAGAAGTATCAGTAAGTCTTTGAAAATTATAGGAAGCAAATATAAATACAACAGCACTTTAAATTCTGGACTTAGTTTTTACCTTACCATCTGATCAGAAATATCAATTGGACTTGATAGATACTGGGAAATATTCATAATGATAAGAAACTTCTCTTTACCACTTATTGTGCTTAACTTCATTTAACATAACCCAATAGCTTAAATGACATCAGTTTGATGCATTTGGCTTAATTTCATACATAATGCATATTTTGGAAATCACCCTTGTATTTGGCACAGGCCTAGAGTTTAAATTTCATGGTAGTGCTTTGTTTGATTTTTTTTAACAAAGAAACTGGCAATTAACAAGCCATGAAGGTAGTACGTTCCTTAAATATAGAAATCAAAGAATTGCCTCAGAAATTGTGGAATCAAGGATGGCTTTAACTTTAGGATCTGAGAAAAATGAATGTCAAATAAGGAGCATTCAGGAAGGAGGGGATTTAGAGTAATCCAGTTTTGGATATCTCAAGTTGAGATACCTATTTTCCAATCAAGCAGAGGTGTTGAGAAGGATAAATCCAGTTCTAATAGTCAAGAAAGGGATTGGAGTTGAAAATGTACATTAGAAGTCAATAGCATGTAGATAGAATTTAAATCCAAACTGGAAAACAATGTGTCTTATGGAATGAATGGTCAGACAGAACAGAAAGAACCCAAGGACTGAGACAAAGACTGCTCTAAAAATTAAGAACTAAGTATTACATACTGAATTTGTTAACAAGATCATGAGTGACATTGATAAGATAGATGCAGTGGAGTTATGGAAGAACTGACTGCTTAGATTAGAAAGTAAAGAATCCAGACAGTGAATATATGTGACTCTCTCTAGAAGTTCTGCAAAGAGGGGCAGAGGAAGAATAAGGCCATAGGAATAAATGAGGGCTCATATGTGCACCAGTTTTAATTCTTTTAGATTGTGATATCTATATCTATTTATCCATCTCTATATCTCTCTATATAGAGAGAGTATTAAATGAATATACACATTCAGGCTGCTATAACAAATCCTAAATACTGTATAGTTTATAAATAATGAAAATTTATGTCTCAGTTCTGGAGTCTGGGAAGTTCAAGATCAAGCTGACAGTAGATTTAATATCTGTACAAGATCTGCTTCCTGGATCAAGATGGTGCTTTTTCCCTGTGCTTTCATATGGTGGAAAGAGACAAATAAGCTTCCTTGGGTCTTTTTTAAAGGGCATTTTTTCCCATTCATGAGGTCCTCATCCTTGTGACCAAAGCATTGTGACCATTGCTTTGTGATTGGAATAACCTAGATAAGTGGGAAAAAAAAAACCCCTGAGGGTCTAATGGGTGGATAATACTTGAAGGATAAAGTCTTAAGTGAGGGATGGAATTGAGTACATAACAAGGGTGACCTCGCATGGGGGCTAGGTGGGAACAATACTTTTTTATCACATACAAAGAGGCAAGATACCCAATTGTAAGTGTAATTCAAATGCAGGAAGATATAGATGTTCTTTTATAATTACATCAGCTATTTTGTTGAATTGGTAAGGTAAATCATCATCTGAGAATACAGGAAAGATATAAGATTTGAGCAAAGTTTATAAGATATGACATAGCATACTTAGAAAATAAGAATGCAAACTGAAACTAGCATGGGAGAATTTGGAAGCATTAGGAGTTCACTTGAGTTTTGTGAGTTGGAATCTGAAGGGAGATGAGTCAGCTTGTTTGTATTTTCTCTTGCTATATCCTGTTACTCTGATGTACATCTGTAGTAGGCAGAAAATTTGATTTTATCAGATTTGGAGTTTTGCCAAGAATAAGAGAGAAAGAAGACAAAGAATTATGTGTGTATGCAAAAGGATGATCATAGTATTTAATCATGGAATTTGGTTCTGTGTAAGAAAAGAAAAGGGAAATAACATGGGTGAATTGAAAAGCTAATGGAATCAATGTATTGGAGTTCTCATTTGAGCCAAAGAGTAGTTGGAAGTGGTAGGAAAAAATCAAAAGAGAATTGGTAAAGACAGGGAAACTTGAAAATAAGATTCCGGGTCAGCTGTAATTATTGCATACAAGACTTGGGACACATTGAGAATATAACTGAGATAATTGGGAGGAAAAATTCACAAGAAGTGAGCAGATCAAGAAATTAACAATTCAGAATATTGAATCTATAATGTACATGATATACACGGAATTGAAATTACCAAGGTTGAGAATGGGAATAACAGTGAAGACAAAGATCTTGAACCAAGTGCTTGTTATCAATTTTTTTTAAAAAGCCAATCAGGAGTGAAGACATCTGGAACAAAGAGGCATAAAATCTTGAGATGAAAAATGGAATCTAGAAGAGGAAATGCAACCAGGGGAACTACTACATCTCTAGGACTCGGTGCATGCCACCACTAAAGAAGCTGATAGAAGTCGTCGGCTTTGAATTAGAGCAAAATGAAAATCTACTTATAGAACATGCTGGTCATATGTAAAAGAGTGTCTGGGGAATGACATGGCTGTGAGCCTTGGTCTTCTTTTATTGACTGAAGTAAGCAGAAATGGACATGATAGAATGACTCTTTTAAGGAGAAATCCCTCTTTTAGCTTCCTACTTGGGATAGTTTTGAGGCAATTTCCAGTGTCAAGCCAGTGTAGGTGGAGGCAACCAGAACTGATCTTACCAAAAACTTAAGAGTATTCTACATCCCCCTTCAATTTTGCAAAGAGGGCCTTTTGAGACTGGGGCACACCCTTGCTAGGAGTATAAAATTCAAGAGTTACATAACACAGCACCATGTTTCAAAACTTGTCAGATCCCACAGAGTTTTGAAGTGACATTTAAGTGCATTAGTAGGATATGGTGAAGATCTGCTATTGAATTTTCCAAAAAATTCTGAGTTGTTAGATCAAAGGTTTCCTTTTTGTGGAAAATGGCAGACTTCTGCAGAAGGAGGTTTAAAAATCTTCCTTTAGTAAAATCCATGCTTTTTCATTACTATACTTTGAGGTACAACTAAATATTTAGTGGAGGTGGTTCGAAGGAAATAGGTGACCCTGGAGGGCAGTGGAAAGGCAATGAAGAATTCATTATTCTAGAAAAAATTATTTGTACTTACCCAAATCAGTTTATGCAAAAATTTCAAGACCAAAGTAAAAAAAAAAACTCATTTTTTCGAAACCTAATAATATGAGATTTTAAAAGTGTTCCTAAGAATAATTTCTGAGAGCCCTCTATACATTCTACCTCTCTTTTAACTGAATGACAAACTACAAGTCTAAAAACATGTCCAGTGTTCAGTACTAGTCTGCAGATTTTCTAACACTGACTAGATCATTACAAATGAATTACAGACTATCAATCAACTGGATTTGCTTTTTCTTAAAAAAAAAAAAAAAAACTAAGCCCATTATTCAAGAGGTAAGATTTCTATTTCCATTACTATCTTTCTGCCTGCAGGTCTGTGGTGTTCAGAATACAAGATATGCATTAGAGGGAAATGCCCGGTTTAGAGAATCCGCCTCTTCTTCTCTTACACTCTAGGAACAGGATGGCAAACTTATCACTATAGACAGGACCTCAAATGGAGTCTTACCAGCTTTATTTATACTGTTCAGATTAGAAATCCTATAAATTCTATAATTCTTTCTTAAATAATTTTGCTAAGTGTAATTATTTAATCATTCATTCACTCATTCGTACATATTTTTGCCAGTGATCATCATGTGCCATGCATGTTATGGGCACTGGAAATGTACAGTGAACATACTAGCCTCAGTTACTTTAGAAAAATAGCCACAATGGACAGGCACAACAAACAAATAAATAAATAATTTGAAATTATAATTAGCATATAGAAAACAAGCAGTTCCTCTCAAGATTGTAATATCTTAAGGACATAATTTACATTATAAAGAGAGAAAGTAAAATTTAGGCTTAGATCCTGCCTCAGTCTTTTCAGGTTACTATAGTGAACCAGTGTAGATTGGGTGGCTTGTTAACAAGAATTTATTTCTTACACTTTGGGAGACTGAGAAGTTCAAGATCAAATCACCAGCAGATTTGTTGTCTAGTAAGGTTCTGCTTCTTATTTTATAGACAGCAGTCTTCTCATGGTGTCCTCATATGGCAGAAGGGCATGTAAGCTCCTTTGGGACTATTTTAAAAGATCACTAATCCCATTTGTGAGAGCCTAATCCTTATGATCCAATTTTCTCTCAAAGTCCTTACTTCCTAATTCCATTATATTTGGGGTTAGAATTTCAACACAGGAATTTAGAGAGGACACAAACATTCAAACACTCATGACATATTACCCATAAGTTATTTGTTATTTGCAAATAGAAAATAGGTATGTACATTTATAGCAGAGAAATCTGATGGACACTACCCTGTGAATAAACAACTTTATCATCAGCAAACCTGAGAAAACTGATGTGATGCACTGAGAACACACACATCTCTCCTATATAAAAATGAATAACCAGATTCAACCATCAGGTCATCATTGACAATAAAAACCCTAACAACTGGCTTAGACTTTACCAAAGTGTCAAAGTTATTAATGAATAAAGAAAAGTTGAAGGACTGTTCCAGATAAAGGGAACCTAATGAGATAATGATGCAAAATGTGATGCAAGGTTTGGATGGGATCTTGAATAGAAAAACTAACTTGCTATAAAGAATATGAAGCCAATAGGAAAATTTTGATTATGGAGTATATATTAAGTCTCCCATTTGTTTTTGTTTTGTTTTGTTTTTTGTTCCAGATATTGCTTTCCCACTGAGCCACATCCCCAGCCATTTTTTTGTATTTTTGTTTAGAGACAGGGTCTTTTTGAGTTGCTTAGGGCCCTGCTAAGTTGCTGAAGCTGGCTTTGAACTTGTGATCCTTCTGCCTCAATATGACTAAATTATAAAATTTTATTTATATTAACTTTATTTCAAAATTGTATTGTGATTATATAAGACAATGAACATATTCTTAAGAGATACAGATGAACCATTTAAGAGTAAGGGATTGTGGTGTCTGTAGATTACTGAAATGGTTTAACAGGAAGAGTCAGGTAGGTATGCAGTTAGGTAGATAGATAGATGGTAAATAGATAAATAGATAGATACATAGATAGATGATAGATAGATAACACAGACAGTCAAAGAATGGCTAAATATATGTATATATATATATCTGATGTAGAAACTATTCTAAATCTAGAGTAGGTTTATTATGTGCTCAATGCACTATTCTTGCAACTTTTCTGCTGTTTAATAATTTTCCACATAAAATTTAAAATAATTTAATTTTATACCTGATGGATGAGAGAATGGACAATAACTGTAAGGAGATTGCTGCAGGGAAAAAGAGGAGCATAGCATAGTATCTTCACAACAGGCAAAGATGTTTTAGATAGATGTAAAAAGCACTAAATGCTAAAAAACAATAAATTGAATTTATTAAATAAAATCTTCTGCTTATTAAAAGATCTCCATTCACAAAATTAAAAAAAGCAAAATTGTGACCTGAGAGAAAATATCCCAATATGTATATATAACCAATATATAAATATTCAGAAAGCAATAATAAAGAGAGATAATTAATTTATAAATCAGGCAAATTAATGCACATTTCTCAGAAGACATGGAAGGAAATGCAATTAAATAACTAGCACAGCAATTATGAAGGCTAAAATTACAAAGACATCACACCAATGACTGGTAAAGATCTGGAATAATAGCATTTACTTTTCAGTAAACATTCACTACAGAATTAAGTAGCAAGTTTAAATATTAATGTGTTTTATTCTAAAAAAGAGTTTCAGGAATCCACATCTCAGATAAAATGAGGCACACACAAACACCTACACAGGTGGAATCCTTTAAATTTGATCCCCAAAGACTGTTGAACAGTATTTTGCATAGTTGTAGGTAATGTAGAACACTAGGAACATTTGTGGAAGATTTCAAATGCACAAAATGAAGCAGCAACCATATTCTATTTATACTCAGAAGGCAGATGAGAGGCACCAGGCTTCATAGCTCACACATGCTGCCCTTTGGCTATTGGCTTGACATGATGGTTTGGTGTCGGTACAGTCACCAGGCCAATACCTCTTCTGCTGATCTCATCCAATAGATGCCATCCTATTACTGATCTGACTTTTGAATCAGTTTTTTGATAAAAAGTACCTTTTGTGCTCATGGATTTCTGTTTATACTTGCTTTTTGTTGTCATTGATGATGATGATGATGATGATGATCATGGTGTTCTTGATCCTTTCTTCACCTGTTTCTCATCCACTTTTCCTTCTCAACTTGCTGCCCTACTGGCTTCAAAACCCAGAACTAGATATAGGTTGGTACAGAAATTGTTGATCTACCTTTTAAACTTCTGAAAGGTCAAGTCCTATAAGAGATTGTGGTTCAGCTTGTCTGATTGAATCCTGACTGCTACAATCACCACCTGTATGATCCAAGAATTCCATTCCTAGACATTTGCCCAAGAGAAATGGAAAAAGCATATATTCACAAATAGCCTTATACAAAATACAAAATGTTCTATCATTTTATTCATAAGAATCAAAAAGTGGAAACAAAAAGTTTCATCAAACAAAAATAGGCAAATATATTACTTATACATGCAACATGGATAGATTTCAAAAACATCATGTTGAGTGAAAAAAGCCAGGAATTTTAAAATGTTACATATAATCCCATTTATGTAAATCCAAATACAGGTTAAAAACTGACTTAAGAGAAATAAAAATATCTCCACTCCCAAGAGGATCTGCTTTCATTGGAAGGGAACTCCAGGAATTTTCTGGGCTATGGAGCTATTTCATATTTTGATTGGAGTGTGGATTTCACAGGGATGCCTTTGTCAAAACTCATTGTATGTATATTCGAACCTTTCATTTCACTGAATGTGTTTCACCTCAGTAAAAATGTGGTAATGCAGGTAATAAAATATTTTCTAGTCTATAATTTAGGCTTATGAAAATGCTAAGGAAATATGACTGAAGGAAATATTAATTCTACCTGGGAAGATTAGGAAGGCCATTTGCACTACAGCTTTAAGAATGAATATGCATTGCCCTGCCAAGCAAAGTGAAGGGGAAAACCAGAGGGGTTAGCAGAACACTTGTGTGTTCATGGAATGAATGGATACTCCATGGGACAATAGTGATTCCACTTAGTTGAAATGTACTCTGGAGGAGGTATCAGGCTACAGCTAATATATCTAGAAAGTTAAGTAGAAGTTTATTGTTAAGGTAACTTGATGTTTGCCAATGCATTTTAGTTTTATTCTATTCACAGTGAATTATTAGCAGTGACTTTTAAGTGGATCAAAACATCGAAGGAAAGTAACTTGAATTTTAGAAAGGAAACCTGGCAGTATTCAGTATAGTTGGGTTGTCTTGGATAGAAGATAAACAGGTAGGCCAGTTAGGAGATGAGGATGATAATTCAGCAAGAGATGATGGTAACCTGGAAAGAGTCAATCATTGTAAAAAAGAAGAAAAATATAGGAGAGTTATTTTAGATACACAACTATCATGGTTTACTCTCTAACTAGAGTTGAGGATAAGCAGTAAGAGCTTCAGTGAATCCGTGTTGGGTAACTAGATTTTAGACATCTATATGCAGGTGGAAAAGGAGGTAGATTTTTTAGAGATAGAAATTAGCTTACTATTGAATATAATAAGCTGAGGGGCTCTGGGCATAACTAACACTTCTTGAGATGTACTTGAGATGAAATTAGAGGCCTTTTGGGCAGAAGAAGTATGGATTTATATTCATGTAATCATTGGCCAGTTTGGGTTGCATTTTTGCTTGAACAATCAATTAATTTTAGAAAGTGCATGAAATGTTAGTTTTAACAATGATTTCAACAATTCATTTGGCATTAAAGACAGATGCAGGTGAACTATTACCCCTAGCTTTCTTATGCCTAAGACTATAATCCTCACCAGAGAAGAGTCTGTTTTAATCACTAATGGTTTTCTGGTACTTGCTAGACTGTCTAGAACAGAGCAAACCCTCAGTAAATGTTCAATAAATGACTTGTATTTAAGAATAAATAGAAATAGAATTGCCAGCAAAAAAAAAAAAAAAAAAAGACTAGTACACTAAGTTCTTCCCAAATGTGCTGAAAATACAGAATAAACCATTAGGCATACTGAAGTTATATAATAAGCTGGACTTTAATGACCAGTCAGCTTGGACTAAACACTTAAAATAAATGCCCCAAGAACTGGTAAGCACGTGCTATGGATCTTTGCATTTGGTTTTGGGAAATTATTTTCTAGGTTTGTTGCACCATGTACCCTTCAGACCTACCCTTCAGACCACATCCTCAATCTTTGTCTCATTATGCTTCATTTCTTAATGATTACCCAAACCTCCTTCTTTTACATTTTACATTGGAAACACATATTAACAGTTTGCCTATTTTTTTTTTTTTTTAGCTAATGACCCTTTAGAGCATCACTTCTAGACCTGTGTGGTGTGGCAGAGGGCAACTTGCATATAATAGAGACACTGCTCTAAGAGAGTCTATGGTAGTTCTCTAATTATGATTGTTTATGGAAGGCTGTGGATGTGAGCTGACACCAGGAGGTATGAGTATATGACAAAGACAATAAGCAAAAGAATGAGTAATTAAGACAGGAAATCAAATTTAATCAACACTATAAGCAGTAAGGACAATAGATGGCGCCATAAAAAGAACAGAGTTATGATCACCATACATTTGTCAAGAACCCAGATGCCAAATCATCTGGTCTATTCTGGCATTTGAGTAAAATACATTATCTGTGTCTTCATAACTCATAGAGACTTTGACTAAAGTTTTGATTGATTTTCTGAATTCCTAACTGAAATGGAAAAATGTTTTGAACTCCTGTGGACATGCCCTGAAAGGGGAAAAGGCTAGAAATAAAATAGGAATGCCTTAAAAATATAAAAGCATAACCCAGTAGGAATTCAGCAGTAACCAGACAACACCCTTAGCCAAATGGCATGTGAAACAATCTAAATCAAATGAGGTGAGAATTACAGGTCAGCTTGATCAAAGCTCAGCTATAAAATGTTGGTGAAGAAATATGTCATGAGCAGGTGCCCTGAAAATGACTCAAGGATGGAGCATGAGGGAAGAAGAAAGAAATCAAACAAAACAGCAGTGTTTAAAAGAAAGAAGTAAAAAGAAAGGATATTTTGCTTTATTTTTACTTTGCTATCTTTTATTTTATTTATTTATTTTTTATTTTTACAGAAAGGATATCTTAAGAAAAGGAAACAAAAATTCACATAAAGAAAAAGAATTTAGCTTGAAATATGTACTCAGTTGGTCAGCAGCCTCCTCAGCTTGTTTCTTTTTAAAACTCATTTCTAAATCTAATGGTACTGACCTGCAGCATCTGCATCCTTCCAAGCTCACTCCCCTTTGATATGAAATCCCAAATTCTGACCCAGTTGATCTCAATTTCATGTATTTCTTTTCACTAAGGTTTGGATAAAAGGTGGCCCCCAATAAGCTCATGGGCAGGAAGGTTCAGAGGTACAGTGATTAGATTATGAGAATTGTAACCTAAGAGTGGACTAATCCATGTGATGCCTTAATATTTGGAAGAGAGTACTGTACTGAGTTAAAACTGTCTGCAGGTAGGGTGGCTGGAGGAAATCAGTGATGGGGGCCTGCCTTTCAGAACTATATTTTGTCCCTGGCTTCTCACCGTCTACCTGTTTCCTGGCTACCATAAGCTGAATAACTTTCCTCTGTTAGGCTTTTCTGCCATGATGTTCTGCCTCAGTTTGGGCCCAGAGCCTGGACTCAGCAGATCATGGACTGAGACCTCTGAAACCATGAGCCAAAATAAACTGTTCCTCCTTAAGTTGTCTTGCTGAATATTTTGGTTATAGGGATGAAAAGCTGACTAACATGCTTTTCTATAAACTGGTTAAGTTGCAGTGTCTTCTTTTTGCACAAATAGTTCCTATTCCTTGTAGCGTTGTTTCCCCCTTTTATTCTGTCCTGTCTTATTGTACGATATTGTCTGAATAAATCATTAGATCAAATAAGTTTTGTGACAGTCTGTTTTGATGCTTGATATTCATAAGATTGGAGGATTGGAGTTTGAAGAATTGATGGAGTTATTAAATATCATCAAACACTTGGTACTGACCAAGTGAAAAAAAATCTTAAAATATCTGAAATTTCCTCTTTCTGGTAAGCCTGCTGTGGAACTTAAAGATAGAAATTGCACTTTTCAGAAAGCAGATCACATTTTGTGTTCTTCTATGGAGTGGTGCAAGTTATTGAGTTGCTGCTCCTTTGAGTATCCCAGATCTGCTGTAACAGACTAAAATGCCAATCATTCCCTTCTTCCAGCTTCTGTATTCCAAACTGTGAAATGTTTGGTTATTGATTAAAACTAGCAGCTACCTTGAATAGAGAAAAACAGAAAAGAGTCAAGGGGATAAAAAGATGAAAAAATCTTGAATTAATACAAAACAGATGGGGAACTATACACCATTAACTATATTATCAGACATCTTCAGACCTAGATGGAGATAGGAAAACAAAGAGACCATCACATTAGAGTTTAGGTGCAGGTGGGTGCAGGGAGACCCATCAGCATCAAAGGATCATGAAAGACTCACCTCAAAGAAGGCCTGACCTGGTAAGGAAGATCATCAGTTGTATTCTATGTCATCTGTTCCATCAATCTAGCTGAATACATTTGTCTTTGCTGAAAGCAATTGGGAAACAGATTTGTAAAATGCAATCATATCCTAGGTAAAAGACTAAAAGGAGTATGAGAAACAGAAAATCCTTATAGCAACCAGAGGAAAAGAAAAAGAAATTTACATGCAGACATACAGGGAAAGCAGTATATTTCAAGAACCAAAAACAAAACAAAAACAAACAACCTACAAAATCCAACAACTTGCCAATCTAAAATCATATGCCAGACGACTATCTTTCAAAGGGGACAGTGGATAATGACATTTTCAAATATACAAAAACTGAAAGAATTTATCACCACAGAGGAATACTAAGAAACCATTAGGGAAATCCTTCAGCAAGAGGTGTGACAACAAATGGAAATATAGATCTATACCAAAGAATGGAGGTGCTGGAAATGGGAGCTACATGGGCAAATATAGAACTGTTTCTAATCATTAAAATCTCTTCAAAAGATCATTGATTTTCTCAACAAAAACAGCCGCATATGGATTTATAAGATATATAGAAGTAAAATATTGGATAATAATAGGATAAAGGCCATGAGTATACAAACTGTAGTATTGTAAAGTTCTTATACTATATGTGATGTGACATACTATCACTTGAAAGGTGGCTATAATGGATGTTTACTATAGGTCATAAATTTGGGGATTGAACCCAGGGGCATCTCTACCCCTGCTTTTTCATATACCCAGCCCTTTTCTTTTTTATTGTTGAGACAGGGTCTTGCTAAATTGCTGAGGGTAGCCTCACAATTGTTACCCTCCTACTTCAGTCTCCTAAGTCACTGGGTTACAGGCAGGTACCACTGGCCCAGTTAAAATGGAAATTTTAAAATGTTAAAATAAGAAAAAAGAACAAATGGGACAAATAACAAACAAAATGCAGAATTAAAATATCAATAATTACATTAAGGTAAAATCATCTAAATACCCAAATTTAAAAATAGGGATTATAGGATTTCAAAAGCAAGACCTAACGATAAACCAACTAAAAGAAGCACACTTAATATACAATGAGAAAAATAAAAGTAAAGGGATAGAAACACACACACACACACACACACACACACACGCATACATACACACACACACCAAAAGACATATAACAAGAAATATTACCAGGGATAAACACTGTCATGATAATGAGAATTGGGTCAATTAACTTATCACTAAAATATAACAATATAGCTATTTAGGCCCTTTGTAAGGGAGCTTCAAAATTAATGAAACCAATGCTAAGAGATACAGAGACACTGAGAATTAGTCAAATTCAAATATCCTTGATTCAATAATTGATGGAACTAGTGTTCTGAAAATCAATAATGATGTATAGATTTAACAACATCATTAATCAACTTGATTTAATTGACATTTATAGACTAATCTAACCAACAAAGTAGCTGCAACACCCTTCCAGGGTACATATGAAACACTCACAAAGGTATACCATGATTTGAGCTATGAAAAATCTCTCAATAAGTTTGAAAGGACTTAGGTCATAAAAATATGCTTTTAAATGAAAGAAAAATATTAGAAGTTGAAAACAAAAATATCTCTGAAAAAGTCTCTATTTGAAAGTGAAATAACCAATTACTTTCTTTTTTTTAAATTTATTTAATTTTGATTCATTGAACACAAATGGAGTATAGCTATTGTTTCTCTGGTTGTACACAAAGTAGAGTCACACCATCTGTGCATTCATACATGTACACAGGGCAATGATGTTCATCTCATTCTGTTATTATTACCCATCCACACCGATCCCACCCCTCCCTTCCCTCTATGCTATCTATCCTTCCTCCATTCTTGCCTCCTTTCCACATCTCATTATGCATCATCATTCACTTATCAGAGAGACCATTTGGCCTTTGGATTTTTGGATTGGCTAATCTCACTTAGCATAACAGTCTCCAATATCATCCATTTACCTGCAAATGCCATAATTTTATTCTTCTTTATGGCTGAGTAATATTCCATTGTGTATATATACCACAGTTTCTTTATCCATTCATCTATTGAAGGGAATCTAGGTTGGTTCCACAATCTAGCTATTGTGAATTGGGCAGCTATGAACATTCATATGGCTGCATCACTGTACTAATCTGATTTTAAGTCCTTTGGGTATAGGCCCATGTGAAGAGAGAGCCTTCAGAGTGAGAGAAAATCTTTGCTACACACACTTCAGATAGAGCACTAATATCCAGAATCTACAAAGTACTCAAAAATCTTTACACCAAGAACACTAATAACCCAATCAATAAATGGACCAAAGAAATGAACAGACACTTTGCAGAGGAAGATCTACAAGCAATCAACAGATTTATGAAAAAATGTTCAACATCCCTAGTTATAAGAGAAATGCAAATCAAAACTACCTTAAGATTTCATCTTACCCCAATTAGAATGTCTTTTATTAAGAATACAGGCAACAACAGGTGTTGGTGAGTATGTGGGGAAAAGGGTACACTCATACATTGCTGGTGGAAGTGCAAGTTGGTGCAGCCACTCTGGAAAGCAGTGTGGAGATTCCTTAGAAAACTTGGAATGGATCCACCATTTGACCCAGCTGTCCCACTCCTTGGCCTATACCCAATTACTTTCATCACCAATGACACAAGAATTTTTAAATTAGAAATTAGTTTGAAGTAGCAGGAGGGAGGATGAGAAGGAAGGGGAAAAATAGTGGGTAATGAAATGAACCAAATTTTGTTATGTGAAGGGACAAGAATGTCATAATAATCCCCACTATTGTATGTAATTATAATGTACCAATAAAAATAAATTTAAAAAAGAAAGAAAATGAAACTATACTGTATCAGTTTGTGTGGAATGCTACTGAAGCAGTTTTTAAGGTAAATTTATAGCATTAAATCCAAAAATAAATAAAAAGATCATGCATCATAAGTAGTGTTTATCCCAGAATTCAGGCTTGATTTTGCATTAGAAAATCAATCAGTATAATTTATCTTGTTAATAAACTCAAAAAGAAACAACCAGATTTTTTAAAGCAACCAGATTTTTAGCTTAGAAAGAAGAAGCTAAAAATCTTAGCGAAAGATGAATGAGTAAAGACATTATATATCCATACAATGAAATACTACTCAGCAATAAAAGAATGAAGAAATTTCATACATCCAACAACATGGATGATTCTCAACATAACTAGGCTGAGTGAAGACAGTTGGACAAAAAAAGATTACATATGGCACTATGATATTCACACAAAATTTCTGAAAACACAAACTAACCCATAGTGAGAGGGGGCACTCAGTGGCTACCCAAGGAAGGAGCCCCGAGGATCTGGAGAGAAGAAAGAGTTGAGGAAAGAACTAAAAGGGTAAATTTTAGGAGGTGGATATATTTAGTATCTTGACTATCATGATCATTTCTCAGGTAAAAACATATGTCAAAACTTATTAAATTGTATGCTTTAAATATATACAGTTTCTTTATCCATTCCTCTACTGAAGGGCATCTAGGTTGATTCCATAATCTAGCTATTGTGAATTGAGCAGCTATGAACATTGATGTGGCTGCATCACTGAGGCAATCTGATTTTAAGTCCTTTGAGTATAAGCCAAGGAGTGGGATAGCAGGGTCAAATGGTGGATCCATTCCAAGTTTTCTTAGGAATGTCCACACTGCTTTCCAGAGTGGCTGCACCAACTTGCACTCCCACCAGCAATGTATGAGTGTACCCTTTTCCCCACATCCTCGCCAACACCTGTTGTTGCCTGTGTTCTTGATAAAAGACATTCTAATTGGGGTAAGATGAAATCTTAAGGTGGTTTTGATTTGCATTTCTCTTATAACGAGTGATGTTGAACATTTTTTCATAAATCTGTTGATTGCTTGTAGATCTTCCTCTGTAAAGTGTCTGTTCATTTCCTTGGCCCATTTATTGATTGGGTTATTGGTGTTCTTGGTGTAAAGATTTTTGAGTACTTGGTAGATTCTGGAGATTAGTGCTCTGTCCGAAGTGTGTGTGGCAAAGATTTTCTCCCACTCTGAAGGCTCTCTCTTCACATTACTGATTGTTTCCTTTGCTGAGAAGAAGCTTTTTAGTTTGACTCTATCCCAATCATTGATTCGTGCTTTTATTTCTTGCACTTTGGGAGTCATGTTAAGGAAATCTGGTCCTAGGCCAACATGATGAAGATTTGGACCTATTTTCTCTTCTATTAGGTGCAGAGTCTCTGGTCTGATTTCTAGGTCCTTGATCCACTTTGAGTTGAGTTTTGTACAGGGTGAGAGATATGGGTTTAGTTTCATTTTGCTGCATATGGATTTCCAGTTTTCCCAGCACCATTTGTTGAAGAGGCTGTCTTTTCTCCATTGCATGTTTTTGCCTCCTTTGTCAAGTATTGAGATACCTGTATTTATGCGGGTTTGTCTCTGTGTCCTCTATTCTGTACCATTGATCTACCTGTCTATTTTGGTACCAATACCATACACAATGGAATATTACTCAGCCATAAAGAAGAATAAAATTATGGCATTTGTAGGTAAATGGATGATGTTGGAAACTGTTATGCTAAGTGAGATCAGCCAATCCCAAAAATCCAAAAGCCAAATGGTCTCTCTGATAAATGAATGATGATGCATAATGCGGGGGGAAGGGTGGCAAGAATGGAGGAAGGATAGATAGCATAGAGGGAAGGGAGGGGTGGAGGCGGGTGGGGGGTAAAAATAATAACAGAATGTGTGACAGATACCATTGCCCTGTGTACATGCATGAACGCACAGATGGTGTGACTCTATTTTGTGTACAACCAGTGAAACAATAGCTGTACTCCATTTGTGTTCAA
>JAJEJO010005610.1:228655-253624 GCA_020662805.1 Glaucomys volans
AGATGTCTTTCTGCTGTTACAGATAGTTAAAACATATTTTTTACCATTTCTAAGTACCTGTCACAATATGTTATTTTTCAGTATTTCCCCATTTTATTATGAATCCCTTAGTTGCTAATTAAAACTACTAGTTTAAAAAGGTAGCTTCCTTTTTTTTTTTTTTTTTTTTTAAAAAAAAAAAAAAAAAAAGCTTCCTGGGTCCCAGTCAGGTTGGGTAAATCAGAATCTTAGGCAGGCTCAATAGGCTCTTTTTAGCAAAGTTTGTAGTTGATTCATATACACAGTAAACTTTGAGGAATTTCAATCTACTATGATGTAAGAAAATGCTATCAATCATTATACCTTCTGTCTTCCACAAGAATGAGAATTTTTCCCTTTATTTTACAAATAACCTTTGATTTTCATCTTGGATATACAAAAGAAATGAATAGTGATTACTGGTAGCAATTTCGAGGCTTCAAATAAAGCCCCCAGCCTATTACACAGTAGAAATAAATACTCCAGAAATCAAAGGTTTTTTTTAAAAACTAAACTAATGGGTTTTGATGTAATTTCCATTTCTGTCCAATGTGATAGACTTATGAGAATGGTGGATCTTTATCTATCTTGGAAACCCAACTGTCCCTTCTGATAGTCCCCAGAAAAATAAGGATAGGATGCTTTTTTTTTTTTCAACAGAGCAGGTTAATATCTTTTGAGGTAGAATGTTGATAGTACAATTGTAATTTTCCATGCTATACTTTCTTTTTCAAAGTGATTTTGATAAATAAATTGATAATCCCTAATGGATTTGTATTTTTAGTAATGCTGCTAAATTTATAACCTACAAATATTTACAATATTAAAATTTTTTTTTTATGTTTCACATGTTGTTTTACCTAAAAACAGAAATTTCAGAAGACTGATAATTATTCTTATGATTAAAGCAAATAATGATGAGCTGACAATATTTCTGAATTAGATACAGGGATGAGACGGCAAATAAATAATTTTGTCTAAAAAAAAATAAATATATATATACAGTTTATTGTTTGTAATTATACATCAATAAAATATTAAACAAAAATCAATACATTTATATTGTTTTCTATGTTAAAAGCTCAACTGGTGAAGCATTTGGTATAAATCCCCTGTCTGCTATGCAAGCCAATACAAAAATGCCGTAATTCATGAGATAAAAATCTGTGCCTTTTGGAGGGAAAGCTTTCATATTGGCTGTAGAAAAGTTAAAGAGTGGTATTAAAATATCCTTTCCCCAAATACAGACTTCAGAACATTATGTGAAAGAAAAAGTGATGGAGTTTAAGAAATCACCTAAGAAAAATGTGTTTAAAGATAATATCACAAGCAACATTTCAGCTAAAAATTATGGAGTTTTAATTAGTCTGCAAGCTTCCAAAATTCCCTGTAGGTAAAGTGCAATAGCAACAGATGGAAGAAAATTTGAAAATCACAGTAGTGGGCACAGCATCTTAAAATATAGATATTTTCCTAGAAAAAAATTGACAAAACCTTATATGTAAGCACTCTGATCCAATACACATGTTTAAAATAGGATGTTTTTCACTGATAAAGTGATTTTAATGTGAATTCCTCCAAGAGAAGCCTGCATCAGTATTCTTTCTGATTCTTCAAAAGAAGTTCTTTGTAGATTTTTGATCTTTCATGATGATGAATATTTTTGATGTGAGTCTTCTGGTTTATCATTTAATCAAAAACATTGAAGGACTTTAAAATCCTAAGTCAGACCTACATCAGTTACAAATTGATCACTGACCCAGTGAGTAATTAAATTGCTTGACTTCTCTTTTTATGAGCCACCCAAGATAATTATATTGAAGCTCAATTGATTTTATTTACTCACTCATATATTCTTTCAATATCATAAGAGTATTTTATATATAGCACACACTAGAACAAATTCTGGGGATGTAAAGTCAAATGAGGCCCAGAAGATCCTGTAACCAAAGAATCTGTTGTCTTGGGTGAAGTTAGTAACTAACTGAAACATAACATAAATACTATAATAAACAACACAGCCAGGTACACCTATCCCTGGATTTCAGCAGGCTCAGTAATGTGTATTAAGAAGTAATATTGGAATTGAGGCAAGGAAGGAGTATTAGAAGATGTATTACAAGCAAGAGTCAGGAATTGAGTGAGCACTTTCTCTTAGTTATAAAATCTGACAGTCCTTATATTAATTTTTTCTATATTGCTTACTGATAAGCCATTGAATTAATTGGACTGAACGTTCAATGAAGCATAAGTACAGTTGAGGTATAAACTTGACTACTTTGCCAAAACTTTACTGACAAAGGAATACAAAATAAGAAGTATCTAAGAAAGTAGACAAGCTGATGGGGTGGGGAAAGAGACCTAGGGGTATTGGGGGAAGAAAAGGGTCATAACTACTAATGCCTATATAGTATTATTTTGGGAAATAAAACTCTTCTAAAATTAATTGTGATAATGGTTGCACAACTCTAAACAAACTAAAACCCCACTAGATTTGTATACCTTAAGGGAGTGGATTGCATGAAATGTGAATTATATCTCAACGAAGTTGATTTTTAAAAGACACGATGTATCCAAATGCTGAAACTGATATTCAATAAATAAAGTTCATTACGGAGGACAGCCTGGGACCTCTTAACCTGACATTCCTTTCAATAAGATCCCGATTTTATCCCATAACATTTCTTTTGATGAAGTACTGGATCATGAATTTTGGAGTCAGAAATGCCTAGGTTTGTATCCCAATATTGATGCCATAAATCCCATGAATTGGGTTGAATCTCCATTAACTGGGGTTGTCATCTGCAGTGAATGTCATGGCATTGTCCACTTCCTGTGGCAGTCACAGAAATAAATGAGGTAACATTTGTAAACTACCCCAGAGGTTACTTGGTAAGAACTCAGGAAATAGTCAAAACTTACACCCCTCGCAGGCTTTGCTATATCCCCAGCCCAATAGCACTTGCCATGAAGTAGTATTTTAGAATCCAGATAAAGCAGAAGACTTAGGTCATCTTTTCCCTGCAAAGAAGCCTGAGGAGTCTTCTGTTTTGCAAGGACATTTAGAATCATGTGTGAAATGTGAACCTCTACCATGTCTATGCCCACCTAGAACAACTATGTTAACTAGACTCTGATTGCTGAAGCTCAGAATTGCAGCATGTTAAGAAGTGATTTGCTATGTGGTTTCGACCTGCATGGAGCAAGGGCCAAATTCAAGGTAGTGCTACAATCAAATGTAGTCTTACCTGAATTCATCCTTCCACCTTGCTCCTGTGCTTTTTCTGGTGACATGTCTGTCTGCCCACATCCTAGGTTTCACAAGATAAATCATCTGTGAAACAAAGGAAGATTCCTGCAGAGTTATTTTTCTATAATGTATAATGAAGTTGCAACTTAATGAACTATAAATTTAACTCAGACTGCAGACTGGATATTCAAGTAAAAACAAATCCTTTCATTCTTTTGCTGTAGATGGTCTTTGCTTCTACACAAGTTTCCACCCTCCTCTTTAGCAGGAAAAACATAGTTAAATATGCAACTTTGTTTACAATAATTTAGATAGTAATCTGGTTAAGGTAATGTTGTAGATAAGCTCAGTTCTTTCAGTGACCCTTTTCTCCCCTTGCCTCTCTCTGAGGTGATGCCCACCAGCATGAATGGAGGAATACATGGTTTATAGGATTACTAAAGAACAAAGATTTGGGGTCTTCTTGAACAGTGTTCTCTGGTGTTTAATATGATGCTCAGATATTCTCAGAACAGAAGATTAGTACATTTAAGTGCTTATATGACATTTTATATGTCTATCTAATAGATAGCACAAACTAAAATGTCCAAAACAGAACTCAAGATTTATTCCTCTTTGAACCTTCCCCATTCATAAATATTATCCTATCATTACCTAGATAAACCAAATCCTGGGAGTCATTCCTTTTCTCTCCTCTCCCATGTCTAATAATCAACAAAGTTTCCCAGTTCTTCTAAAAATGTCCCTTTAATCTATCCTCTGCTGTCCATCATTCTTGCCATTATTATAGTCCAAGTCACAACATCTCTTCACTAGATTCCTGAAGTAGCATTTTGTGTCTTATCAATTTAATTTTTCCTTGCCAGTCAGACTGATCTTGAAAATTTCAATCAAATCTGCAATCACCTTCAAAACCATTGATAGCTTCCACTGTGTGAAGAATGAAATCTTGTCTAGTAACAAGAAACTGGAGTTAGCTTGTCCTGCAGCCCCATGCAAGATCCAGCTCCTATTACATGTTCAAGGTCACCATTCTCACTCCCAAACACAATGGTCTCTGTTCTGTTTCCCAAGCAAGATGATGATCTCTTATGTGCTTTAGAACCTCCAGATTCTCTGGAGCACTCAGGACGCTAAAGTAATACTTCATCAGGGAGACTTCTAACCCTATACCAAGATCAGTGAAAACTCAGATCTCTGCATTCTATCACTTCACTCATTGCATTTTGTAATTATATTGATTATTAATGTGTTTATGTGTTTTAGTAATTTACTGTTCCTTCTCCCCTTTATTGCAAACTTTATGGGGATAGGAACCTTATCAATGTTGTTCTTATCATAGTTTTACAACTTAGTATTTATTGAGTGGAATGAGTGATTGAAAAATTACATGCTGCTGTTTGGTATACATTCAATTGTGCTTAAAACTATTTGTAAAATCATAGAATTCCTTCTGAAATCGGCATACTGTGGCTTTAATCATCTTAAACTACTGTTGTTCCTCCTACTATTATTGTTACCACTATTTTTGCCACTATTTCCTTTTAAATATTCCATAATATTATAACTGATCTCTCCTATAGATTTTTGGAAACAAGAACATGGTTCTTTGACTTGGCAGACCTGGTGAGAATGACTAGTTTTGGTTATATCTCCTTTTGTCACTTAAAATTGTGCCAGTGGCATTTAAGCCAGGTGCAGTGGCACATACCTGTAATCCCAGCAGTTCAAAAGACTGAGGCAGGAGGATCTCAAGTTCAAAGCCAGCCTCAGCAATCCTAAGCAACTGAGTGAGACCCTATCTCTAAGTAAAATATTATAAAGGGCTTGGGATTTGGTTCAGTGGGTAAGTGCCCCTCGGTTCAATCCCTAGTACCAAAAAACAAAAACAGACTGCCAGTAGCATTTTAAGATCTGCCAAGGATGATTGCCTTGAAGATTCAGTCACTCAGAAAGCTGGGATAATCTACATTCATTTAGAAAAAGTGTAATTCCCGTACATAAATTGGTACCTTCTCTGGAGTGTATGCTTTGTCCATAACCATGCGAATGTAAATTTTATGCCTAAAGCAATGATAAAACAGATAATCCAAATATTCTTTGCATTCTGTGGTGCTGGGCCATGAAGCATGATATTGCATGAGACTAGTATCATCCAGAATTTTCACTTGTCCTGAGGCCTGAAAAGACCTAATGAAATTTAATTTGTTTTGCTGGGAGCACTATTGGCTCAAGCTTATTGGATTCACCCCGAAGCTTATCTCTGAAAGCCTTGAAATAACTGCTTTGACATTAACTTTTTCCTCCTGTTTTGTATCATTATGAATATTTTGAATATCTGCAGAAATTACTCAAAATTGAACCCGAGGTGGCTGAAACTTTACATTAGACTTTTAAACGTGAACTTTTTCAAATTTATGCACTGAAAGAGAATTTAAGAGTCTTTCTCCTCTGAAGCTTTCCTAGGAAACAATTTTAAGTTAACCAATGAGTGCTTGTCTCCTCTCTTATTAAAAGTACTTTGGAATTAATTTTCACAGCCACTTTTCACCTTCACACCTTTTGCTGAAACTTTATTCAAATCTGACAACTGTGTTAAATAGCTCAAGCTAGCTGATAGTCTGGAAATTGACATCCATCAATCCCAGTTTCTACATTTACTCTCAATGTCAACTTGGACAAGTTATTTAACCTTTTTGAACCTCTGTTTTTTCTATTGTTCAGTAAGAACACTCATAATTACTATGGCATATAGTTATCAAGGATTCATGGAGATAAATGAAGTCGAGGACTTAATCAGGGGTGGGGTGCTGTGTCCTGTCAATGACTACTGTCACTAGTCACTAGCTGTATGAGTAGACACCTCTTCTATTGTTAATTCTTTGTGTCTAACACATTTACTTAGTTATGTTAATTATATACTTCTATAGAAACCTCCCTGTGTTTTCAATGTTTAAATGTCATCATTTCCCTTTTGCTCTCATTTTTCTTAATTATATTACTTTTTACTACTTCAGGAAATGCCTAATTAAAATTATATGGGAATTTTTAGATTAAATATAATTATGTGGGCATTATTATTTTGACATTCAAAATACTCTGAGGATAGCTGTCAACAAACTTTACTGGGTACAGTAGTATAATAGAAAGTATTATTTCCCTTAGAAATTAAGAAAAAATATATGGTTATTTTCCCCTGTGTATAGTATACTTCAAAGGACATCCCTAAGGAGAAAGGAGGTGAATGAAAGCTTGAAATTATCCACAACTCCAAACATTACGCTCCTTCTTTAATAGCAATTCCAGTAATAGTTTGATCCATTCAATATGAAGAATTATAAAAAAATGATAGTGCATTTGTATTCACAGAAGATAGTCACTGAATATTTTGCTTTGTCACTATACATTATTCCTTTCAAATTCCACCTAAAAAGGCTTTCACAGTGCAAAATTTTATGTTTTAAAAAGGACTCCTAACAGTGAAATAAACACTAGTTCTAAATATATCCTTCATGCTCTGCAGAAAGGCAGCCGTAATCTCTTCAAGAACCCAGACGTGTAATCGGACCACTGTTTAATGTCACAGGGACGTGCAGGCTCTATTTATATAAATTGGCAGACACTGATATGGTTTCAAATAAATTTCTAAAACTCCATTCCTCCCCTGCGTGTTATAACTTCACAATCTTATGATGAAAAAGAAAATCAATTTTAATTTCAAAATTAAACTTGAAGAAAACAAGCAATATGACAACATCCACAGTATTTGACTTGGTGTTCCCAGAGCTGTTAGTGACACACTATGAAAAAAGCTATTTTTCAACAGGAATTGCTGGAGAACAAATTACCATTTCAATGAAATCCGATGGTGAAGGGTTTAAGAGCAGAGTCACAGGCTCTGGAGTGAAACCAAACTGGCTTTTTGAGTCTTAGCTGGGTGAACTCAGACTGGTTACATAATGGGCTAAGTTTCCTTCTGAGCAGAAATGGGTGAAAAGCCCCTCCCCACAGGGCTGTGCCACATAGAACAATGCCTGGCATAGAGAGGGGGCTGAAGACCACCAGTGATCTATAAGATTAAGTGTCTGGCTTATCAATACTAATCAATAAAGAAACAGATTTGGCAGAGTAGAAGCATGTTCCTATTTTCATTCTGAGATCCATTTTAAGGTAACTCAAGATCTTTGGAAAACATTTTCATTTCATTTTATAAAAGAAGACAGTGATCATGTATTCAGGTATTTTTTGGACACATTGCAATATTAAATGGAATTAGCATTCTAATTTATTTCCCAACTTCAGTTATCCTCTCCCTCTTTGAGTCAGAGTTCTGCCCAATTAATCTTCCTAAAGAGCAATTACCATCTTGTTATTCTCCTGTTCAAAAATCTTCACAGATTCCCCATTAGTCACTGAATAAAGTTCAAACTTCTTATCTTTCTTTTCAAAGACCCTCCATAAATCTGGTCCTAATATGTCCTTCAAATATTATTCCTTACTCTTCTCCTGTGTGAGACTTATGCTCCAGCCAAACTGAATTAGATTATAAACTCCTCAAAGTCAGAGGTCTTCATTCATTTGTCTTTGTAACTCCGTTGTCTACCACACTGCAATGGGTGATATCCTTCCAGAACAATGCCATTGATGGTGGCCTCTAGGTTTGCCAGTTTTGCTCTTGCCCCATCGAAAATTTAAACTATATTTAGTCGTCATCATTTTGAATACTCCTTTGGTTTTCTGAAATGATAGTGAGCCCCCAAAAGTTTTAGTGCACACCACTGCAACTGCATTATCAAACATTTAATCATAAAAGAAGGACAATTTCAGAGGAAATATTCTGACATCACTGCCAATACAATGCCTTCTTTATTTGCAATCTACCTAATTCAAACGTAATCCTTGCTGTTTCCACCAGAACAAGTGACTGTTGCAGACATGGAAATCCTTGCTAAGCTCAGTATTGCAGAGAGTAAATTTTTACATGTGCTGGTTGAATAATGGAATGAGGTAAAGATTACAATGAAGCGCAGTATATAAGCAATTTTTCTCACTAGTCTATCATGTGTCACTATTGCAAAAAAGAAGCATAGTCAATATAAATATTATTCTAGAAGCCATAATGTTTTCAGTTCAGTACATTGATGCTTTGATTATATTTAATTATTCCAAGACTGGTTATATCATCTTACCAGAAACGAAATGCCTAAGATTTTTCTTCTTCTTTTTTCATTGAGACATTAAGAGTTACCATTATTCTTTTCTGGTTTTCTTTCTTTATAAAATTTTTATTTGTTCTTTTAAATTATATATGACAGTAGAATGTATTTTGACATATCATACATACATGGAGTATAACTTCCCATTTTTGTGGTTGTACATGGTGTAGAGTTACACGGTCATGTATTCCTATATCTTTTCTGTTTTTCAAAGCGTTAATATTACAAACAGCAATTAATAAATATTATTGACAGTTGCAAACATGTTGCTTTGTTAAGTACTACAACCAACGGTTAAAGCAGTGGTTCTTAAAAAAAAGTATCTAAAATTTCTGCTTGAACTTTCTTATCCTCATTCTTTTCTTTACCCACTATAATGGAACCTCAGAACTAACTAACACTTTTGTCAAGGCCATCAGTTACCTCTCTCCCACAAAACCTTACCTTTACATCTTTCTCCTTATCTCAGCAGTGTTTGCCATGACATGGTCTAAAGAATCTCTTGATTTCCCCTGAGCCTCCTGTACATGCTTCTTCAAACATCTCCTCCCCAATTTTTCTCCAGCTTAGTAAAGATCATTTCCCCATTACTCAAGTCAAAAACCTGGAAGTTATTTTTACTTTGTTTTCCTTCCCTTGTCTCCTGCATTCAAATTACTGAAACTATGTTCTATTAGTTCTTGCAACAAAATGTGCTTTGAGTCTGTTTCCTTTCGACTCTACTGCAATCATGTTAGTGATAGATTCACTTCAAACATAGTTATTTTCTTACTGAACTAATACAGATGTTCCTAACTGGTCTCCCAGCTACCTGTCCATCCCTCTATGATCCATTCTAATGGTAATCAAAGCTCCTCACTTCCTTCATTCAAACCCTAGTAGTATTCTTCTTGATGTTGACTAGTACCCCCAAACCTTACCAAGGCCCATGTACAGGTCTCTATGAGGTCTTCTTTAGCACTTCTCCTACCTCTTCATCTACTTGTAAATTTCATAAATATAATAATCTCCTTCACAGTATATGGTTTGATTTGTTTTTGCATCTATTGCATTTATTTTTTCAGTTTTCACATTATTAATGTTTCTATTTGAATATTACCTGATCAGAAGATCTTTCCTTGACTATGCAATCATAGAATTCTTAGTTTTCTTCTGTCACATCATCATGCATTTCACTGGCTTCATAACATTTACCACAATAATAAAATAGGTCTCAACCTTGGTCATATATTTACAGGCTATATTGTCATTTTCCTCCCTCCTTGTCTAAATCAGAAGTTACCTGAGGACCTGGACATTGCCTTCTTGTTAAATGTTTTAGACCATTAGGTCCAGAATTGGGGATGGCAAACTGTAGCTTCTGGATTAATCCCATGAGAAGTAATAATGTTTGAAACTATGGGAGTAGGTTAAGAATCAGGAGAGACTTTTTTAATGAAAAGATATTCAAGAACAGGACTTTAAGAAATGCATAAGCTTAGGGATAATAGAAGAAGAGACAAGAGAGTAAATTACTCATTTAGGAGGAAAAATTACAGTAGTTTCCAGAAGAAATGAATTTTGAGTCTTAACTACTAGGAAAAGTTAAAAATATAAAATATGAGAAAATGGGATAAAAGTTCTGCTTTTTTATTAAAACCAATTTCTCGAATGTATATCTAATTATACAATCAAATATGCATGCATATAGAATTCTTATAGCTAAAAAATTTCTAATGCTTTATGCTTGTCACAATAAAGTTGTGATTGCTTTGCCAGTTTGCTCAAATAGCCATGCCTTAGACAATATGGGAATTTCTCCCTCACATGGCAGTCAGCGCAAGCACATCATGGCTGATACAGTAGCTCCCTGGGGTGGTGGTGAGCACCAGGCTCCTTCTGGTTTGTGGTTCTGATACTTTTACCATGCACCTTCCACTCTGTGGGCTACAATGACTACCTTAGATTTTGCCAGGAAGTCTTTATTCCAACTTTATTCTACTTGTTATTACAAGTAGAGGACACCCCTCCCTTTTTCTCTTATAGGCACAGTCCAGATATTGCAGACATCAATACTGCTCACATCACATTAGCCCTACAGTTATGAGACAACTCTAGTTGCCAAAAGAGCTGGAACATGTTGCAGTCTCTGTCACATGCTGCCCCAATGGGAAAAAGGAAGAAAAAAAAAAAAAAGGTTCTCAAGGCATAGGAAACAAAAACAAAGATAGACAAATGGGATTATATAAAAATGATACATTTCTGCATAACAAAAGAAACAATAGAGTAAAGAAACAAGACAGGAGAAAATACTCGCAAATTATTCATCTGACAAAGGATTAGTATCTAGAATATATAATTCAAAACTCTTAATATTAACAATAGCATAAAACCCTAGTAATTCAATATAAAACTGGGCCAAACATGTCTCAGAAGGAGACATAGAAATGGTTAACAAATACATGAAATAGGATCTGTGCTCCAGCATATAGGCTAGGCAATGGCTTTCTCAGTAGGACTCCTAAAGATCAGGAAGTAATACCATGAATTAATAAATAGGATGGCATCAAATTAAAGATCTTCAGCACAGCAAAGGAAACAATTAGGAATGTAAAGAGAGAACCCATATAATGGGAGAAAATCTTTGTTAGCTACTTTTCTGACAGAGGATTAATATCCAGTATATGTAAAGAAACTCAAAAAGATTAACACCTAAAGACCAAATAACCCAATTAATAAATAGGCAAATGAATTAAACAGACACTTCTCAAAAGAAGAAATAAAAATGTCCAAGAAATATATGTAAAAATGTTCAACATCTTAACAATTAGGGGAATGCAAATCTAAACTATCCCAAGATTTCATCTCCTACCAGTCACAATGGTAGCCACCAAGAATACAAACATTAATAAATGCTGGAGAGTGTATGGATAAAAAGGAACACTTTCACACTGTTGGTAGCACTATAAATTAGTACAACCACTATGGAAATCAGTATGGAGATTCTCAAAAGACTAGGCATGTAACCACCATATGACCCAACTATATCACTCCTGGTTATTTATTCTAAAGAATTAAAATCACCCTACTGTAGTGATACATGCATATTCATACTTACAGCAGCACAATGGACAATAGCCAAACTATGAAACCAGTCTACTTGTCCATTAATGGATGGATGAATAGATAAAATATGGTATATATACACAATGGAGTTTTATTCAGTCATAAAGAAAAACAAAATTATGTCATTTGCAGGAAAGTGGATAATACTTGAGACCATTGTTAAGCAAAATAGGCCAAACTCAGAAGGATAAGGGTCCTATGGGTCCTATGTTTTCTCTCATATGTGGAAACTAGAAAGGAAAAAAGAAAATAAAGTTGGGTGGGTGGAGATCTCATGAAAATTAAGGGGAGATCAGTAGAAGAAAGGGACCAGGGAGTGGGTGGGCAAGGAGGGAGGAAGGAAGTGCTGGGAGTGATATTGGCCAAATTTTATTGTTATACTGTATGTATGTGCAAATATGTAGCAACAAATTCCACCATTATGTACCCCTATAATGCACCAGTTAAAAATGTGGAAAGAGAAAAGAACTCATTTTCTAAGTGGTTAAATGGAAAAATAAATAAATATATAAAAAGGTTCAATACTATTTACTATCAGGAAAATGCAAATCAAAACTACAATGAGATATCTTCTCATCCCCGTTTGAATGGCCATTATAAAAAAAGACCAAAAATAACAAATGCTGGCAAGGATATGGAGAAAATAGAACTCTTTACAATGTTTGTGGGAATGTAAACTAGTACAGCCATTATGGAAAAACAGTATGGAGTTTCCTCTAAAAGCTCAAAATAGATTTGTAATATGATCCAATTATCACACTCCTGTGTGTATGTGTGTGTATATATATGTATATATACATACATATATATGTCTAATCTAAGGAAATTAAGTCAGCATACCAAAGAGAGACCTGCATGTCCATATTTATTCACAATGTTATGATGTGAAATCAAACTAGATGTCCTATAATTTGCAGAAAAGTGTATAGACTGGGAAGACATTATGTTAAGTGAAAAAAGCCAGACACAGAAAGAAAAATGCCATGTTCTCTTTCATATGTAGAAACTAAAAACAAAATAAGTCAGTCTGAATGTAGAGTAGTGATTCCTAGAGACTAGGAATGGTGCAGGAAGGAGGATAAGGGGAGGATGATTACTAGGTACCAAAGCAAAATGAGAAGACCGGTGTTCCATGGCATAGAGAGGTGCCTCAGTTCATAATGACCTATTATATGTTTTATGCAAATCTAGAAGAGAGGAGCTAAATGACTTTCCAAACACAAAGACATAATAAGGAGAGAGAAATACTAATCATCCTGATTTGGTAAGTGCATGCTGTTATGTATGTGATGGAATATCACACTGTACCCCATTAATATATACAATTATTACATGGTAACAGAACAAGTTGAAGATTAAAAATACAGACTATGATAAGTCACAAAAATATGTATGCTCATTATCTATAAATCAAAGAAATGAAAATTTTAATGAAACACTAGAGAATTCTATCACATTAACAGAAAAATATGTTAGAACTACATTCTCAGTAAGCCTGCCTTACTATCTTCTGTGGTTTGAATGTGTCCCCAGAACTCATATGATGGAAACTCAATCCCCACAGTGACAGTGCTGGAGGTAGGCCCTGTGGGAGAGGTTTAGATCATGAGGATTCTGCTTTATGAATAGATTGATGCCATTATCAAAAGTGCTCACAGGAGTGGTCCACCCTCTGTGTTCTTGCCTTTGACCTCCCACCGTGTGGTGTCACAGCAAGAAAGCCTTAGCCAGATGCCAGGAGCTTGATCTTCAACTTTCCAGGCTCCAGAACTGTGAGCCAATATATTTCTGGTACTGTAAATTACCCAGGTTCAGGTGTTCTGTGGAACAACACAAAATGGACTAAAACAAGACCTAGTCCTCCACCCAGTGCAGGCTACCTCACCACCACATCCACACTGTGACAACTGTTTCCTAACCCATCTCCCAGCTTCAAGTGGTGTCATTTCCATTCAATCTTCCAAATTGCTTTCAAGTCATCTTCAAGAAAATTTAGATCTGTTTCTGCCTACTTTTTTCCATAAGAAAACAAATCCGGGATTCTTGATGAGATGAGACCTTATATACCTTTACCAATAAACTGTATATTTATATAGCAGCCTCAAGGAAAGGCATATAGCTCCCCTAATGGACTTACTATTTCACACTTCTGTTGATACTGTTTGCTCATCCCCAGGAGGATTTCCCTTGGTCCCCACTGAGTTCTGCTCATTTTTAGACTCAGTGCAAATCTAACATCCATAAATCATTCCTTATCTCACTTTTAACCACACACAACATTAGTTTCCTCACCTGTGTCCCTCCTTAACCCTTTATATATTCTTATTTATTTGTCACACATTTTTGTTTTGATTTGATATGCATTTGCTTTGTTTGCTTTGTTCACCTCACTCGATAAGAAATTAAGCTTTCTGAAACATGAGATCATGTCATCTCTTTCCCATATTCCTTTAGGCACTGTACTACCTGCCACAGAACTGTCCTTACACAATGTTATTGGTGAAGCATCAGGACTCATCTCAAATCCTTTCCTCTTAAGTCCTCAGTTAGAGTTGAAAGCTTTCTCTTACATGAAAGCTCACATGTAGTATTTTTTTTTTTTTTTTCGGTGCTGGGGATTGAACCCATGGCGTTGGGCTTGCAAGGCAAGCACTCTACCAACTGTACTATATCCCCAGCCCATCACAGGAAGTTTTATTAGACAAAGATGTCCCCATGCCTTGGTACTTGAGCTTGTTGTGACCCAGCCTTTTCTAGAACTAAACAAAAACAAAAAACACAATACTTTTCTTTTTTTTAAAGTTTTAAGAGGCCACTATTGTAATCTAATTTAGTCTGTTCCCCAATTTCCATCCTTCTCTGACCGTGGAAGCCTAGTTAAAAGATGAATTGAGAAAGGTTCCCGGTGTTTATCTTACAGGAATCCAATCTCCTCCTTTAATAATCTGAAGAGGATTATCTACAATGATCCAGGCTATTCATCAATTATCAGAGACACCTACATTAATTTTCCATTTATTACCTTTCCTTTATAATCTCTTTGAGGGAGAGAACATGGAAAGGTTAAAATTGACCAGATAATAAAAATATCCCAAAGACATCAACAGGTTCCTAGAGGCATATGAGCCACCTAAACTGAATCTGGAGGACATACACAATTTAAATAGATCAATTTCAAGCAATGAAATAGAAGAAGTCATCAAAAGCCTACCAACAAAGAAAAGTCCAGGACCAGATGGATTCACAGCCAAGTTCTACAAGACCTTCAAAGAAGAGCTCATTCCAATACTCCTCAAAGTATTTCATGAAATAGAGGAGGAGGGAACCCTTCCAAACTCATTCTATGAAGCTAATATCACCCTGATACCAAAACCAGAGGACACATCAAGGAAAGAAAATTTCAGACCCATATCTCTAATGAACATAGATGCAAAAATTCTTAACAAAATTTTAGTGAATCTCATACAAAAACATATTAAAAAGATAGTGCACCACGATCAAGTGGGTTTCATCCCGGGGATGCAAGGTTGGTTCAACATCCAGAAATCAATAAATGTAATTCACCACATCAACAGACTTAAAGTCAAGAACCACATGATTATTTCAATAGATGCAGAGAAAGCATTTGATAAAATACAGCACCCATTCATGCTCAAAACACTAGAAAAAATAGGGATAGTGGGGACATTCCTTAACATTGTAAAGGCCATTTATGCCAAGCCCACAGCTAACATCATTCTAAATGGAGAAAAATTGAAAGCATTCCCCCTGATAACTGGAACAAGGCAGGGATGCCCTCTTTCGCCACTACTATTCAACATTGTTCTTGAAACTCTAGCCAGAGCAATTAGACAGACCAAAGAAATTAGAGGAATACAAATAGGAAAAGAAGAGATCAAACTATCCTTATTTGCTGATGACATGATTCTCTATTTAGAAGACCCTAAGAATTCCACCAGAAAACTTCTGGAACTCATAAGTGAATTCAGTAAAGTAGCAGGATATAAAATTAATGCTCATAAATCTAATGCATTTTTATTCATAAGTGATGCATCCTCTGAGAGAGAAATTGGGAAAACTACCACATTCACAATAACCTCAAATAAAATAAAATACTTGGGAATCAATCTAATAAAAGAAGTGAAAGACCTCTACAATGAGAACTACAGAGCACTAAAGATAAAAGTTAAAGAGAATCTGAGAAGATGGAAAGATCTCCCATGTTCTTGGATAGGCAGAATTAATATTGTCTAAATGGCCATACTTCCAGAAGCGCTATACAAATTCAATGCAATTCCAATTAAAATCCCAATGATGGACCTCACAGAAAAAGAACAAGCAAACATGAAATTCATTTGGAGGAATAAGAGACCCCAGAGTAGCTGAAGCAATCCTTAGCAAGAAGAGCAAAGCAGGGGGTATCACAATACCGGACCTTCAACTATACTACAGAGCAATAGTAACAAAAACAGCATGGTATTGGCACCAAAATAGACAGGTAGATCAATGGTACAGAATAGAGGACACAGAGACAAACCCACATAAATACAGGTATCTCATACTTGACAAGGGTGCCAAAAACATACAGTGGAGAAAAGATAACCTCTTCAACAAATGGTGCTGGGGAAACTGGAAATCCATATGCAGCAAAATGAAACTAAACCCATATCTCTCACCCTGTACAAAACTCAACTCAAAGTGGATCAAGGACATAGAAATCAGACCAGAGACTCTGCACCTAATAGAAGAGAAAATAGGTCCAAATCTTCATCATGTTGGCCCAGGACCAGATTTCCTTAACATGACTCCCAAAGTGCAAGAAATAAAAGCACGAATCAATGATTGGGATAGAGTCAAACTAAAAAGCTTCTTCTCAGCAAAGGAAACAATCAGTAATGTGAAGAGAGAGCCTTCAGAGTGGGAGAAAATCTTTGCCACACACACTTCAGATAGAGCACTAATCTCCAGAATCTACCAAGTACTCAAAAATCTTTACACCAAGAACACTAATAACCCAATCAATAAATGGGCCAAGGAATTGAACAGACACTTTACAGAGGAAGATCTACAAGCAATCAACAGATTTATGAAAAAATGTTCAACATCCCTAGTTATAAGAGAAACGCAAATCAAAACCACCTTAAGATTTTATCTTACCCCAATTAGAATGCCTTTTATTAAGAACACAGGCAACAACAGGTGTTGGCGAGAATGTGGGGAAAAGGGTACACTCATACATTGCTGGTGGGAGTGCAAGTTGGTGCAGCCACTCTGGAAAGCAGTGTGGAGATTCCTTAGAAAACTTGGAATGGATCCACCATATGACCCTGCTATCCCACTCCTTGGCCTATACCCAAAGGACTTAAAATCAGATTACTACAGTGATGCAGCCACATCAATGTTCATAGCTGCTCCATTCACAATAGCTAGATTGTGGAACCAACCTAGATGCCCTTCAATAGATGAATGGATAAAGAAACTGTGGTATATATACACAATGGAATATTATTCAGCCAAAAAGAAGAATAAAATCATGGCATTTGTAGGTAAATGGATGATGTTGGAGACTGTTATGCTAAGTGAGATCAGTCAATCCCCAAAATCCAAAGGCCGAATGGTCTCTCTGATAAATGAATGATGATACATAATGTGGGGGGGGGGGGAAAGGGTGGCAAGAATGGAGGAAGGATAGAGAGCATAAAGGGAAGGGAGGGGTGGGGTTGGGTTGGGGGTATAAGAATAATAACAGAATGTGTGACAGACATCATTGCCCTGTGTACATGTATGAATGCACAGATGGTGTGACTCTACTTTGTGTACAACCAGAGAAACAATAGCTGTACTCCATTTGTGCTCAATGAATCAATAAGCAAATAAAAAAAAATTCCAAACCTGAAAAGAGATTTTTTTAAGGCCAAAATAATGAAAAAGAAGATAGCCATGAATCAGTTATCTGTTCAGACATATTTCATTCCTGAATATGTAATGCCAGATGATTAGTAGAGAATCTGGGATGAGGAAATTTCAGAATATTTAGGGTGTTTCAGTTTTTTACAAAATTTTGTTTATTAAGCTTCCACATGATTAGTATTAGCCCTCTGTATCATTGGGCCTGTGGATCCCTGGAACTTGCTAATGCTTCTCAATAGACTGAAGAATGGTGAATAGGTGTGTATGACAGAGAAGGGTCAAGAAGGGAGACCTGAGACAAGTCCAAATGATAAATTTCTCTAGCAGTTTTTCTAACTTTGAGCAAATTTAGAGGAACTCTTTTTTTTTTACATTATCTCTTTATTATTTTTTTTAAAAAAATACATTGTTCCTTCATGAAGTCATTAGTTTTCATTAAATTAGGGAAAGTGAATGTCTTTCTGTGCATTTTGCAAATAATTTCCTTCAGGCTGATTTGTATCACTTGGGATTGTAAGTTAGCCAAAGATTATCCCTTGGAATAGAAGTGTGATCTTAACATTTATTTTTGTATTTGTCAATATTTGCTGTGGTCCAAGGCTTTTCTATGTGACTCCTTTGAGACCATCCCTGTTCTTTTGTTCTTTCCTCTTTCCTTTGATTTTTTTCCCAAGTGGAACTGGGATAGACGCTCTCCCCTCCAGTTGCAAAGCTATATGAAGTCGGTCCCTGGCTCCCAGTGGGTACATCCTTTACTTTAGGGAGTATACTGATTTAAAACCAAAAACAAAAGAAAAGCAGGGGACCTAGGAAAGGAAAGAGAAAGAGATTTGAAAGCATGCATCCTGAAATGTGAAATTGCTGCTTCTGAGCATTCTCTGGGGCTGGAAACTATTTCCTTGTTGCCCTGTTCATAATTTTCTCAGGTGAAGGAATATCCTTCCTTTCACTTGACTCTAGTTTGAGTTTGGATTCTATTCTTCTCCCTTCAGAAAGTTCTGAATAGTAAGTACTATTCTGTCTTCGACTATAATAAAATTTTAGATTTGGTTTTCCTCTCCAAATATATGAATGCAACAGTCTTAATTTAGAAATAAACAAAGAATACCCTTTACTTTGTGAATCCCAAGTACGTCAACCTCCCCTCTGCACACTGTTGATGAAAGCAATTATGGATGAAATAAATTTTGGGGGAAATGAACATCTAGTCCCCTCATGCCATCTTTTTTTGGGGGCCGGGGGTACTGGGGATTGAACTCAGGGGCACAAAACCATTGAGCCAGCCCTACTTTGTATTTTATGTAGAGACAGGATCTCACTGAGTTGCTTAGCTCCTCACTGTTGCTGCGGCTGCCTTTGAACTTGTGGTCCTCCTGCCTCAGCTCTGTAGCAGCTGGGATTACAGGTGTGGGTCATCAGGTCCAGCCCCTCATACCAATTTTAAAAGGTGTTGAAAGTGTTAACATTTCAAGTCTCCATTTAGGATGCAAAATGCCTCACTTCTGCTCTTCTGTGTTCCCTGGGGAGCTGGTGGCTGTTACAGCTGTGTGTGCATAAGCTGTAAGGAGGATGCTCAGCCTTTGTCTAATTACTGTGCAGCTTTGCTGGACTTCTGTCCAATCCCTGACAATGCCAACAGTGATGAGAGACCATTGCAGCCTAACGAGCTTGGAAAAGGTGGATATCCGAAATGTTAAAGCTGATCTACTTGTGTGGGAAAGAATAGGTCTTAAGTCACTGATGCTATTTATTAAAAATGTCTTTTGGAATTAGTAAAGAAATGTTCTTATCAGTTGATAGCTCTATTATGTAAAGTGTATTTTGCATTTTTTGAACTACAGGCTGTGTTGACTAGCCACAGAAGAGAGGAACAAATAAATTAATCCTTTTCATTATAAAGCTAAATTGAATGTGTCTAAATCAAGCTTTTTTGTCAGCTTTAATGAGGTGTAATTGACAAATAAAAATAGTATATATTCAAAGTGTACAATGTTATGTTTTGATGTATGTATGCATTGTGAAATGATTTCAACAATCAAGCTAATTAACATATCCATCACTTCACAGAGTTACCTTTTTATGGTGAGAAATGCTTAAGCTTTATTCTGTTATCAATCTTCATACAGCACATTATTATTAACTGTAAGAACGAGGTGCTGCATTATTATATCTGCAGAACTTATTCAACTTATAACTGAAAGTTTGTGTCTCTGACCAACATCTCTTCATTTCCTCCAACCTGTCCCCCTACCACTACCCAGCCCCTGCCAAACACTTCTCTTTTCCGTTTATGTATATTAAGAAAGAAATTAAACATTCCACATATAAGTGATGTCATGCAGTATTTTTTTTGTGTGTGTCTCATTTATTTCACCAGGTATAATATCTTCGAGATTCATTCAAGCTACTGCAAGTAGCAGTCTTTCCTTCTTTTTAAAGACTGAATAATATTCCATTGTCTTTTACATCATGCTTTCTTTATCCATTCATCCATTAATGACAGACATTTAGGTTGATTCTATATCTTGGCTATTTTGTATATCCCTAATAAAAAATGGCAATGATCTGAATTGACATTTTTCCAAAGAAGACATAAATGGCACAACACGTATACGAAAAAGTGCTCTACATCACAAATCATGGGAGAAATGCAAATCAAAACTATAATAAAAAATCACCTATTAAAACGGATAAGGGATAACAAGTGTTGAAATAAGGATGCAAAGAAAAGGGTGTCCTGGTACATTATTGGTAAAAATGCTAATTAGCGAAGCCATTAAGGCAAATGGTATGGAGGTTCCTCAAAAATTAAAAATCGAACTACCATATGATCCAGCACTCCAACTTCTGGGTACATATGCAAAGGAAATAAAATTACAAAAGCAAGGTTTTTGTCTTAATAGGAGGTAGCTAGAAGAAGAGTTTTCTAATCTTAACAACCTGATATAAAACTCCAATGCATACGCTTTTGTGCAATGTAAACTTGTTAGTTTTTGATGTTCATTAATAGTCATTGACATTGTTATTCCATTATTAATTCATAACATGTTACATTAATACTTTATTATCTGTAGTTGAAATTTATACATAGAACAGTAATAAATATTCTAATTGTTTTTCTTTATTCTTGACACTAGTCATCATAGCTTTCATTTATTCTCTAATTAATAGGTGTATATGCATGCATGTGCATGCTACATTAGAACTACGGTACTCTTTAAAAATTTTTTTTAGTTGTCAATGGATCTTTTATTTATTTATTTATTTATTTATTATCATTATTATTTTATTTATTTATATGCATTGCTGAGGATTGATCCCATGGCCTCACACATGCCAGGCAAGTGCTCTACCACTGAGCCACAACCCCAGCCCCTTATAGTACTCTTAATACATTAGAAAATGAGATAGATCCTGTCTCTACTCCTGGGAGGAAACACATTCTACTAAAGGAAAGCCTTCTCATAAAACACTTGTCTACAAAATGGATTCATGCAATAAGTCATAATTATAACATACTCTAGTGCAAACCTCCTTGAATAGATCAAAAGACTTGCTATGCTGAAGTCCATGGTATGATGAATACTGTCAGAATGAAATTTCTGTTTGCTTCCAGAGGATAAATTATATTTCATGATCAGCAGAGGAAAGGGAACAGGGGTTGGGAGGTCCAGAGGGAAGGAATAGTTGCTGGAGAGTGATATTGGCCAAATTGTATTGTTATGCTGTGTTGAATGTAAAATTACATTACAAAAATCACATCATTGTGTATGATTATAATGTGCCAATAAAAAATGTGCAAACAAAAAAGTTAAAGGGAATGAAAAACAAAGACTTTCCTGAAAAGGACTTCAAGCAGTACATTGTGAATTCACCAGCACTTTTGCATTCTGTTGAGATATTTTCCTCAAGGAATTGACAAGCAAATCACTGGGTTCTACAGATTGTTCTCATTACATACAAAGGACAATGACTACACAAATTAGTAATTTTGTTCATCAGTAAAAATCAATAACAGCACTCTGCCTGGATACTTATGTAAAAAGTTATGATATTTTTCTTTCTGAATCATTTCCCCTGAGCCAGTTTTCACTGACAGAGTCTGTCTCCTCACATTAGTGACAGGAAGAAATAATTAACTGCAAGTTGTCACTTGTGATCGAATGATCCATGAAGTAAAGCACTAAGTGGGGCAGATGAAATCTAGGCTGTCCTCCCTACATCTGCTAGAATAGAGTTAGGAATAATCTCTGAAACATTCCCACTTATTTCCAAAATTTACGTGGATGAGAGTGATGATAACCTAGTTTTTGTAGAATATTTTAGAGATATTCTTTACTCTTAATTACATCCCCTGGGAAATATCCTACACCACTTTTAGAATGTGTCTGAAATTAGGATAAAATTGTATAATTGTAGTTAGGATAAGGAATTAATCATCGTAAATATTACTGTACCTAATTGTTAAGTGTGAATTGTGTGTGTTCATATAAGAAATAGTATTTTCTCTCCTTGTTCATTCATCAGCAAGAATTTAGAGAATGCCTTCCATATGCCAGAAATTTTTGAAGGAAGTGAGAAAATAAAGATGATTAATACATAATTCTTCACCTCAAGGTTTTCCCAGTTTGGAAGAAGATAAACTAGAAAACTGATGCTCAGGATAAAGATGATGAGAGCTATGGGGAAAAAAATAAGAGAAAAAGATCATAGAAAGGTTTCTCAACATGAGTAAAGAGGACTCAGAAAAATTTCCAGGAAGATGCAAGTGTTGTTCAAATTCTTGAAGAAGGCTTTACACTGCGCAGAAAGAGATGACTGAAGAAAAACAAAACAACAACAATAACAACAAAGAAAAAAAACATAGGGATTTAATCATTCACACTGCTATTAAAAATGCCATCAGCTGCATGGCTTATAAGCAAATATTTATTTCTCAGAGATCTTGAGGCCAGGGCACCCACAATCAAGGCACCTTCAGATTCAGTGTCTGGTAAGAGCCCATTCGTCATCGCACCTTCTTGCTATGTCCTCACTAGGCAAGATGGACAAGGAAGCTCTTTGGGGCCTCCATTAGGGCACTAATCCTATTCACATGGCCTTCTACACTCAGATTCAATTATCTACCAAACACCCTATCTCCCAATGGCCTTACCTCAGAGGTTAATATTTCATCATATGAATTTTAGGGTGATACATGCAGACCATTAGCAGCCAATAACTGCAAAGTCAAGTAGGTGTGAGACTGTAGCATCTCAGAAGTGGCAAGATATGTGGAGAGAAGGGTAACAAAAGAATGCAGATGGTGAGCCTGTGGAGTGAAGAGAGTAATATCTGATCACCAAATGCTTGCTTCCATGAAAAGTTTAATTTTATTATGAAGATTATAAGAGAACATTAAAGATTTCCAAACAGATTTCTATTTTAGAAGGATTACTCTGGAATTGAGAGATGAGCCAGACTGGAGTTAGAAAACCAGTTAGGAAGAGTAAAAGAAGGAACTAAAGATTCCCCACTTCTAAGTCCAATTCTATTAAAAAATGGAACAGATGGCAGGGCTTCTACCTGAAAATGGAAACAATGAAGAGCATCGTGCTTTTTTGAAAGGTGAAGGATGAAGAGAAAGGCCAAGTTCAAAATAGATATTCTGCTTCAAAGGTTTGTAAATGTAAAGTGGGCGGCAAGATAGGAATGGGATTGGAACATAGAGAAAATATGAGTTAGAAGCAGATAGAATCCATGGTCCTATGGGTTTGGTCTCACTGTTTCTGGGGACCTCCCTTCCAACAGACCTATGCTGTATTGGATTTTGTGTTACAGGTTTTCCCATTTTCAAGAATCACCTATAGCGGTCAATAAAAGCAGTTTAAAAAAAGAAATGATCAGATCTATTCCCAGAATAGACTAAATCAGAATCTCCAAGGAAAGGCTTTGGGAACTATATGCCTTATTTGCTTTTAAAAATAATAACTTTGGGTGGATTCTTAGCAGCATATGATTCTGAGATCTGCTTGTGTAGGAGCGTTTATTAAGTACCTACTGTGAGTTAGGTACTCTGAACTTCATGCACATCCAGTCTCTTTGCCTTACAACAACTGAACAAAATAGGTATTGGTATCCCCATTTTAATATAATAAAAGTGATGTTCATAACTTGCTCAAGGCCTGAAAGCTAATGTGTGGAAATAGCAACTTCTACTGATTCCAGTATTGTGCTCTTCACATTAAATGATCTCTTGCCTTGCTTTGTGCTGAAGAATGGATAATGTGATACATGCAAGAAATTTTCTCTTAAAAGAATACTATATTATAGAGCAAAAAACAATTAAATACAATTATTTTTACATGCCTGCTTACACCAGACCATCCGTAGTTTTGAAATGCCTTAACTTCCTCTCTTCCCTTCCATGGATACTGCAATACATCTGCCTTTGCTCCGTAGCAATGACATCCTCCAGGGTTTTGTTTCCAACCTTCTTGCTGCGCCCTCTTCAGTTCCCCTCAGTGCTTGACAAGGATTCCACTGAGTTATAAAGATGTTTGCAAGGTCTCATCTTCCTGGGAATTGGGGCCACTGTTTCCTGTTGTCTTGTTTAATTTGCCTGTGCTTGGGAATAATATTATATTGGATTTCTGGGAATTCTAGGGTCTTAGGGGTTTTAGAACACAAGAATCAAACAGCTAATCATACTGGATATAACCAAGAAAGGCCCTTGCTCTGGTGTGATAAAAATATAACTTGGAAAGAATGCTATGCTCATTTCCAGCAACTTATGCTAAATGGCACACCGTGGATGGTGACTACTCTCAGATGACCTAGAGCAGAAAGACACGTTCCCACCTTAACTCCACACAAACAAGTCACAAACAAAGTTGTTAAGGCTAGAAAAATAGTCCCAACAATTCAGGCATCATTTGGTAATGCTTACTTGGTTAATGGAAAACTATGGTATCCTCCAAGGAAACCAGCTTCTGGTCCCTTAGATTTAGACCCCCTTTATCTCCCACTGGCAGAATACACCTTGGTTGGCATCAAGTATGTTATAATAAAAAATGTACACGGAAGGCTCATCTCCTCTTTTTAGAATATTTAAAATATGTAAAACACTGGTGTTTGCTTAGTTGCTCTGAACAGCTTTCTTGGGCAGGACAGGCCAATGCTTACTGGGCAAAAGCAGGAGGTGTAATCTAGCAAGAGCTCTTGTTCCTATTAAACTAATTATTAACCACATAGTGTAAGCTTATATGTTGTTCATAGAAACGACTTCAGTGCACGATGTTACCAGTAATATAGAAAGTAGAACTAGTTGAAGATTGTATAGAAAAATACTTAAAAATATTATGAAGAGTTGATAATATTTAATCTGCTAACATGTTTTGCCTGTTGTCTTGTAGTTTGCATCAGTTTCATTTTGAGTGACCTCAAGATATTGTACTCAAGCTAGAAGCTAACATATAAAAATGGTGTGTG
>JAJEJO010005610.1:254024-337340 GCA_020662805.1 Glaucomys volans
TTCATAACTTGCTCAAGGCCTGAAAGCTAATGTGTGGAAATAGCAACTTCTACTGATTCCAGTATTGTGCTCTTCACATTAAATGATCTCTTGCCTTGCTTTGTGCTGAAGAATGGGTAATGTGATACATGCAAGAAATTTTCTCGTAAAAGAATACTATATTATAGAGCAAAAAACAATTAAATACAATTATTTTTACATGCCTGCTTACACCAGACCATCCGTAGTTTTGAAATGCCTTAACTTCCTCTCTTCCCTTCCATGGATACTGCAATACATCTGCCTTTGCTCCGTAGCAATGACATCCTCCAGGGTTTTGTTTCCAACCTTCTTGCTGCGCCCTCTTCAGTTCCCCTCAGTGCTTGACAAGGATTCCACTGAGTTATAAAGATGTTTGCAAGGTCTCATCTTCCTGGGAATTGGGGCCACTGTTTCCTGTTGTCTTGTTTAATTTGCCTATGCTTGGGAATAATATTATATTGGATTTCTGGGAATTCTAGGGTCTTAGGGGTTTTAGAACACAAGAATCAAACAGCTAATCATACTGGATATAACCAAGAAAGGCCCTTGCTCTGGTGTGATAAAAATATAACTTGGAAAGAATGCTATGCTCATTTCCAGCAACTTATGCTAAATGGCACACCGCGGATGGTGACTGCTCTCAGATGACCTAGAGCAGAAAGACACGTTCCCACCTTAACTCCACACAAACAAGTCACAAACAAAGTTGTTAAGGCTAGAAAAATAGTCCCAACAATTCAGGCATCATTTGGTAATGCTTACTTGGTTAATGGAAAACTATGGTATCCTCCAAGGAAACCAGCTTCTGGTCCCTTAGATTTAGACCCCCTTTATCTCCCACTGGCAGAATACACCTTGGTTGGCATCAAGTATGTTATAATAAAAAATGTACACGGAAGGCTCATCTCCTCTTTTTAGAATATTTAAAATATGTAAAACACTGGTGTTTGCTTAGTTGCTCTGAACAGCTTTCTTGGGCAGGACAGGCCAATGCTTACTGGGCAAAAGCAGGAGGTGTAATCTAGCAAGAGCTCTTGTTCCTATTAAACTAATTATTAACCACATAGTGTAAGCTTATATGTTGTTCATAGAAACGACTTCAGTGCACGATGTTACCAGTAATATAGAAAGTAGAACTAGTTGAAGATTGTATAGAAAAATACTTAAAAATATTATGAAGAGTTGATAATATTTAATCTGCTAACATGTTTTGCCTGTTGTCTTGTAGTTTGCATCAGTTTCATTTTGAGTGACCTCAAGATATTGTACTCAAGCTAGAAGCTAACATATAAAAATGGTGTGTGGAAAAAATAAAGTTAGAACAGAACTTAGCCTCAAATCATTGAGTCTGTGTTGCTTTGTTCTCCACCTCGCCGACGCCATCCCAATCACCAGAGAGCACCACGACCCTTTGTGCTAGGTCTGGACCCCGGCAACTTCTGAATATTTCTCCACTCTCTTTTTTTTTTCCTTCCATTTCCCAAGGTTAAAACCCAATACTCACTGAATTCTGGCCAACTTTGAGCCTAAGAAGACAGAACAAAAAGGGGATGATAAAAAGGAAAAGTACAAAAGGATGTATAGAAGGGAAGAGGAATAGCAGTGATATCTAAACTTAGAAACATGCTTTAATAAATTACAGGGATATTTTTAAACACCTTAAAAATAAAAAACAGAAAATACCTACTTAGGCTTTATTTCAATGTTAACCACTTTTTGGGCACATTAGTCATCTGTTCAGCAAGTCAAAACACATTTTTCTCACTCTAGGTGTTCTGTTAATAATTAGACTACTTTGAAAATTAAGGATCTGAGTATCTTCATCCAAAATGTGTCCTGCAGGTTCTTGTGGTACTAAAAATTATAAATGTTAGGTTACTTTCTTTTAGCTTGTTGTTCTTCCCAAGCTTTTGTGTGCAGGAATTATCAGTCAACAAATATCTATCAAAAGCCCACAGGGTACAGCATTGTACAGCCTGCCATAGGAAGGTAGGTTAAAGAAAGCAAAGATAATATCTGACATGTATAAAAATAGATGAGATAGGGTACATTCAATCAGTGGTTTCAGAAACATAGAATGCTCAAGAATCTGGTGGAGATAAAGTGAAGCAAGCACTTTGATGTCCATGAAGATAAAATGTCAGAAATAGGACATCAAAAATAGGCCACATCAAAATCCAAGGAATTTGTAAACTGTAAAGTTTGTGAGTGGGACATCTTGTAGTAGAAGAAAGTAAAGACAAATAATGATGGGACATGTGAAAATATCACTAGATCTTTGGAGTCAGGCAAAACTCACCAATTGTCTATTTGGGATGCTATAACAGAATACCATGAAGTAGGCTTATAATCAACAGAAATTTATCACTCAGTTCTGGAGGGAAAGAAGTCCAAAGTCAAGGTGCTGGCAGATTTGAAGCTGATTGCTTCATAGCTGGCCGTTTTCTAATTGTGTCCTCAAATGGTAGAAGGGCTGAGGGAGCTCTTCAGAAGCACTTTTATAAACTCAATGGTTCATTAGGACTCCACCTCAGACTGTAATCACCTACAAAGTCCCCACCTTCTAATACCATCACCATGGATGTTAGCATTTTAACCTGACTTTGTGGGGACACAAATGGATGTTAACACTAGTGAGTGAAAGTTCAATTAGGAACAAGCCATTTATTTAGCCTCAAAGTATCTTACCACAATATGTTCATTAATCACAAAGTGGAAAATGGTAACTTAAACTGGATAAACCTTGCAGACACCACATTCACCAAGTGATCAAAATCAGCATCATCCATAACAGGACAAAGTAACATTAAGTTTCTCCTGATGTGATGTGCTGGGAAGAACATATTGCTCCTGTCTTTCTGTTTTATTTTTTTTCCTTCCTTTTTTCTAGTATTAAGGATTGAACCGAGGAGTGTTTCTTTACTGGGCTATATCTCCCAAGACTTTTTGTATTTTATTTTGAGACAGAGTCTCATTAAGTTGCTGAGGTTGGCCTCAAAATTGCAATCCTCCTGTCTCAGCTTCCCAAGTCTAGGGCAGGTGTGAAATTACATCTACTGTGTTATTTTTTAAAAAATGTGTAATCCACATCATGCATCAGGAAACAGCTGATAAACATTGAGGAATATTAGTTAAAAACATAAATGTCTTGGACTCTTAAAGATCATCATGTCATGAAAGACAAAGACAGGAACTATCCTAGTTTTAAAGAAATTCAAAAGGCAAAACAACCGAATACAAAAACTTGCCATTTGTTAAACTGCTATAAAACCCTTGGCTGGACAATTAATGACATCTGAAAAAGGTCCATGTACAGTATTCTTAATATAAAGTGGTGTCGTATAATATTTTCTTAATTTCAATAGGGGAACTGCAGTTATCTTTGTTTCATAATAGGAGAGAGAATACCTTTATTTCAAGGAAGTATACCTCAAAATATTTAGAAGTGGTTAGTGGTAACAGAAAATTACGTCAGAAACTTACTGTCAAATATTCAAAATGTGTATATAGATACACAAAGCCAATGAGGTAAAACATTATTTGGGTAGTCTAAGCGAAGAGTACATGGAAATGTTGCAGGCTATTCTTACAACTTTTTTAGAAATTTTAAATTATGTCAAAATCAAAAGTTAATAAAAATGGAATTGAACAAATTACAAAATCTGGTCTGGTTATCTATTGCAGTGTAACAAATACTCTAAAACCAAGCAATAAAAAATTGCAAACATTTTTGTTCTGTTTCATGATTTGGGGGGTGGTAATTTGGAATAGGGCTCAACTGGATGATTCTTTTGCTCTCCAAGGTATTGACTGAAATACTTGGAGACTCAAGTATTGAGCTGACCACTAGTTTCTCTGGCTGGAAGGATATGTATTGACTTCACTGGCTTTTTAGACATATTGACAGGGATAATCAGTTGAAAGAAACAGTCCATTGAAACACTCACATGTAAACAGAATGTCTTTCCTGGCATCTCAGGGCCCCAAATGAGGGTTCCCAGAGACAAGTAGAAACAGATATTTTCTTAAAGCTGGATCCAGAGCCTGGAACTTATCTGTCATATTTTGTTGTTCAAAATAATCATAGATCTGAACAGATTTATGGGAAAAGGACATAAACTGTTCCTTTCCATAAAAGGAGTGTCAGTGAATTTGTAGCCATCATTAATCTCCTAAAGTAGTGGCTCGGAAAAATAGCATTAATTATTTTCTCCATAATTATTACTCTTCTATCACTGATTTATTTTCCCATCTGTATTATTACTTTGCTTCTGCTATTCTTCATTTGTCTTGATGTTCTCCTAAAGAGTCTTGAGAAGAAAACATAGATCATCTTTTTCAGTCTTTCTTCTGATAGATTTTAGACTTCAAAATTTCATCTAAATACTGCTTTAGCTATAGACTATAAGTTTCTGTATTTATAATCTCCAATTACAATTCAATTTAAGATGTTTTCTAATCTCCATTGTAATTTCTTTTTTGATCCCTGGATTTGAAATGTGTATAATTTCCATGCAGTTTAAAATGCCCTAATTATCTTTTAGTTACTGATTTTTAAATAAATTTCACTCCAGTTAGAAAAAAAAAAAACTAAGAGCAACTTCAAGCCTTTGAAATTTATTAATATTTTCAGCAAGATCCAGTATCTCATTGATGTTCAAATGTTCCATCTGCATTTGAAAGAATGTGATTTCCATCACTGTGTGGTGAAATATGACACATATATTTATTCAGTCAAATTTGTTAATTGTGTTTCTAAGATATTTCTTATCCTTTGAGATTTTCTGCTTGTTTTAAAAAAATTACTCCTCAGTATGAGTGTTAAAGTCTTTTACTATAACATTTTTTTGTGTCAATTTCAGAAGTCTTTTATTATGATTGCAGATTTCTCTAAGTTTTTAGATAAATTAATTTTAACTGTGTATATTTTGCAGGTACATTGTTGATGTATAAAAATTTGAGATTTGTTTTTATAGAAGACTGATCTTTTTATAATTTTTAAATGTGCTTCCCTTTGGTTAATAAGATATTCAGTCTACTTTTTCTAACTTCAGTATAGCTAAGACTGATTTATTTTTGTGATTGTATGAATGTGTACCTTTTTCTATCCTTTTGCTTTCCTTTTTTCTCTCTTCTTACGTAAGGTACATTCTTGTTGGCACCATTTAGTTGGATTCTCACAATCTAAGCATTACTAGGATGAGGTTTCAATTATATTACAATTTTATAAGTTTTCTATTTTGTTCACCTATTTTACATTCTTGTTAATGTATTTTCTTTCCTTCTTTTCTCTATTAACTAGCTAATGATAAATTTTTGCTCTTCTTTCCATGGTTATCCAAGTGGTGTAATACAAATTATTCTTTTAAACTTTCTGCAATTATAAAGGTGTCTAGTTACAAAAGTAAGAAGTACAAATTAGGTAATGTATGCTACTGTATTAAACAAATATTTAATATCATTTAAAACAGCAGATAAAGTGAGACAGCAAGTCCCAAAGAAAAACTAAAGCAGCAACAGTGCACCTATTTCTTTGCTTGTAAGTTGTCTAAACATTTCACCAAAATCTTTTAAGTCTTATGATATTTACCTGATGGATTAAGAAATCTTTTAGTCTTTATGTTACTTCACAAATGTTTCCCAAATGTTGTCTATGGTAGAAAACATGGTAGGATCATGAGAGTGGGGAAGACAGGTTGTGCCTGTAATAAATGCCAAACCTAGGGACCTGTCCTTTGTATGCTAAACTGGAAACTACGCACACTGGGTTTTGTGAATCTACCACTTGTAAAATGGTATTGTACACTTATTCCAGTTGTTTTTATGTTTTGATTAAAATAGAAAAACCAAAACTTCTAATGGACCTTCTATCTTCATGGGGTCAACTGGGGTCTTTGGGACCACTGGGATCAAATCTTACAAGGTGTGTGATGTTGAGTTAATTACTTTATATCTCCATCCTTCAATTCCCCAAAGTGGCAAAATGAATATAATAAAAGGCTAGACCTCATACATTCATTGTGAGAATTAAATATTAAATGTAGAGTACTCAGATACTATTTGATTCATAGCAATTTTTTAAGAAATGTTTATTATATTATCATTAGTTAAAATGATTCTAATTTTATGTCACCATCAGATAAAATATTTTAGAAATTAATCCGTACATGAGTTGAAAGTAAATTTTCTGAAGCTGATTTTTTCTAATATCAATTTATTTCATTATCTTCTGTCTCTGACTCCTTCAAGTACAATATAAGGGAGAAATCTAGGTAATTGATTGTTCCAATCAGTTACATTTTTACTGATCTAGTTCTTTTGGAATTTATTGGTCCTAACTTCAGCAAATTCATAGAAATTATCTACAATTTATTTGATGGCTAGTGTGCACTCTCAGAACACATCTCTTAAAGATGCATGAGAAAAACAGAACCTGGAATCCATGCTGTCACAACTGTGGAAAAATGGCCTGGGTTAGCTGCACATTTGCTTTTGAGACAGATGAGGACAATATTCTCTACCCAAAATGCACTACTATGGGATAAAGTATCCTCACTTAACCTGAGTTTGGCAGAGCTGGAGGGATTTGGTACTCAAGGAAATAGAAGAAAGAGATCCAGCACTCTGATGAAAAGACCATTCAACCACAGGGTATCTCAAAATGATTACTTTTATTGTGGTCTTAGTGCATTTAAAGAAAATACTTCTCTGAACTGCTGTACAATATAGCTGCAGGTGTTTTCCAAGTGAAGACATTATGTTTGAGCTGACCCAAGTGAATTCCATGGAGCACAATTTTTATACAACATCAGTTCACATGTCAATAAAGATAGCATTTATGGTCAAATAAATTTGGGAAAAAATCTGCATTAAATCAGATTGATCAAATTTCTTTACCACAAAGCATTTTGAGAAAATTACCATTTGTCAATGTAAAATGTGAATTTCCAGAAGCCATGAATACTTTATGGCTTCCGGATATTTGACCATGAAGTTGTATCCTATCATAGAACTATATTCACTGAACACACACTGCTTAGGGACACATTGTTCAAGTGCATAAGAAATAGAGACAGAATATACTAGTTTGTCTCTTTTATCAGGAAGAGAAAAACATTACTTCCCTGAATGGTAGAGGTAAAATACAACAAAGAAGTTATAATTAGCATAGGGAGAACACTTAGAAACACTCTTCAAAACTAAAATTATTTATTCTACGCAACACTTGGATCTTGGCCTCCCAATAAAAAGTAGCATAGCTGCTTGGAGAAACAGCTAATTCTAGGGCTGTGTTATGAAAAATATAAGATGACCCTGGAATATCTTGTAATGACAGAAAATAAGGAAGTACTAACAAAAAATGAAACAACAGAAATGGATGCACATCAAAGGGATGTCAGAACTCACCGAAAGTACTCCTAAAAGCCACAGCCAGAAAAAAGCAACCAACAAAGTAAGTTAATCTGTGTTGGATTATAGCCAAACAATAAAATAAATATACATGAGCCTGTGTTGATTTAAATTATCAATTGAGTAAATAAATAAATGGAGGAAGTGGAGAAATGTTCCTTTCAGAAGAACTCCAAATGATTTCTGTAGATACTTTCTATCTAGGAGATGGATTGAAGCTCTTCCAGAGCTCAATCTCAAGATCTTTCCATGTGGGCTGCCTTTAGCAATTTACTTCTAAAGAACAGAAAAGGAAAGGGAGGGAATAGGTAACTACAGTGGAGAGACCTGACAAAAACTACCTGGGCTAGGAGATCACAGATAATACCATCAATGGTTAAGTCATGGTGATAGGGTGGACCTGTACTGATTAGCCTGCTAGGACTTTGGTGTGGGTGGATTAAACCACAGACATTTATATCCTCACAATCTGAACTGGAAGTTCAAGATCCAGATGGCAACAGGGTTGGTTCCTTCTGAAATCTTACCTTGGCTTGAAAATGGCCCCTTCTCACTGTGTTCCCAGTCTGTGTTATCTGTATTCCATTCTCTTTTCCTGTAAGGACTCTAGGCACATCGTATTAGGAGCACACTTAATGACTTCATGTTACCAGTTACCTCTTTCAAGACCCTATCTCCAGTCACATTCTCAGGGACTCAGTTTAGGACTCCAATGTACAAATTTGGGGGGACACAATTGAACCCGTAATACTACCCCTGATAAAATGTAGTGAAAAGGGCATTTTGCTTTTGTGGTGTTATTCCCACAAATCCGTAATTCCAGTCTAGTCACTTGAAAATGATCAGATTAACCAAAATGGAGGAATATGCTATAAACTACTGTCTTCAAAACTATCAAGATAATGAAAAACAAGCAAAGTCTTAAGAACTTGTCAACCAAACTGACTGAGAAGACATGTGATAAATGTGATATTCTGGATGTATCCTGAATATATAATATATATTATATATATATATAATGTATATATATATATACATATATATGTATATGTATATATATACATATGTATATATTATGTATATTATATATGTATACAAAATGTATATTAGCAGAAAATGAGCAAAATGAAAATATTAAGTTCAGTAAATGGTATACTAAAAATATACCAATATTTATTTTTAGTTATGATGAAATGTATCAATAATTAAGATATGAACAATATAAACACTCTATATTATCAGAGATTTTTCTGTTAAAATTCTATTCTAAAACTATTCTAAAATAAAAAGTTATCTAATAAATAAGAAAAATATCATGCCCAAATCTTTTAAGACTATTTAGAAAAAGAACATGGCTTGTAATCTTTTCACACACACAAAAAAATCAAAAACAACAAAAAACCTTGGCCTTGAAAGCTTTTATGAAACTGTAATTTGATATTATCTGAAAATGAATGGAAATAAATGAAGGAATTTGGTTATTAAAGAAACTTTCTTGATGGAATTGAGAAGCAATAATTTGGGGATTGAGTTCAGGCTTTAAAGACAAGGGAAAGAAGAAAACACAGGAAATGAAACTGCTACAGAATTTCCCTTGTCAGTTACTAAGAAAATGAACAGTAATAATTAAAGTATTAAATTGCCAAAAAAATCCTCATTACCAACAACGATAAAAAAGGGAAAGATAGCAATGTTTTATTATAAACTTAAAAAGTGATTTCAGTGAAAGAAACAAAGTTATAGTTTGGTTCTAACCAGAAGGAAAATATGGAAGAAAGGTTGACACTGGTCATGAATGGTCTTTAATTTAAAAAGAAGGTAATGAAAAACTAGAGACAGTACCCACTAATGTCAACTGAAAACTCTACAGATAAGTAAGGGACCTGAGCAAGGTCGAAGAGGCAGCCAGGGTTACTGTGCTCTAGGGCACGCTATGGAGTTGGGGAAGAATCTAAAAACTAGCAAGCGGGATACAGAGGCCAATTGGATCAGGACTGCAGAGGGCAGGTAACACAAAGTCACATGCAGTTCACTCAGAAAAGGCATCCTCATCCCCAAGAACACTGGTCCTCTCCCCACCCAACACTTTACGATTTAAAAAAATTGAATTAGTAACATATCTCATCCTTCAAAGTATAGTGTGGAAGAGGGTAGACAAAAAAGTGGTCCATGATATGGGCATCAAAGATAATATCCCACTCTGTAGCAGAATAAATAAAAAAGCAAATAAAAAGAGAATGATGCAGATTGACTATGAGTACGAAGAAAAGAAATCAGATTTCAACAGTGCTAACATACTAAAGAGGAAGGAGGGAAGGAAGAGAGGGAAGAAAAGAGGGAGGGAGAGAAGAAAAAGTATCATATTATGAATATGAAAAGTACCCGGTGTGGAAGAAAACAAAACCAAGAAACTAAAGTAGACTGTTCATGAGTGCCTTATGCCATGGGAAATCTTAGGATCTAGGAGCTCAAGGACAAGAAGATAAAGCAAAAGAAAGGACTAGACAAGCAAGCTGTAGATCAAAGGACATAAATTAGGAACAACTGCAAATGAATATTCAAAACACACTGCTACAGAATCAATGTATCAGAACCTAAAAGGAGCAAAATAGACCTATCTGGCATTTAAATTATTGACTTGAGATAATGACAACAAATAAAGAAGGAAAAAAGAAAAAAAAGTCAATTACAGAAACGATGATATGTTTGAAGAACAAAAACAATATATTAAGATAATTGTGATCTGAACTAGAAAATCCAAAAATTTGAACAGAAAAAATACTCAAAGATACAGTGCAGAATATTTCCATAAACTAAATCTTCAGATCTAGGGAAAGCTGGCAAAGGACAATCAACACCAAAATGTATGCTGGTTAAATAATTGAGCTTCAAAGATAAGTCAAACTTCTCCAGGGAATCCTGAGAGAATGAAACAAGTTCTCTAGAGGGGGCAAATACAGGGTGGCCTAAGAGATTTTTTTCTAATGCCAGAATACACTGGAACAAACTCTACATATTGGAAAGAAGGAAAATATGATATGAACTATTATATTCAAGCAAGTTATCAGTTAAGACATTGATACAATAAATACAACATGAATAATCATATTCATGAGGGGAAGCAATTTTAAGAGTTCAGATCTTCTTCTTCCAAGGAGACCTACTAGTTCCTCCTGACTAAATACATATGAAGTTTAAAAAGCTCAATTTTGGTGTTCTTCCTTATAGGATTTTTAAAACTTAATTTTAATTGATAAATTAAAAAAGTATATATTTTTCATATACAACATATCATTTCAAAACATGTAGATTCTGGAATGGCTGAAAAGACCATGTGCTTTGTTTCTTTGCATCAAAGACCACGTGCTTTGTTTCACATAGTTTTGGGTGATAACACCTAAAATGTACTCTCCTAGCAATTTAAAAAATTATATCATTGTAGTGTTATTATTGAAGTCATTAGATGCTTAGTAAAAATAATTCTTTGGTCAAGAGACATTTATTTCAAGTTTAACAATTTTTTCTGTAGTACTAGCTTTTTATTGTACTAAATTCAAGTAAAATTAAATTTAATAGTTTTGTTTTCAGAAAAGCATGTAATTCTATCACTTGATTCTTATAAAATTATATGTGACTTTTTCCCTCTTATACAAATAGAGATGTGAAAATTTTTTTTTTTTTAATTATAACACTGGTATGCAAGCAGAAAGAAACAGGGTACTGGGGTTCTGGATGAGTTGTCTCTTTTTCATTCTTTTCTATATTGTTGGATTTATATACTTTACAGTAGAGGATGACCAGGTGATCAATAAATATATGAAAAAGTGTTCAACATCTCTAGTAATTAGAGAAATGCAAATTAAACCAACTCTAGGATTTCATCTTACTCTGATTAGAATGGCTATTATCAAGAACACAAACAATAATAGATACTGACATGGCTGTGGGGGAAAAGGCACACTTTTACATTGCTAATGGAGTTGCAAATTGGTGCAGCCACTTTGGAAAGCAGTGTGGAGATTCCTCAGAAAACTTGGAATGGACCCACCTTTTCACCCAGTTATCCCACTCCTTGGTTTATACCCAGAGGACTTAAAATTACCATTCTACAGTGACACAGCCACATCAATGTTTATAGCAACTCAATTCACAATAGCTAGACTGTGGAACCAACCTAGATGCCCTTCAACAGATGAATGGATAAAGAAGATGTGGTATATATACACAATGAAATACTGCTCAGCCATAAAGAAGAAGAATATTATGGCATTTGCAGATAAATGGATGGAATTGGAGATTATCATGCTAATTGAAATAACTCAGTCCCAAAAAAACAAAGGCCAAATGTTTTCCCTGATAAGCGGATGATGATATAGAATCTAGTTGATGGGGAGGGGTGAAAGAGGAATGGAGAATCTTTAGATTATGTAGAGGACAATGGGAGAGGGAGGGAGTGGGTGTATGAATAATGGTGGCATGAGACAGACATCATTACCCTATGTACATGTATGATTACATGAATGGTATGAATGTACATCATGTACAACCATAGAAATGAAAATTTGTACCCCATATGTGTACAATGAATCAAAACGAAGTCTGTAAAAATAAAAAAAAGATAAGCATATATTATTTTATCTATAAAATAAGACTGATTTTTTAAATACAGTAATAAAAAGTAAATAACCAGCATTATCTTTTTCTAGTGTATCATGCATTTGAATGAAAAAAACATATGTATAGTGAAATAAGCACAGGGAAGGACTGTTTGAGCGTGGTTTGAGATGAAAAGAGCTCTCCTTCAGAGGTACTTGCTACTTGATGAGAGTTGGGTCTTGGTCTGAGGAAGCATGCAAGGCAGTAGTGTTGGTTTAATCAACAACAGTGATAAGCATCATAGGGGCTTTTCATGCCAATAATTAAAATCAACCTCTTCCAAGACTGTGGACAACAGAACAAAAGGCTCTCTGCATTCCCTAGCAGTCACTGAGGCAAAGGAAACTAAATTTTCCTGAGATTAAAAAGCAAAACAAAATGAAAGGTAAGCAGTAATTGATAATGGTTCTGTCTAATGGCAAACTGTACTTAAAGTGATCAAGAACCGGCATCTGAAATTTATCGTAGGGAGATTTGTAATTTTTATTAAGAATTCCAGTAAGCCCCAGATTTCTGGGTAATGTGAATCATTGGGAAGGAATTTGCTATTTTCAGGCCAAAATTTGATCTTTCAATGATGTAATAAGGTCAATAGGTCACGATGCCTCCATTATCTTACCTTACATTGACCCCTTTAATGACTTGGAAATGTATGAAGTAGGCTCTGTCAAGAATTCAGCTGAGATCACCACAGCTTTGCTCTTTCATCCCCCTTGGTTTTTCAAGGGTATCTGTGCACTGTTCACCATTCTCATTTCTTCCTTACTTCCCCCAAGCCCATTTTTTCTTTGATACCCCTGATAGAATGAACTTGCATTCTCATCACATACAAAGGGAGGCTTCAGGAGCTGTCTTTGAGCAACTACAGGAAATATATGCATATGAATGTTTCAAGCCCCTCTTAACAATCTACGAATGGCTATATATTAGAGTTTACAACTAACAAAACTGAACTAAATCTCTGCTAATGGAAAGGTACTCTTTCGGGTCTAAGACTAATTATTCCCAGATCAATACCAGTAGATATTCTGTCCAAAAACTGCTTCCTGGCCAAATAAATTTTGGGAAAAATTTATTCCACAGACATCCCTTGATGAGCCCCAAGATACTATAGAATATTAGAGACTTTGAGAAAGTTTCAGGGAGAACAGAGCTATGATCTTCTTTAGGCCATGCTGTTTCTCCTACGAACTCCCTCCTTGCCTCTACTGCCCACACCATTTTAGCAACAGAACACACTTAGGAATTTCTTACTCTAGAACCTTGTGCTTTTATTTTTTATGTTATTGTGTTTCATGTTATTTTGTGTTTTAATAACTGTATTTTTTTTCTTTTTTTTGTACCAGGAATTGAACCCAGGGACACTTAACCACTGAGCCACATCCCTATCCCATATATATATATACACACACACACATATATATATGTATATATATACACATACATATACATATGTATATATATACATTTATAAATGTATATTGCATGCATTATATATATACATATGTATATATATATCTACATTTATAAATATATATATATATATTTTTGAGACAGGGTTTTGCTAAGTTACTTAGGATCTTGCTAAATTGTTGAGGCTATCTTTGAACTCAAGATCCTCCTCTCAGCCTTCTGAACTGCTGGGATTACAAGCATATGCCATCATGCCTGTCTTGTAATATTTTATTTACTTGTCTGAATTTTCTAATCATGCAGAAGTAGATTTAATAGTCTGTCTTTTCAAGTGAATCAATCATCTGTATGCTAAGCTTTGTTTATGCTCTTTTGACTTACTATCAACTAAGATTTTTGCTTCATCAAGGACCTCCTGCCTTCTTATTCTGGTGACATTTGGACGTACAGGATTGTGCCAAGAGATATTCAAGTTTATTTCCAAGTTGTATGTGTAAGTGACCAGATGGATCCTCATGCCATTTAACCAAAATGGGAAATGAGTCTCTCAAATAGCAAATACAGAAAATGAAGAGTTCCAGGAGGGCAAGGAGTAACTGTATTAGTAGATGAAGAAAGGGGAGAGATGGACATTAAGAAACTTATAGTTTGATAGTGAGATATTGGAATTTGGGATTTTAAGGTAAAAGTTTTCCTGAATAATAATATGGATCAATATTTGTTTTAAAAGTCACATGCCCAAAGTTTCTGAACAAAATTCAAGATGGTTGGCAATTTGACCTGAAACTTTCTAGAGGACAAACTTAGAAACAGATTCAGTTACAAGATTCACAGTGTCTCTAAGATACAAACTGAAGAATTGTTCTTCAGATGCCAAGCTTGGCAACATTCTGGGATATGTAAACACTTTCTCCCATAGAGTCTCAAAAGAGAACACTGGTATTTATGAAGTATCAGAAAAAAAATGGTGAGCTTTTAAGACAAAATATAAGCCTACAATTAATTTTCATATTTACAGATATATATCTAAATTGAAATATATTCTCTATCTTTTGAAGGTTATAGACATTCAGTGCTTTTCAAATTTTTTTCCATTGATTTAAAGGCTAGATAGATAAAATCCTAATAGTAATCACAATTGTGATTATATACAGATTTTTGTTCTCTCACAGGAGACTCAGGGTCTAATGCTTTTTAAAGCAAGGCTCTAGGAACCAAAATGATGCAAAAACTTTTTAGGTTTCTTCTGCTCTGATTTGATCCAAACATAAGTTTTACTTTGCAATGCATACATGTCACACATTCCTTTAAATATATTACTTATTTTAACAAAAATTTTAATAAGTATTAGACAGTAGAGAGTTACAGGTAATACAGGTCATTTTATATTGTCAGATGAGAGACGTTTTATATGCATTGCTGAACAAAATTTTAACTTAACAGAAATTTAACTTAATGGAACATAGCAAATAAACCAAATTTTCCAGAAGATGAGGCTGAGGCATGACAAAAAGCCCACGACAGTGTAAAGGGATCTACAGGTAACCATAAGCAGAGATAAGAGAGCCCTGGAGAACAAATTTGTATCCATTACAACTTAGAAAGAATTGTATAATCAAATTCCCAAAGGATACTTCAAGGATGGCTACGATCATTCTAATATGATGGAAAAAAGATAAACACCTGCTACAAATGTGAAAATCATCCTCAAAAATTCTCCTAAAGATTGTTTATATTTAAATAATTCAATTTCCTGGTGGCCACCTAATGTAATGTGATTTCACAATGTTATCTGCAAACAATGAGCAAACTGGTTTATTGGGTGTACTAGTGCCAAAATCTTCCTTGGCCTTCATACCTCTTGAGAACATTTTGTAAACCATAAATCCTCAGAGCCTGCCTTAACACATGCACTAACTGAGAATATCCCAAGAGACTGACTAAAATGCTTCCTAAGTGAATCCTCTGCATCCAGATGAAGGGAGTACTGCAAGTCTGTTCACTATTAAGTAGAAGGCCAGATGCTCATTACCAAAAATGATTACCCTCTCCTTGCAGTAGTTGATATTTAGCCATTCTATCAGACAGTAATTAGATAGCACTGTGAAAATCACTCCCAATTTGTGACAATAAAATAATGTCCCCAGCACACATGAAAATGATTGTTTCCCTGTTCTCTCTAGCTGGAGAAGCAGCAGGCGCCTGCACCGAGCTCACTCAAAAAAAGTACCAAGTTATTAAGAACTCTTTGAAGAGGAGGGAAGGAGTACACATCCCTGTTTAGTCTGCTGGAAATTATTACCTGACACATCAGGAGACTGTTTCTAAGTGCAGGTTACATTGAAAGCTGATGGCCTGTACTGAGGGTATTTAGATAGACCTATAACTGATTCATGGACTTGGAGTCAAAGGCCACAGAAAGATCAGTAAAAACTGCACACAATCCTATGTTATTCCTGATGAATTTCTTCCAGAGAAGACAAAAACCATAAGAATGCCTAAGTCATCATCTTCTCTTCTAATAAAACATTTGTTTAAATAGCATCAACTTGACGATTTACGGAGAAGAAAAGTCTCATAAGCTTAAAAAAAAAATCCTAAAATTTGCACATAGTAAAGGTTGCCCACTGTTTTTGTTTGTTTTATTACAGAGGGTTTAACAATGCTCTTTAAACTGAGCAAGACCATAACAGAGTCCATAGTGTTTAACAAATTGACATAGGATTTAAATATACTTGCAAAAGAGAACATTAATGATTTCAGCTATAAAGCTCTGAAAGTAGAAGTACAGCTTGACAGAAACCAGGAGGCATGATGGAGGCAGGAGGAGGTAGAAGAAGCAGAGAGACACTGAAAATTTCCTCAAATACTAGTGTGACAGGCTGACAGATTTGGCTCCATAGAAATGTTACAGGCCAGGCTATGTGGGCAATGACTAAACAGACTCCATTTTGCTCTGAGACTCCATGTTATGTAGCAAATGAGCTTCTCCCACGGGAACACCCCGCCTCTGTACCCATCATCAGTGACATAGCATGATATGTTTAGCGATACAAAATGACAATTCTTATGTGATAAAAAATTGTTCTCTTTTGATTCCTATTTCTCCTAAACAATGCACCATGTGAACGGTGATGTTAACAATGACTGTGTGGATGTTAGTAACCATCCTTTAGTTTGTACCTAGGTAAGGATCATTTTGTCCCACTTCCCCCTCTGCTGATAAATTCATGATGTAAGTTTGTAATTTCTAATCATAGCAACAGACACTTATGATTGATGTGATTTTTGGTATAAGAACCCCTGCAATCCTATGGCCGGGGCTGTTCTCTCAATAGCCATTTTTGGGGGGCATTGTGTGAGACGTCAGTCAGCCGGCTTAATAAAGACTCTCAAATTTGAACTTCTCAGCGGTGATCAGTCTGTTCTTAAGTTGCACCCCATAACACTGGGGTGGGGTGGAGTGGTCAACAGATGTCCTCTGAAGACTGTTAGCCTAAGAAAAGGAGTTTCAAAATTACAAAGGCAGCCAGCAGACAAATGAAAAACTAAGTAATGGCAATGCCTATTAAAATGGAGAGAAGTTTATTAAAATAAATCTTCAACTTCCATAATGCTAAGGAAACAGTTAAAATTATAAACCTAATATTTGAAGTCTTTGTAATAACTGGCATAAGAGTTTAAAAACTAGGGGGAAGTGCTGGGGAGTAATACTGGCCAAATTGTATTGCTATATTGTGTGCATGTATCATGTGTAACAATGAACCACATCATTGTGTACAATATAATACATCCCTGTGTAAAGGGGCTGGGAATATAGCTCAGTTGGTAGAGTGCTTGCCTAGCATGCACAACACCCTGGATTCAATCCCTGGTACCTCCAAAAAAATTGTGGTAAGAGGAAAAATAGGTTGTTTGTGTTTTGTGGGGAAGCAGAACAAGTAGCAGTGTGGGTGAGCGGACGGAGGACAGTGTGAGAAAAATGACCAACATCCAATCCTCAGTATAATCTCTTCAGTTCTGTTCAGTTTTTTTTAACTATGTGCAGGAAATGCCTTGAAAAAAAAAAAACTTAAAAGAAAGAAAAAGAAATAGACCAGAACTCTATGAAATTTAGAGTTGATTTTGGTTCATAAAGTTGCCAAATGCAAATGTGACAAATAGTAACTCAAAATTAGATTTCAATGATCTTCCCTGCAAAATTCAGGAAATAGGGTTCCAAAATCTTCCATTCAATTTGAAACTCCCATATTGGATTTGTTCTTCATTTTTGAGAATATAATTAGTGTTCATAACATTTGAAGTATGATGCACTCAAGTATGTCCTTTTTGGAATTTCCTTTCCCATTTTTTTTCTCTAATCACTAGGATTTTCTTTTATTAACTGAAATTCTTTCTCTGAATAAGAGAAGGGTATGCCTTTGATTTTTTGATGATCCTTCTCTCTAAGTATAATTGTCTAGACAACAGTGAAAATGAATGACTAAGATGGAGAGAAATGCTCCCACTAGACAGAAAAGCCCGTATTGCTGAGTTTCATTATAGTAATTCTTGATGTCGCCAGTGATATAGGTTTGCTGCACCCTCTTCAATTCCCCTCAGTGCTTGACGAGGATTCCACTGAGTAATAAAAATGTTTGCAAGGTCTCATCTTCCTGGGAATTGGAGCCGCTGTTTCCTGTTGTCTTGTTTAATTTGCCTATGCTTGGGAAAAATATTATATTGGATTTCTCGGAATTCTAGAGTCTTAGGGGTTTTAGAACACAAGAATCAAACAGCTAATCATACTGGAAAAAAACAAGAAAGGCCCTTGTTCTGGTGTAATAAAAGTATAACTTGGAAAGAATGTTATGTTCATTTCCAGCAACTTATGCTAAATGGCACCATAGATGGGGACTACTCCCAGATGACCTAGGGCAGAAAAACACGTTGTTCCCACCTTAACTCCAGAAAAATAAGTCACAAAGTTGTTAAGACTAGAAAAATAGTCCCAACTATTCAGACACCATTTGGTAATGCTTATTTGATTAATGGAAAACCATGGTATCCTCCTAGGAAACCAGCTTCTGGTCCCTTAGATTTAGATCCCCCTTTATCTCCCACTGGCAGAGTACACCTTGGTTGGCATCAAGTATATTATAATGGAAAATGTACATGGAAAGTTCATCTCCCCGTTTTAGAATATTTAATATATGTGAGACCCTGGTGTTTGCTTAGTTGCTCTGAACAGCTTTCTTGGGCAAGACAGGTTAATGCTTACTGGGCAAAAGTAGGAGGTGTAATCTATAAAAAGCTGCCTAAATGTTAACTTAGAGTTTAATAGTTCATATAATCTCACAGGTCAATATTAGGGCACGCTGTCTGGCACTATAACCACATGTTAACCACACTTATAATGTTTGCTGAAGTTGTATTATTAGTTGAGTTAAGCTAGATCATCTTTATAGAGTTTTAAGTAATATAGAAGCAAGAAGTGCAGAGAACAATAAGCAAAATTCTAAGAATAATTAGACTATCTTGTTATTGGGATAAGGGGTATGTCATGAGAACATCTTGGTCCCCTTCCTGTTCTGTAACCACAGAAAAATGTGGGACTGCCAGTTTTCCATGTATCAGAATACTTACTAAGATGAATAAACTTAGAACTTAGCCTCAGATCACTGAGTCTGTGTTCCTTTGTTCCCCACCTTGTCGATGCCATCCCACTCACCTGGGACCACCAGGACCCTTGTGCTAGGGCTGGACCCTGGCATAGGTTGTTAAGGATTCTTTCCCATAGCCCCTGTAATTTCCACTCTTGTGTTATTCTGCAGCACATTACTTTAGATGATGCCTCCGTAGCTGTTTTCCTTTTCCTAAGACTTTGTGAAGAAATGTTATCAATCTTAGTGAATTCTGCGAAAACCACATTTAATTACATTTCCCCAAATGTACTCAGTTTCCCTGTGACCAAACTGTTCTTACACATTCTCTTAAAATTTGGATGTATTTATATCATACTGAGTATTTTCACCACACTACAAATTCCTCTGTGCTCCATTTATTCCATATCTTCCTCCCCACAACTCCCACTGATCTTTTCACTGTTGGCATGGAATAACATTCTATTGTCTGGATGTATCACTATTTATCCATTCACTTACTGAAGGAAATCTTCATTGCTTCCAAGTTTTGATAATTATAAATGAAGCTGCTACAAGCATCTGTGTAAGGGTTTCTGTGTAGACACAAACTTTGAACTCTTTTGGGTATATATCAATGAGCCTGATTGCTAGATTGCATGCTAAGTGTATGCTTAGCTTCCTAAGAAACTTGTAAACTGTCTTCCAAATTGGCCACATCATTTTGCATTTTTACCAGCAATGAATTAGAGTTCCTTTTGCTCTACATTCTTGTCAATATTTGGTGCTGTCTAAATTTTGGATATTCTAATGAGTATATAGTAGTATTTTATTTCAATTTACATTTCCCTTATGGCATATATTAAATTGGGTTGTCATTTTCTTATTGTTGAGTTTTAAGAATTCTTTGTATATTTTCAACAACAGTCCCTTATCAGAGGTTCATTTTGCAAATATTTTTTTCTAGTCTGTGGCTTGTCTTCTCATTTTTTTTTGTTTTGCTTTGACCATATTTTTGCAGTATGGAAGTTTTCAACTTTAATGAAGTCTAGTTTATCAATTATTTCTTTCATGTATTATGACTTTGGTTTATCTAAAAGCCACAAATCCAGGGTCATCTAGATTTTCTCCTATGCTATTCTCTAAGAATTTTATAATTTTTATTTTACATTTTACATTTAAGTCTATGATCCATTTGGGGTTAATTTTAAGAAGGAAGTAAAATTCTTTGTTTAGATTCTTTTTTTAAAAATGTGGATGACCCTTTGTCCTAGCACCCTTTATTAAAATGACATCTTTGCTCCACTGTACTTCCTTTATGCCTTCCTCAAAGATCAGTTCACTATATCTACATGGGTCTATTTCTGGGCTCTCTATTCTGTTCTATTGATCTATTTATCTTTTGCTAATTCCACATGTCTTGGTTACTGCAACTTCATTATAAGTCTTGAAGTCAGGTCATGTCAGTCCTCCTAATTTGTTCTTTTCCTTCTGTATCATGTTGTTTAGTCTGAATCTTTTTGCCTCTATATACAAACTTTAGAATCAGTTTGATGATGTCCATGAAATAACTTGCTTGGGACACACTTTATTTTTAAGATTATTTCTAATCTAAAATATATGTTTTCTGTGACTCACATTTCCTCCATACAATATTCCTTTAGTAAAGGTACAAAGAATTGAGATTGGGAGCCCACCATCAACCAAAGCTTTGCAAACACTCTACAGACAACCACTCACTAGGGGTGGCCCCACTTCCCTCTTCCAAATAACATGGAGACCATTAAAGGTATGGTCCAGGGAAAGTCAGAGAACCTGAGCCTTCTCCACACATCTCATGTGCACTCTGTGAATTCTCTGAGAATTAGGCATTTTTCTGGGCAGACATAACAGGTAGCGAAAATATATTTTAGGTTGTCCAGCTTCTAAAAGTGTAGTTTCATAAATAAGAGAATCCCTTGAAGGAAAAACTGAGGTTCAGGGTTTCATGTAGGAAAAGTTAGGAATAAATGTCAATACTGAAGGAAAATAGTCAGAAAGGGGGGATTTTTCTCCCTGTCACAAAGCCAGGCAATGTCATTGTGTCCTGCTGCTCCAGGCAGAGTCTGTGTAAGCACACGATTCTATTACCTTTTTAGTAAAAATACACATCACCCTTGGACAATTTTACATGTTATAGCAAAGTCTATATAAAACATTTCAAAAATCTTTCTTGTGTTTCAAGAGCAGGCAAATCTATAAACTTATATTTTATATCTCACATAATACATTTTCTTGAGAAATATTTTGTCTTAGTTCTTTGGACATTACAGTGAAGAGGTTCATGAGACATTATTTTGCCTGTACCACGGAATTAATTTCATGCATGAAGGGGCTATGCAATATCCCAGCAGGGTGGGTCATCACTAATAGTGCAGCTCTTAGTCCTGGAGCCATGGGGAAGGACAAGGGACTCACCGAAGCTATCTGGCTTGGGATTGCTGCTTTTTAAATAGAGACTGAAGGTGCAGATTCTGAGTCCAATAGTGTCATTCATGCTGAAACTTTCCATTTCCTGTTGGAGTGTATTATGGGAGTATGAGTGGGCATGAGTGTACTTGACTTGCCATACTTGTGCATTTCACACCTATGTAGCCAAAATGTCTTTGCTGTCTCCTTGAAAAGAAACAGAATTGACAGAGACAGATGGAAGTTTCACCTTCTTTCTCTGAGAAGGCAAATTAATACAATGAAAATGAGTGTTGTGCTTACTAAATAGGCTAGCCCTGATGATCACCACAAGCATATTTAAAATACTGATGAATATTTATAGAGATTTGATATTAAAGAGAAAAAAAAAACAACTGAATGCATCAAAGTGGAAAGAGAAAGTATCCTTGCTAGATATTTTAGTAGTAGTGAGATTTTTTCATTTAAGAACACAGTTATAGCTTAATTTAATATAAGATGAACACTAACATTTACTAAAATAGAAATACGGAACAGAGAGTCCCATTAGTACAATGAGAATTAAACGTATCACTCCATAGTAACTAAAACAAAAAATTTCTGGCTTTAGCATAGCAAACAAAATGTATTGATCAAGAAAATAAAGTTCCACTTGTTAATAAAAAAGGTAAAAATAATACACTAAGAGATGAGCATTTAGTTAGTAGGAAAAAATTAATTCCAACTTCCTAAAGTGGTACTTAAGTAGGATATAATAATTCAAGTCGATTTCAAGTGTTAGAAATTTACATATACATAAAAGATATAAAGTCTTCTTCCTTGGTACAAATGTAAACATTACAGAAAAATGAGTCATTTCTCTAAATGTACAAACTAGAGTATTAGTTGTAAAATATAAGGTTTTAAAACATAAAGATTAAAAGAATTGATTGGCTTCAGAACTCTGATTGAGATTTCTTCCCTTTGCTAAACCAGATAAATGCATCTGGATTCCTAATACCATCTAGATCCAGATTTTTAATACTCAATTTACAATTGAATCTCATTCATTAATTTACTTGAATCTGGAATAGATATTTTATTGACCATAAATATATTGCAGGAGGAAATTTAATAAAACTTGAGATTGAAAATGAAACAAAGTCAAAATAAACCTGAAGGGCAAAACTACCTTAAGAAAATAAATTGATTCTGTTTTAACTTTCTTCCCTTAACAAATATTAAATCACCTTCATGAATTCCTAAAAAATTAACATTTATATAAAAAATTAACATTTATATAGTTGGATTATATATTTAATGTGTATATGAAAGAATTTACTTCTCTGAAAATAATGGACCATAAATCTATTTTTAACATAGATGAATGTCACTATTAGCTTTTCCTCCATTATCTACTTAGTAAAGAATAAAACTGTCTAGTATATTTGGGTTTATGTATTTGTTTTTCTATTTGCAAAGACTAAAGTTACTAGGACCAGTGATTGAATAAGCTTGGTACAGAAAAGTAATTTGTAGGTATATCAAATCAGTAAAATATTTACAAAGGTGGTGCGATTGTGATTGGAATTGAATAAACTGCTGTCAGGATTTTCTTCCTCTTTTAAGTTCTTAATTCATTAGTATGTCATGGCAGGGGTAGAGATGTTCCCAATTCATTTTCCCTCTTCATTTTCATAATCTTCCAAATGAAATGTCATGAAATGAAACTCAATGCTTCTATCTCCCCTATAATAGTTTTCCTGGAGGAAGTGAATATATCTTAAATTTATGTGAAAATGGAAGTTCTGTATGCCCACAAATATAGTAGTAAAGCTATTTTTGTGACACTAATCTTGTTGTACTTTCCAAGTCACTGAAAACAGGACAGAGGCTCTAAGCTATGTGCTCTTCTAAGTGGAACTATTTTGTTTACATGCACCAATGCCCCATTTGCAAAGAACCACAATGCAATCAGAGCAAGATACACAAAGGATAGATTTATTTTATAGCCTGACTTAAAAACAATAAAGGCAAGACCTCTCAACTTCAAATGTTTAATTTGTTTGATCAAATGTTATGGACTGTATTACTTAATGGTCTTCATCATGTTTAGTGACTATGAAAGATAGACTTTGGGTGATGCCTTCTCTTTATCTATTTAATATAACTGTTCAGATATACTTCTGTTTCGAATATATATAGCAATAGTACACTAATTAGTAATCATGAGTCTCTTGTAATGATTTCACAAAGATTATATTCTTGAAAATAAACAGTAAAGTATGGTAAAAGTATGCATCATTAGAAAAATAGCTGTTCAAAGAAAAAATATCCAGTGGAACTCTTCTTTTATACAAATGAGAAAAATGCCACTCCAAAGCAGAAATGGATTTTTCCAAGCACATGCTGGTGGTTGTATTAAAATCCATCTAATTTTTCAACCAGTGTTCTTTCTCACATTCCATTGTCTTGTAAAGGTAGTTGGGAGACAGTGTCATGCAATGTCTGATTTCCTAAATCTATAATCTCTATCCCAAAGTTACATTTTTATGCAAACTCATATTTTGAGAAAAAAATTAGCTAGTAAATAGGGTCAGCTTAAGTTAACATACAGTTTTTGGTATGATATATTTTGAAAGTCACTGAAGGAGCTCAGGTTCAAAAATTTGTTTTCCCTCTCTATTGTGGTATATGAATTCCCATCATTACTGTCACTTTTAAAGATTAAAGTTTTTTTAAAGATTAAAGTGTTATTGAAATACTAGTTATATATGAAAATGTACTTCCTATTACAGAACACATTTTGGGAATATAATATTTGAACAGAACCCATCGTATTGAGTCATGAGTGCTACAGAAGATTCTGATTATGAAACATGGTGTCTCTAGTGTGTCAACACATATTGGTAGCCACAAGAGGGAAGGCAGGAAAGGGAAGAAGGGCAGTTGCAATTCCTTAGTGCAATGTGCATTTGTGGCAAACTCTCATTAAAATGCCTTCAAATTTTAAAGTCCTCTATCTGTAAGCTTATCTTTCTCTCCTACACCCTGATTTCCAAGACTATTTCACAAAGAGGGCTGAAACTGTACTCTGGGTGCTGCAACATAGATAAGGTAATGGCACAGTCTTTTTCTGAACCAAAAGTATTAAGAAAAGTACAGGGGAAGAAGAAAGAGTGCAGAAAATAATATCCACAGGTCCTGGTGAAGATAGGGGTTCAACTTTCCTGCAGTTTCTTTGGTATGAAGATCAGAAGGCCTTTGATCTTCCAAAAAGAACTGCTAAAAGTAACTACAGTGTGAGCCAACAGACCCACCATGGAGTTTGCTAGGGGTCAAGGGCAGGAGTGAGGACGTGGCAGAGATTTCCTGGAAACAAGGAAATAATGGGAGCCAAATGTGACCAAGGAAGGCCAAACCGGACGTGTATACTGATTCCCATTCCTGTGCAAGTGCTAGAAGGCTGATCAGAGCACAGACAGATGAGGAACATCATCCTCCTGACCCAGAAAGAACAGAGACTCCATGGATATTATCTGTTTCCTCTGTTGCAGCAAATATAGTCAGTACTCCGTGTGCCTTCTAAAACTGAGCAATTTGAATGAAATGAAATGAAAAAGTAAGGGGATTTCTTAAATGATTACCTTGGACTAAATTGCAAACTGAATTGAACTATGTATATTTTTATTTCATTTCCTTGCTATCTGTATCATATATGAGAGTGAGGTGTGAGTAATTTTGCAATGCTACCACACATACACACAGATTGCCTATAGATTCATTGAAAGGAATTGTATCCCCATTGTTTAGTAAACAAAAGATAATTATTTCACTAATTTGGACCTTGAGGTGCCTACAATGCAACCTGGGAAATGACAACATTCTTAAGGGAAGCAAAGAATAAAGATAAAACATATTTATATATTAATGATACCTATTTAAATTGATTTTGTTTACACAAACTTTGAAATAGGCATTTGGTGATATTTTCTAAATAGAAATGCTATAGAACAGGGGTTCCCAATCTTTTAGTTTTTAGTACAATCCTTAGAGTCCCTGAAATTTTTTTTATACTCAAGTCCAATACAAACAAAAAAAAGTTTTTAAAAAGCTTGTTTCACTTATTAAATAGCTAGATTCACCACAATGTTTTTATTCCCAACTAAAACTATTGTTATTTGAAAAATAATGAACAATTTTTAAAAACAACAACAATTAAGTACTGAAGGGATGTGACTATTATACAACTTCTAAAACCATGCAATCATATTAGACATAGCAAGTCATCATATTTTATTTTTCTATGTTTATTTTTGTATAGTACTTGCTTTTGATCACAGGAACTGATAAAAATTTAACTGTGTAAAGACATGTCAATTATGGAATTCAGCACAATTTAGAAATTGCGAAGTTCTGCAAGCTAGTCTTTTCATGTGATGTCCAACAGATACCAGGTACTGCTGTTTTCCTTCAAATGTTAATATGTCCTACAATGCCCCTGAGAGTTTTCTGTGGTGCCCAGGGGCACCTAGGTACACTGAGAACTGCAGGCATAGAAGCTATTTTCTTTTATCACAGTAATATAAATTGAATGGAATGATCAGATTAATATTTTGACATCTTTAGAACAATATTCAGCACTTAGTGAGTACATAATACATTTTACTTATAATTACTATTATTAAGTAAGATTGTCTCTGACAAAAACATGCATGTTCTAGTTACCAGGTACAATCTTCAGTTTTGCTTCATCTCATTTGTTCTAGAGCATCCCTCATTGTTCCTTATTAAGTGGTCTTATAACACTTGATTTTCATCTCTATTGTAACAGTTACATATAATTGCGATTCATTTATGTCTGAAGCTCCCCGCAGGGAGCTCAAGGGCAAAGAGCATCATTCCACTGACATCTCAAAGTCTTGCATTTTGCTTAACAAAAAAAAAATGTTTAATTAACATTTATTGAATGAATGATCAAATGCAGAATAGAAATCCTCAGTGGTATTAAGCACCAAGTCACAAAGAACATGACATTTTTCATTGTCAGTAACTAAAAAAATCTTCTCTTGAAGTTGTTGTTGTTGTTTTTAATCTTCATGTAGGCCTATTTACTGAGACCAGTCAATTGAAAGAAAATCATGCCCAGAGAATTGGTTTAAGTGTCAAGATTTATAGCATTTGATTTTTTTGCAACCTCTAAAAATCAATATAGTTGTTAGGGTGATCTTTATGCAGTCATGCCAAGCATTAGATTTTTGAAAATCTAAGTAATAAAAATTTAATAGAATATAAACCAAGCTTCAGAAAATATTATAACTTAGTTCAATTTTTTTTCTGAGGCAAAATACATACTTGCTGTATCATGTGACTTCAAATTCTAAATGTCCAATGCACATCAAGGAATTTAAGGATTTTTATTCAAAGTATGCCTTAAATTTGTAATGTGTTCCTGGAGAATTCTAGATGTTTCCATGCTCAACTAACCTGATCTTAACATAATTGAAAATACATATTTCTTGGTTTATTTTTACATAATAAACTCTTTTGAGCAGTTGAAGAAATAAGGCTAAATGTTGTTCATTTTATTTTATCATGAGTTTCAGAAAATCTGTAGATGAAGTATGCCAAAACAAAATTGTTATTGTTTTCTTTTGGCAACTAAATCTGGCACAAAAATATGTAGGAAATTTAAAAGATTGAATGGAACTCAAAATACAAAAAAACACCAAACTAAACTAATTTTAATTTCAAGTGAGAAGGTTGTCTCAGTCCTTCCTTATTCCTGAGTATATCTTTGCCATCAACCTTACTAATAAAATACTGATTTGATGAAAGGATATAGATCATAGACCTGTAGAAATGAGAGTTTGCATTCTACTTCCTAATTTTAGAGTTGTTAGAGTTGTTTTTTTAGAGTTGTACAGTGTGTTTTCAGAAACACAAGACAAAGATATGCAGAACATCAAGAAACAAAAATAGAGGGAATTAGAAAATAAATCTTCCTCAGTAGAACTAAAGGCCTCACTACACAGTAGAATATATTAGTATATCCTCTGTTCAATATCTAATAACCTCAATAAGACTCATCATCTGCAGAATTCTTATTCTTTATGTAAAGATAAATTTAATCACAAACCTTGAAGTATGAGTTGTTTTAGTGTTTCCCTTAACTCTCAACCAACCATATCCAAAGAAGAGAAAATAACACCATCACCATGTCATTGTTTCTGGACAAAAGAAGTTGCAAATTTTTAGTACAGTAGCAAATTAGTGTGATTTTTCTCCTTAAATTGCTACATATTGTCCATGTATTCTAGAAAATAAATAAAGCAATGATCTCAAAACAAAGCCTAATATAGACTTAAAGTGCTATCATGAAAATAGTATTCTATGGGGTGTTTGTTTATTCTGATTTAATATTCTACTATTATGAAAATGGTAATTTCCTAAACATTTAAAACAATCAACTTCTTTTTGTTAGTCAATGTTTTGTTGTACTAGGGATTAAATCCAAAGGTACTCTTTACCACTGAGCTACATCCCCTGTTCTTTTTTATTTTTCACTTTAAGGCAGGGTCTCACTAACTTGCTTAGGGCCTTGTTAAATTGCCGAAGTTGGCCCAGAAAATATGATTCTCCTACCTCAACCTCCTGAGCTGGGATTACAGATGTATGCCACCACATCTGGTCTTAGTCAAATGTTTTTAAATAGGTTATTCTATTTCCCATTTGTTTGCTTATTTGTAAAATATTAAAGAAGTATGCTTTCAAGAATTGCACCTAAATATAAAAAATTAGTCAACTTGTAAGATTCAAAATTTGAATCAATAAATGTATGACTAAAAATACACAATTTAAATAAAACGAATCACATCATGCTCTATGAAAAAGGCACTATATTTTTATAAGTAATATTGTATCTTAATATCACAAACCTAATTATTAATAAATAGTATAGCTGAAAATTTTGTGGGTAATCCAAAAAATTGTCTATTGCCTTGAATTTAAAATGTTCTAGAGTATAAAATAATAAGTTTGAAAATGTGGTTAACCATAAAGTCTGTATTTGTGGTTGGATATTTAGTAACCATTCATTACTCCCAAATCATTAGACTGATCAGTTAAAATAGCCAGGGTTAAAGAGTTCTTCCTCCCTTGTCCTTAGACTCTCTTTCATTACAAAGTTAATTTCCTGCAATGGACTGGAGGCAGGCTTGGGCAAATCAGTTTTGGAAAAACTGAAAATCAGAGCCCCCTGACTTCCATTTATTAGAGAAAACACTTAAAACTCCCAGTCATGTAACCTTTGTGAGTCATCTTCAGGTGAAGTGGTCCTCCAGCCTGAGGCTATCTGGGTTTGGTAGTCTCTTTATGCTGCCACCAAACCTTAGGGAACTGCTCACTGCAATTATTCATTTCCAGGACAGAATAAAAACATATCTATCTCTAACCTGAAGAAGCAGGATGTTTACCTCATGGTCAGATTGGTTGTCCTACGAGTAATAGAGTAGTATGTGTAATTTTGATAGCTGAATCTCATGCTCCCTACAAATACTCCTGGAAAAATGGTACATCATATTCTTGATGAAGTTTCTGATCTGCAGTCATACTTCCATTTCAACTGCAGAACATATCTTTTCTTATGTGTGTTGGCCTTCTGGCTGACTTCTTCCTCTCTCCTTGTTATAAGACAAACATCCTAGATGACTGTCACCTACTGCTTAATAGAAAATCCATTATCTCAGGTAAAATAATTGTAAATGCCTTGAAACACCTGAATAATGAGCATAATCTACAATTAGACGCAGCTTTGTGGAGCAAATGATATGAGATAATTCTTAGAAAATGGGTAGAATTGTGATAGGTAGAGATAAGAAGAAAGATTCTGGGTTAAGAAACTGACATGGAAAAATAAAGGGTATATTCAGAAAATGATAAATACATTGGTGTGGATGGAATATAGGGCGTTTGGGGTGGAACAAGGAAAGAAGAATATTTATGATCTTCAAAGTGTTTTGAGATCTGACTCTAGAGTTTTGAATCATGGGGGAAGGCATTTGGACATTTGTTCATAGGTAATAAGAAGACAAGATTTCTAATATTTAAATATGTATAAAATAAGTTCCTATAATGTTCTAAAGAAAGGTTTCAAGACTAAAGAACAGGCATATATCAGAATAAATAACTTCTTAAAAGGAACACATAGGAAGTACACCATTTTTTCAAACATTATCTACAAAGTTTATATAAATATTTTTGGTATGGGGGCATCTGTAACAATTTGGAGTATATGCTTACTATAGTTAGGTTTTTCTCAGAGATTGCAAGAGGAAATCTCTAATTACCATGTGTGATATAGTGCCAATCTATACTTAAAATAGTTAATATCACTAATAAGGTTGTTAATTGAGTTGTAAATCTCCTTGCCTTCTTGGAGTAAATATCAAAAAAGCAATATAACATACACTTTGCTTAAATATGTTAAATATTTATTTAAAATACAGTAATTGAATGCTATTCTTAACAAAAAATATTTTTAAAATGGCTTTTGGTATTCTTTATGCTAGTCAAAAACTTATAGAAGAAGAAAAGACATTTTAAAATACATAACAGTTAAAAGAAAAAAAATGTAGCATTTGTACTTTGAAAACCATATTGGAAAATTGAGAAAAACATAAAGAAGTAAACAAAAGTTGACCATTCTTCTATGATACAGAAACAGCCATTTCTTGTAAAACTGTTTTTCAGTGCATGAATGTATGTATATAATATTTGGAAAATTGGGAAAACATCATATTTCAATCTGATTGGAAAACTTACTAGCATTAAATATTTTATCAATATTTTATCACTAAATACTTGCAAAGATAATTGGAGCTGTTCCACTTTATAGACATATTATGATCCTTTTTAATTTTAATAAATACAATTTCAATATATTATACAGTAAGTACTTAAACATCTTTTATTTCATGTAATATGCTTAGAAGCTGCTATATGTGTGTTTATATCTGATGTATAGATAGTTTGCATACTGCTTTCTTTTCTTTATTTGGGGAATGGTACTGGGGGTTGACCTTGGGGGCGATCAATCACTGAACCACATCCCCAGCCCTATTTTGTATTTGTTTTAGAGACAGGATCTCACTGAGTTGCTTAGTGCCTCACTTTTACTATGACTAGCTTTGAACTCACAATCCTCCTGCCTCAGCCTCCCAAGCCATGGTGCCCAGCTCCTATCCTGCTTTCTTGATGTAACATTATGACAATTCTCTGAGAGCCATATATAGCACCCAAATTATAATTGTTTGCATAGTTACTGCCTATGACCTAACATTACATCAAGTTGAAAAAAAGGAAAACAACTCTCAAACTTACAATTTCTCATAATTCCTTTAACTTTATATAACTCTTTTAAAATTTTCTTCTATATGTTCTTTTAGCTTTTTTTCTTTCCATTTATGCAGTTTCCATAATAAAAATCAAACTGCTAGCATACTATATTCAAGAACTTGTCCTGTCTGTGATCTTAATTTCACCTTATTGTTAAATAGCACCTATGTATTGCTGTCTCCAAAAATTATATTTTCTGAATCATGTATATATGATTATGATGTTGAATCAGAGGGAAGTTTTATTATTTACTGCTTAATTGGTCACCCACATTGCTGTGCAAATATATACTTTTACACATGCATAAACCTCCCTATCTCTCTATATCCTCAGCAATGTTTGGTATTTAACACCTACCACATTCCAATTCAGCCAGTCTGAATTGGAATTTGGCTTCTGCAGAAAATAGATGGCTCTTGGGAAACAACAGTGGGCTGTTATAAATGTGATCAGGGGAACTCAGATTGCAATTGCAGTCCAGATGTGCTTTCATTGCTTGAGCAAATCAATACATTCCCTGTTACCTACTATGTAATTACTCATTTGGAAATGGACTTTTCCCCCTATCTAATTATTCTGATATCTTGAGAAGGGCATGAGAGGGAGGTGTCTATGAGTTGGCAAGGCCAGCCATACACTTTCATGGTCTTACCTTAGAGATATAGTAACTCTTGAGAGTGGTCATAATCTGGTTCAAAGGATGAAATTTGATTGCCTTTTCCTTCCCTTACATTTTCCATCATACTGGTACATTACATGAATAATATCATGATGAGAATTTAATAAGCAGGAAGCATCAGCTACCCTACATACATTGGCAAGATCCTTGCAGAAAACAAATCCCCCCCAAATTCAGAAGCATCCTGTCCAAATGACAGTGAAATGAAGAATTACAAAGATAATATTAAAATTATGAAAGTATATGGAGAAGAGAAGACAACTTACAGACAAAAAAATCAGGTTGACATCACATTGCTCCACAGCATCACTGGATAAAAAAGTCATTGAAATAGCACATTTCAAAAATTGAAGAATAAATTTATATTGTTAGGCCTACACAGCTACAGATGTTTTTCGGTGTGTAGGGGGCCTCATTGAGAATACTCCTGGAAGAAGCAATAAAATAAAAAAATCACACAAATAAAGATATCAAATGCCTTAATGTATAGGTTAGGGACTCAATATTCAGTAATAGCTGTTGAAATAGTTATTAAAATTACACAAATACATTAAACTCCTGTTTTAATATGACCCAGCTATTCTGGGGCTATTATATCAATTTAATTTCTATAATACTATAATACGTTTTAGCATCATGAATTGTTTTATCTTCATTTTACAAATTTTTCATTAAAAAACTGTTGAGTGATTCTGTTTAAAATGATGATAGAAAAACTGATTATAGATTTACCTTTTACATACACACACTCTATATACCTATGCACTTGATAAAATACATAATGCATCAGTTTCCAGGTACTGCACAAGAGGCAGTACAGACCTTGAGAGAACAGAAAGAGATAAGGTGAGGTCATGCCATAATCACTCAGTTTCTTTTCTGAGGACACTTTGCCTACCTGTGGTTTAGGGATATGGCACCAAAACAGAAAAACAGCCTTCCACAGCAGCAGATGTTGAAGTTCAGAGCTCCTAAAAGAGGTAGAATTTTCAGAAAGAAGGTAGAGACACAGATGTGGGCCTCAGAAGCCCTGGGATTACTCTTGAGTCTTTGATCAGCATCTAGACTATGATACCTACAGAGAAATTATTCAAAAGACCTAATAGAAATAAGTTGTTGCAAAGCCAAGAGATAAAAAGAGAAGATACTAGAAGTTTTTCAGTACTGGGATATATTAGAGTTCTGGCTGATGTCAGCATGAAGAGATTCCATTGATCTTCCCAAGCATTCATCCAGAAACCCAGAAATGGCAAGACATGGAAATAAGAATCCCATACTAGAAACAGAACCAAACCCTGTGATTAAAAACAAAATGGAAATAAACTTGTTTCAATAAAACATAAAGCTAAGACTGATGGATTGAAAAACATCTAGTAAATTAACTGCATGACAAAACAAAACGAAAAGCACTAAAAAGAAAGCACTAAAAAGAAAGCACTATAATCAAGAGGCCCTACAATGTGCCATCCACAACATCCAGCATATGCCTAAAATTATTACACAAGCAAAGAAACAGAATTAGAAAACATGTTTAGATAAAAAGTAAATCCATAGAAAGGAAACTTGAAATCATTTAGATGCCAAAATAATCAATAAGGTCTTTAAAGTTGCTATTATAAATATGATTAAGACTATACAGGAATTGATGGACAGAATAAATGAACAGATTGGGACTTTCAGAAGGTGAATTGAAAATATTGAAAACTAATCAAATACAAATTCAAAAGATGAACAATACACTGTCTGAAATTAAATGAAAAATTCACTGGGTTAGTTTAGCTGGAGTTTGCACATGCAAGAACAGAGGGTCAATGACACTTAGGACAAATTTACGCATAAATTTTCTAACTGAAGAAAGAAGAGAAAGAAAAAATTTAAAAAGAATCTCAATTACGAATGAAAAAAGGTGGTATCAATCAGTCTTAGAAATGTGATTGAAGTCACAGAGGACAAGGAAGAGACAATGAGAATAAAATATTTTAAACCTACAGTGGCTAAAATGTTTCAAAATTTAGTGAAAGATATCCAAGAAGTTCAGGAAACTACAAGTGGCATAAACACAAATAAAATTACCTAGATACATCATAGTCAAATTAATGAAAATGAAAGAAAAAGATTTAGAAACAATCAGAGATAAAAAGACATTACATCCCAAGAACAAAAGCAACACTTAAAAGAGAGGCTTAAATAACTTTCTGGAAGTAAAGGAAATTTTCCTTAAAAATCTTGATAATTATATTAAATGTCATTGATCATAAGATCTGTGTATTTCATGAACATATCACCTTAGAGAGTAAAAACAAAACAAAAAAACCCTTCAATTATTCTTACACTTGACATTTAGTTTAATTGCATCAAATAAGAAGAAAAGAAAAGGATCCCATTGGGTATGCTTTAAGTTGATTTGTTTTCATAAGTTAATTTAAGGAGAACTATCACGCTCATAATAATTGTATAACTCCAAGTTTCTCCAATCTTATTGCAAAAATTTTCTACTCATTTTATATATTTTTACTGACTTAATGAAATTTTGGAAAGTTTTCTATTTCATTATTGTTGCTTAAATGGAAAGCAACATATTTATACCTATTTATTTTGGAGGCAGACACTTCGCTGAATTATCAAAATCACTATTAGGGTTTGTTAGTTTTGTGTTATAGGCAAATATCAATAAATACAAATAATAATGCTTTTCTTTCTGAAAACAATGTATTTATATTGATTGATTTTTTAATGAAATTATTTAAAAATGCTGAGGAATTGAGAATTGTAATGGGGTCAGAGGAATCTTCCTCCAGGCACCACTGATTTTCACTGATAACTGCAGAATTCTTGCCTCCATTCAGGAATTATGCTAGTGTATGTGGCTGATGTGAATCAATAATGGAAGGACGAGAACTGTGTTTCTTTTCTGCTCCTGTATTTTATCTTTGTCTCTAAAACGCATTCCTCAAATTAGGCAGTGTTTTAAGGTTCTCCAGGGTATTGTAGATTTCCATCTTGAGAATATTAATTCATTTTCTCATAGCGAGGGTATAAGTCAAACTTCAACCATGACCTCTCTTCTGGATTTGTCTGCTATTTTCTATCAAAAATTCCTGGAAGTTTCTGTATCTTGATCAACTTTTCCCAATTTTCACATGTACTATACATATTGGCAAAATATTTTCATATTTTGTTGACCATTGTACTCACAGTGTGAGAGAGTTTGAACACTCTAATTACATTGACACAGAACTCAGAAATCTTTTCTCTGAGAGGCGTGTTCTCCCTCATGTGAAAGAAGTAAAAATAATAAATAAGTTTACTAAGGAGTGGATGATTCATTTGAACATGTGGTCATGACTGAAAAAGATGATTTTTTTTATAATTGACCATATATTATAAAAATTTTGGTATGGGATATCTGGAATTGGGAAATTTGACCTGAAAACTTTTTTTTTTCCTCATAGAAAGCATTATGATTTATGGTGAAAGACTGAAATCTCTCCTCCCAGATCAAGAACAAGGTACTTTCACCACCTCTGTTCAACATAGTCTGGAAAATTTTAGCCAGATTAATTAAGCAATAAACAGAAATAAAATATATTACAGTTGGAAAAGGAAAAAGTAAAATTCTCTGTTCATAGATGATATGATCTTTTTAAATTATTTATTTATTTATTTATTTATTTATTAATATTATTTTTTACTTATTTATTTTACAGACTGCATTTTGATTCATTGTACACAAATGGGGTGGAAACTTGCTGTCAAAATGTTTCAGATGGGAAGGAGGTTCCAGGACTCCTTGTTTGGAGGTGGTCAATAACTTGAGAATGTGGATGCTCCTGTCTACTACTAGTTGTTTCTTCCCATAAGCATATAATATATGTTGTGTCTTCTGGAGCATAAGTACAGAGGGTGCCTTTCAATGTTTTCCACCAAGATCTTTGGTGGAGAACTAAGATTTTATTCCATAAATTTTAGACAGTTTCAGACATGCACTACTTTTTCTCTGAGTCACACTAGCCATTTGTGGCAGCATTTAGTCTTTCTCAATCAAATAATCTAATTCAGTCCTTCAGGTTTTTTATTTGCTTTTATTGTGTTTTTATCAAGTAATAATACATATATGAAAGTGCATACATCATAAATATACAGCTCAATGAACTTTCATACATGCTTGTATAACCAGCTTATAGCTTAAGATATTTAATCCTACCAGCACTACTGAGGCTTTTTGTGCCTTCTAGCTGTTCTGCACTTTGACTTCTGATATCAGATTCATTGGTCTGCTTTTGAAATCTATGAAAATAGAAACCTACAGTATGTACTTTACCAGGTCCAAAGTTTTTTAGCAATAACTTATATTTCCTCATTGATGCACACACACACACACACACACACACACACATGTGCACATATTCTACTACTGGTAGACATTGAGCTATTACCCAGTTTTCAATTATCATAAATAATGCTTCAATGAACACTCTCGTCCATGTATTTTAATAATCACAAGTGTTTCTGTTGAGTATATAATTGTTGAGTTGGAGATTATGCATATGTTGAGCTTCAATAGATGCTGTCAAACAGTTTTCTAAAGTGATTTTTTTCATTCTCTATTCCTACCAGCTGTGCATGACAGTTGTAGCTGCTCCATATACTCAACACTTGCAATCATCAGTAATTTTCATATTAGCCCTTCTGGTGGATATGTAGTGGTATTTCATTGTGGTTTTAATCCCTGTTTGCTTGATGAGTCACAAATGTATTCACCTTTTCATCTTTTCATATTTTTGGCTTCTTTAATACCCGTTTTTGTGCATTAATGGTCAAATGCTTATTAATGTTTTGATTAAGTTGTCTGATTTTTAGGAACTTTTGGAAGTTCATATGCATATATTCTGAATAGGAATTCTTGACTAGAAATATTTATTGAAATATCTTCTTCCATTCTGCAGTTGTCCATTGACTCTCTTAATGATGACTTTTGATGTACATATCTTTAAATTAAATATGCATAATGGACTTAAAAGTGAAATATTAAATCTTTCTCCTGGAATTTGAAACATGGCAAAGGTGATTATCACCATTTCTAGTCAACATTAAACTGGTCAGTACTCAGTTCAAAAGGTGGGGAAGAGGAAGAGGAGGAGAAGGAAGAAAAATAGATGGGGAGTGGTGGGAAGGGGAATAGGGAAATAAAAGTTATAAGGATGGTAAAAGTTGGAAAGAATTAAAGTTATTTTATAAATTGTAGCCAAAAATGACAACATACATGGATGTTCCCAAAGAATCTTCAAACAATGAGAATTTAAGGGTAACTTTAGTCATGTCACTGAACTCAAGGTTAATATAAAATGTCAATAATTGTATACATGCTAACATTAAACAAATAACAAAAATTTAAAGAAATATTATAAATTAAAAGAAACCAAAATAAGCATCAAATTTGTAGGAATAAATCTAATAAAAGATGTGGAAGACTGCTATACTGAAAAGGTAAAACATGATGGAGAGAATTTATAATCCTAAATAATGGAGGGAAATACCAAGTTCACATAATTAAAGATTTATGTTGTATAGCTGTCAATTGCTACTAAAAGATCTATAGATTAAATGTAATCTATAGATGAAATTCCAAACACTCCCTCTGGAGACTGACAAGTGAGATCTTTAAAATGTCATGTTAAAATACAAAGGGCCCCAAATAACTAAGCCACTATTAAAGAAGAACAATACTAGGGGTCCCTGAACTGCAAGATTTTAGTATTGGAGTACCATATTGCTATCAAATTTCATTTATCAACATCAACTTCTGTGTGTTCTACTTACATAAATTTCTGGTTGGCCTAAAACCCTCTAGTGTTTGAGCCAGGTGATACTGTACCTTGTAACTCCAGAGCCCTGAATAACTGTTTATCAGCAATGTAATCAACACCATGGTTACATAGGGACAAGATCCTACCTCCCAGAGACTGCACAGACAACTGGCTCTGTCTTGTTCACTCTTGCCTTATTTACTTCCAGTGCATTTTCCTTTTGCTTTTTGTTTTTTCTCCCTCTTACCATTTCTGGGCTTTTCCTGTTAGCCTTTTATTGTAAACATTTAAATCTCATATTAATATTTGTAATCTCATTAACCATCTATCTACTTTTCCTTCATTTTAAAACCCAGCTATTCTGTCTTATAAGACTGTTATAAACCAGAAGTTGGAGAATGAGAAGTTTGCTTCTCTGTGGCCTATCCTTTCAAGTATTAGCTCCCACCAAACTCATTTGTGAGAAGAACCATGTGGAGCCGAATGGTAAATGTTTAACTGAGAAGCTTTATACTCACTGAGGTAGTAAGAAAGAACCATTTATTTTTAAAATATCTGCTTCCTACTGAGAACAGCAACACTCTTTGCTGGATAATGGGAATTCTAACTATTCCTCTCTTTCTCTGGTCAGTATTCAAGGAATCAAACACTAGCAATATCCTGTGAACAGCTTGATGTTCCAATTCCTTTCTTTTACTCACCTATTTCATAGATGAGGAAACTTGGGTTAAGAAACTAGCTCAAGGTCACACAGGCTGTAAGTGACAGAGACACCCTGGCAGTCTGACTCTGAGCCAATGGCCATTCTACAAAGTTCTTTGAGGAAAAAAAAAAAATCATCTCTGTAAGACGGTTCTGAAAATATCCAATTTATCAATTTGTCATCAAGGGCATTTATCCAACATACACGAACAGACTTCAGGGCCTCAGAAAATCCCTAGATCTCAGGGCAAATTTTGCATCTATACAGTCAATTCTTGATAGTTACAGTAGTTTTGTTCTATAAAGTCACCATGAACTCAGAAATAGTGAATACTGAAATTCAGGAGGAAATTCAGTTTCCTTGGAAAACTAACAAGGAAGGTTTTCCTGAGCCTCTGGGCCCAGCACTTTTGTCAACAGGTTGATACAAAACCTTGTTTTATGTGTTTGTTTAAAGATAAATTATTTACTATATGTTGCTAATTCATTAACATGGGACTCATGGCCAACTTCGCTCTCATGCTTGAATAAAGCAAATCTAACACTTTCTCCCTAAGGCACATTGCAGACTTCTTGTGCTAAGGCACACTAAACAACACCTCAGCCCTATTCTTGGAGGCTATTTTAAACAGGAAAATCATCAACAGAAAGCACCAAAATGTCAAAAATATGGCACTAAATACACTGTGAAAATGATACTTGTTTACAGTCTGAGTGCAGAAACAAGACGGCAGGGTGTGGATGCCATTTCCCACCTCAGCTGGGAACATGTGCACTGAGAAACCCCAATTTTCCCAGCTCTGTTCATGCACACATATAAAATTGACTATAATAAGATCTAGAGTACTGGCTTTGAGGTTACAAATACATTTTGGCAAATAAGAAAATTTATAAATTTAGAATCTGAGTAAAAATGAGGATCAATTGCATATTATTTTCTAGGAAGAAGATGGCTCAAAAACCAGATCCTCAAAAAATCTGTGACTTTTCAACCCCTAAGGTAAGAATGAAGATCCTGAACAACTTAAGGTTTAACTTTGATTGCAGCCAAGAAAATCGAGACTATCAAGACTGAACAGTATTGAATTTGTCTTTTGAATAATTGCTTCTACCGTAATTTGGTGGACAGCAATTATTCACACTGTGGACTGAAAAAATGCCTAATTAAGTACACCTTGAAACATTTAAAAACAAATCCCCAAATTCCAAATTATAATGAACAAATGACCTACTATCTTAATGTCACTGATTGATTCTAAACTTCAATCAACAGAACATGTATATTCATTTTAATGATAACATGGGGAAGACATCATCTTTAGAAGTGAACATGGAGAAGATTTCCCTCCCATGGCAGGACCAGGATGTGTTCTTGTCTAAAACATCTGGCTTGTTTTTGTTTGAAGAGCACCATAAATCATGCAATGATTTTGTTTCCCTGTTCAATGTTCACTGCCGGAAAGTTTAGCTGATTTTAGGGCATAGCATCAGCATTTGTACATATGTGCATTATTCTTTTAATTGTATTTTTCCAAATATCATTTTATTTCTGTACTAATTTTTCTTTCACCTTTTTCCATTTTATTGTTTTATTTTACTCTACTGTTTCTTAAAAATGAGTATACATAAATAATAAATTTTGCATATATTATTTTTATCTACAACTTTTTTCTAAGTTTCAATGGGAAAATGAGAAGTACCAATAAAAATAAGGTTGCTGATAATTTCTGCCCAAATATAAGGGCTAGATTTATTTTCCCCAAAGGTCCTTTCTATACTCTCTCACAACATTTCTCTAAGTGTGGTCCCTGTACCATCAACATCAGTATAAGCTAGAAATGCAAATTCTTTGGCATCACTCCAGAACTACCCAATCAGAAACCCTGAGTGGGGACACAGTAATCTGGGTTTCAGCAGGTCTTCCAGGTGATTGGGATGCACACTCTACATTGCTCTGTAGAAGAATAAGTATCACATGGGTCTCACACCTACTCTTTTTTGTTCTGAAGACAGACTTCTAACTTAACTGTTCTTAACTTTATTGTTGCATTAAAATAATCTAGAAATACTTTTAAATGATGATGCTCCAGCTGTACCCCAGAACAATTCCCTGAGAAGGTAGGAACTATTTATTGGGGTTCTTAAAAACTTCACCAAATGTCCTGATAAGCAGTCAAAACTGAAAACAAATACTCTGATTCTAAAGACAGATTCATAGGCCCAGTATGAAATTAATGATTATTCCTAGAATCTCAGAAGTGCCTCAGGCTAAATCTTCTTCCAAGAAATTCAAACCAATAGGTAGCTTTATTATCCTTTTGAGAAATTAATAACTGCACTTATTTTACATATACAACAACATAAATATAAATATATCAAAGATTTAAGTGTTTAAAATGTTGAGTCTACAAAAGTAATAAAAGAAAATATGGTTGAAATTTTGCACAACCTAGGATTAATAAGTCTTTAAAATAACCATGGCATAAATCCAGAAGAAGAAGAGTAGGAAGATGGATATATTCCACTCCATCAAACTGGCACAGCATGATGTCATTAAATTCAAAAAGGTGGACTATAGATTATGCTCTCTTTGACTTCACCACAGTATCAACTTAAGCATCACAGTTGACCTTAAGGTCTTGACTGGCAAAAAGTGGGGGGCATCTAAAGGTAGTTAAGGAGAATTGCAAAAGTTTTTTGGCCTTTGTGTGACCCAGTTTTAAGGAGGAAAATATGGGGAAATAATGCTGACCCAGTTTTTGTCTACTCAAAAGAAAATAAAAATTCCTCAAGAGCAGAAGGAAGTTTGAGATCTAAGTGTTAAAGAGACCTGTACCTCACTTCTTGTTTGGGAACTCAGAGAGGGAGGATTTGTCACAGGAGTCACGGTTGGTATCGCACATCCTGAGCCAATAGGGATGCCCATGTGAAGAAGCTGAGGCAATTCCACTGAATTTTTGTAGTACCTGGGGCAGGTGGCAGAAATTGCCCTGAAAAATGTAAAGTTATTACATCCCAAGAAAGACCTAGGGGACTTGAAGAGGTCCCATGGTTGTAACAAGAAGAAACCCCAGCAGATGGCAGCATGGACTATTGCGTGGTAGGGGAATGCAGCCACCTCTGGGAGGTCACCATGTGTGAATCTAACAGCCACCTCAGCAGATCCAAGTGCTAATATTTACAGAACCCAGCTCAGGGACCATTCACATTCCCTGAGCACTGTGACCCTCCAGATGGCCCCCAGAGTTATGTGCCTCCTGAGGTAAAGGTAGAGGTAGGAGAGTGGAGGGAAATCTGAGTTGACATCGTTTAAACTTAAAGTGAATAGACTTCAAGTGAATGGACTAGAATGTGTAAAATTCATTTGTTATCAGGTGGAATTTAGAAACGGGGTTGGGGATTATTGGAAATGGGAATGACAGAAGCTGAGGCATTTACAAGTGAGGGATAAGGTTACTACCTTTTTTATTTTTCTTAACTAGTATAGCTTGAGAAATGATATACTGGAAATTTTTGCAGGGCAAAAATATATATAAGCAATGTCAACAGATAAATTCTTAAGCAGGAACAAAAATGTAAACAACACACTTGAACCAGGAGCTAATTTTCTTAATACACAAAAACTCTTAGTACCGAAGAGTAAAGTTTAGTTTTTATTAGACAAGAGAACTATACAATGAGAACTATATAATAACAGTGCAATTCATCCACCAGGAATGTGACCTCATTCCTGGAATTTTATAATGGGACAAAGAAAATAAAATGGTGAAAATTCAAACTTGTATAAAGAAAAACTTGGAGCTAATTGATGTATTCATTGTTGAAATGGATTAATTGAAAGATTTGAATCTATAATACAGTAAAATTTAGTAATTTATTTTTTTCCATATTACACTGTCACAGACTCCCCATGCAAGCTGTCCTTTTAGTTTGGTGGCAGGACCCTAGGAATTCTGCATGCAGATCATTGAGTAGTTTCAGGGGTTTACTTTGTAGGAAGGCTGACTACAAAAAGACCCATTCTACCCACTCACTTCCTCTTCTTTCTTCCCATTAGTAGGCAACATTGACTGTTACCACTTAATTCTAAAGGATCACTTTTGAAATACTTTTGGGGAGCAGACAAAACTAACAAGAAGAGAATAAACCCTCAATGTCACTACTCTGTATTCTATATTTAAGGACCCAAATAACACACAGAAGTCCAGATATCTTCAACTTAGGATAATTGGTAAACATTAATTTTATAGAGTAACATTTATGGGCAATAAATTTAGAAATTGTAGAAGGTATTGGGAAGAAAAAGTAAGTACTGGGTGTAGTTTTCCCTTCTAAAATCCATGGTCAATATTGTGCAGCATTTCCCCTAGTCTGCAGTACCTTGTTTTAAAGTAAAAATTATGCTTTTCATTTTTATATTTTATATTTCTGCATCACAACAAAGATTATTTCCATGAACTCTAAACTTTCCTGAGGTAACTTTTTTAGTGATATAGTATGGATAATTTACTTGAATGTTTTTCACTGTTATGACAGTCTTACTTCCATTCTGACTTTAAGTATTGTGGAAATTGATATTTTTGTTCACATTTTGGGACTTAGTTCTTTAGGAAATAACCAACAGAGGAACCTATAGATCAGAAGCATATATGTTTCAAATTTCTTCATTTTGCAAAACTTTCTGAAACCATGCAACTTTTATCTGCCATTGGAAGCATACAGAGTGTCATCTTAATGGCAGCTCAGCCATATTGGGTATTTCTTTTTTAAAAAATGTTTCTACTTTGGCAAATTAAGTGGTACCTTGTTATTATTTCATTTTAAATGACATATTTTCCTTGAATTTGCTTGTCATTTCTATGAAATATTTGTTACCTTTTTCTACAACTCTGACTTTATACTCAGCAAAAGTCATTTAGTTAATTTTTTATTGAGCATGTATTATGTATCAGGCATTGTGATAAGAGTTAGGAACACATTAACGAAACTAACTTGTAAGTCCCTCAGCATGTAAAACTTTATTTATTTTATCTGGGCTTTCATGCTATTGTTGCTACCTGGAATAATCTTTCTTTTCTAGAGAACTCCTACTTGCCTGTTGAGTCTCTACATGATTGGCACTGCTTTTATAAATTTGATTTATGTATATTTTCTTTCTATGTTCATGGAAACCATTCATTTCCTGTCATAGGCATTATTACTTTGAATTATAATTTCATATTTACTTCTCTGTCTCTTACACTAGACTGCAAGCTCCTTAAGAATAGACAACGTTCCATACTCATATTTACACTATCTGAAAATGTGCAACATTCCCATCAACACATATACACACAAAAAAACTGCTTTAATTATTCCTTTCTTGTAAAGAAAGAAAATAAAAATCTCTCCATTACCCCATTTCAGTGCACATTGATTCCAAATAGTCACCTATGTTCATTCTACATATTTTCATCTCCCATCCTCTTTTGATGTCACGGTGATAAGATGACCATTCGTACTACTGCACAACTTTAGTGAAGACCACCCATCACTTCCATTTTATCAATTCCAATTCATTGTGTTTATTTATTTAAGTACAAATAAATTTCTTTCTGAAAAAAAAAAAGCGTTTTCTTTACTTAATTTCTAGGATGTCACAGTCTTCTGATCTTCTTTGTATTTTCTTCTCTACTCCTTTGCAATCTTTTGATGAATCCACATTCTGATCTCATGTAAGCTGCGAATAAACCCTGAGACTCAGTCTTTCGGACTTCTTTTTACGTATACTCACTCCTTGGTTATGTTAACTCTTGTAAATGTAGTCTACAAGCTGGTGAGTTTATTAGATGCATCTTAAGTTCCAATCTCTCTTGCTGCTCTCCAAAATTTTACATATAACAGCCTGTGTATAGTCTGTCTCTCTTAGATGTTTGGAAGGCATCAAAAAGTTTAGATGTCTAAAAAAGAGCTATTGCTGTGCCCCCAACCACCCGCAACTATCTCCCAACTTGTTCTTCCTCTAGCCTTCCTTACTTTCAAAATAGTGCCAGGATTTGCTCAGGTCAAAACCCTTGATGTTATCCTTGACTTTCTTTTGTTCACAGTACACATTCATCCAATCCATCAGTAAATCCAGTTGGCCATACTTTTAAAATTCAGTCTGATCACTTAGAGGGGTCTTTTCCAGTCTCAGCATTGTTAAAGTCACCATATCTGTCTCTGTCTCCTGGAACTTTGACATAGCCTCCAACTGACCTCCCTTCTTCTCCTTTACCCTGCCACCATTGTGCCATTTTCAGTTTATTATCTATACGCAAGCCTGAGTAATCACTTTCAAATGAACTACAAACTCTCCTTCTCCAATGGCCCTTTATCTTACTTAAAACAACATTAAAATCCCATACCATGGCATTTAAATCTACACTATTTGGCCCCTAATCAAATTACCAGTTTCATTTCCAACACTCTCCTTTTCTTTCTTTGCACCAGTTGCATTGGTATGCGTATTGCTCCTAAACATAACCAATATGCTCCCAGTTCTGGGTCTTGGCCCTTACCATTTACTCTGTGAAGAATGATCTTCTTGCACATGTCTTTCTGGCTTGCTCCCTTGCTTCAGTGAGATCTCTGGTTAAACATTCTATTCTCTTAGAGAGTATCACTACTCCCTACATCTAACATAAAATCTAGATGAACTCCAATTGTTTCCCATGTTTTATTTTTTCTTTGTTATTAATTGATGGAATTATATTTTATGTCTATTTTATATCTACTTTATTCCCTTTTCCTCCACTGATCAGAAGAGAGAAAGATCACTGTGTTTTAAGTCTTTATCCCATGTATGCTGTCACATATTAATTACTCAATAAATACAGTTTAATGAAAGAAAGAATAAACATTTAACTCTCTAGTCTCATTGGAATTTGCTTGAGCACATGATATAAGAAACAGAAGAGTGTTATTTTAGTATAGATGACTGTTATAGTTTAGATATGAGATATCCTCCAAAAGCACATGTATAAGACAAGGCAAGAAATTTTAGAGGTGAACTGATTGGACAATGAAAGCCTTACCCTGGATTAACTGCATAGTACCTGCAGGCAGGTAGGGTGTGGCTGGAGGAAGTGGGTTGTTTGGGGTTTATATTTTGTCTGTGATGTGGAGAGCTCTCTCTCTCTCTCTCTCTCTCTCTCTCTCTCTCTCTTCTTCCTGGTGCCATGTTCCCAGTTACTTTCCTCTGACATACCCTCCTACCATGATGTTCTGCTTCATCTGAGACACAGAGAAATGGAATTGCCCATCAAGAGACTGAGACCTCTGAAACCACGAACCCCAAAATAAACTTTTCCTTCTCCAAAATTGTTCTTGTCAGGTCTTTTGACCACAGCAACATAAAAGCTGACTAAAACAATAACTAATTTTATAAAATCTGTTTATGCTATGCTTTTTCCCTTTATGGTCATTTGTGATACTTTCTGTATCACATATTAAATTATATAATAGATTGTCCTTGGAGGGTCTCTATTATAGTTCATTGGTTCTTCAACCTGTAGGACTTCTATAAATAATTTGACAATGTATTTTAATATTTGATAGGAATAATCCCCTCATTATTACTCTAATTTATAAATAGTTCAAGTCCTTCATTATAATAACTTTTATTTTTGAGTGTCTTTACAAATACTTTGTCAACTTGGAAACCTATTCATTGGAGTTTTCATCAAGACTAAAATTGATTTGTGAATGATTGATAACAGTGATATTTATTCTTTGTAGTATGATAAGCATTTTTATTAAAAACATCTAGTAGAGTTATAGATTTTTTCATATGTGTTTCACGTATCATTTTATTAAAGTCATTCCTTTGTAGTATGTTTTTAATGGCATTCGTTTTGCTTTATTTGATTACCTACCTGCTTATTTTTATTGTTGAAATGTTGCCCTTAAAATAAAGATTTTCTGTAGTGTTATTTACATACACTCACCTGAGCACATCTGAATAAAATACAATTAAATCATTAAACATATGTCTTTCTCACAGATGAGGGCTAGATTTTTAAATCGACTTTCTGAAGACTAAATAGTAATAACCACCATTTTGGAAATGTGACAAAATGCCAAAAGAACTCAATTTTGGAGCTTTTAAAAAATAGAATTTTGATCTTGAGGTGTTGCTACATAATCAAATAAGATTGGATTGGTCTTTCTGGAATAAAAGAGTTCAAAGTCAAACTCTCAGTTTCTCCTTTCTAGATTATCTGGAGGGTTGTTTTCACATTCCACCCTCTCCCAAAGCCTCTCCTAACTATTTTGCAGCCTAATGATTCACTCTTGATGACTCAAAACCAAGGCCAAACTGAACAGTCAGACTGGGCCTGGGGAAGTACAAGGGTGGAGATGAGCTGTGGACAAACAATATGTGAATTCGTTGGAATGAGATTCTTACTGACTTTTTACATTAAAAGGATAATCTAGAGTTGACTGTTGTTACTAAGAATATTCATCCCATAACAAATCTTAGGCATTTACACAGAAAAATGTTTTCTGATAGCTGTTTTCCAATATTTAAATAATCACTACATCTACAGAGATGGACCAGCACAGCTCTTAATAGCAGTGCCAACAGAACCCACTGGCATTCATTAGAAAACATGAGTTTTAGACCACAGCATTAATTATGACCTTGTTACAATAAGAAAACACAAGATGAAATACATTAAATAAATTCAATGCACATTATACATCTCTCAATCAGAATTCAATTCTACTAAGTGAACCAACAGTTAATTAGCTTGGTCCTCTTTAAGTCAACAAAATATTGATTGATTTCATTTTACTGGGTAAATAGTTCACTTCATATTCTACAGTTTGGATCTGGAGTGCTCCTAAAGGTCCATTTGCTAAAGGTTTGGTCATCAGTATGTTGTGCTGCTGGGAGGTGGTGGAACACTTAGGAGGTAGACCTAGGAGGTCGTTGGGCGTGTTCCTTTCAATGAAATAGAGGGTGGACCCTTCCTCTCTTTCTCTCTCTCTCTCTACTTTCCAGCTGCCAAAATCTAACAGCTTTGCTCACACCATGATGTGCTGTCACAGGCCCAAAGGTAATAGGGCCCAGCAACCATGAACTGAAACCTCTGAAACAATGAGCCAAAATAAGTCTTTTCTTCTTATAAGTTGTTTATCTGTGGTGTTTTGTCATAGTGACAGAAAAGTAACACATACCTTCATCATGACTGACACATCTCATGTTGACACAATAGAATTCTTTCTATCTTCTGATATGTTCATCAGTCCCATGAAATTGATGGCTTGAATGAAGATATGGGAAAGAAATCTCTGAAGTTAGTGAGCAAAGTGCTGGATTCTTCTTTGGATATTATTACATTTCTCATTGAATTAATCTCCAGTTTACCAAGGGCAGCATCAATGTGCAAGGAAGAGTACCTTGTTAATCCAACAGTAGGTACCAAGACCTTCAAATGGTGGAAATTTCCTTTACAACCTTCCATTGTAGAATTATTCAATTTCCCTTGTCATTCAATAAAAATCATTCTCCTATCATTCCAACTCAAACAATTTACTGCACATTTTAATCTATCTAAAAGATGTAGGTGTGTGTCTATGTATATGTGTTGAGAGAGAAAGATAATTTAAATCAAGACTTATGTCATTAATCATTAAGTTCTTTTTGAAGATAGTCAAGATGAATTTAACCCTCAAGATAATTTGATTCTTCATTCCAGTGTTCCATTATTAGTATGCTGCCTCTACAAGGTGATTTTACTTACAGTTACCCCAACAATAAAGAAGGAAGCCCCCAAGGAAAGTATCTATGACTAAAGTCACATCTGTTGCTCTGTATCACCTCCCTCATCTGAAGCTCATCATCTTCTGTTTCTATTCTTTCCATGGACTCACCTGGAGCCTTCTGTGTTCACCATCTCTTAACTTTGGTGTCCTTCAAAATTGAAAAATCTCAGGTATTTTGGTTTTTCTGTCTTTGATGCAGTTGCATATGCATCTTATTTATTTCAAGATCATGGATTAGTCATTTTCTGATGGCAAATCTAATACACTCGAGTCTGGGATCCACATCTTCTGGTTTTGCCTCGTGGCATCCTGCTTCCATTAGTATCAGAAGTGTTAATGGAAGAAAATGCAGACCAGAACATAAACATGTTTACTTTTCTCACTGGAATCATAACTACAAGGCTGTAACTTTATAGAAGGACCAACCCATCATTGTGGTCACTTTAATCTGGCAGATTGCTAAATTTTAGGGTGATGATGAAGGTACCACAGAAGAGGAGCTCACACTATGTCTCCACACTCAGGATATGATCTATCTTTACCTTGTTCATCAGCAACAAGTCACCACTGCTGGAAAGACCCCTGACAGATCAACTTTTATAACAATGGTAGTAAAAAGGGCTGTTTGGGTAGGTCACCTCAGTAGGAGGGATGCTGTGTGTCCCTCATGCATCAGTACATTTTATTTTAGTTTCTTATTAATTCTACATATTTTTCAGTACATTTTTCCCCATGGTTCTTTATAGGTACTTATGCCATCTGGAAATAATTATCATCTTGCATTTTGTTTTCTAAAAATTATTCCCCTTGTTTGGCTTTCATATCTTACGGCTGTGATTAGTGCTTCCAGAAAAATTAGATAACAAAGAGAACAACAGGTGCTTTTGTTTTACACCTGATTTTAATTGTATATTATTAAGAATAAAGTTGACCATTGTTTTGAGATTCAAATTGTTGCATATATTAATGAAATTCTATGTGTGAGTTCTGAAAGATACTTTAAAAATAAGATATGCATGTAAATTGTTTGAAATTTTTTCATTTTATTAAAATTACCAAATCATTTATCCTTTTCTGACCTATTGGCAGACAGTTGTATACAAATTGTTTTTTATTATTGAATTACTTCCTATAATACACATGATTTTGAATATAAAATGGGTAAACCAGACTACCCTATTAAGAATGCTAATCACTAAATGTATTGTACACATTTCTGCCCCCAAAGAGATCCCAATCAGCAAGTTTCTCTTCCCACTAAAGGGAACAAATTATAACCCTTCCACTTCTGCAGTAAAAAGCAAACAGATTGCTGATTATACAGAAAGAGGAAACAGACACAGGGCAGAGCATGCAGATTAAAAAGAAGCCATTCCCTCCTCTATCTAAGTAAATAGAACAGGCATTTTGCAAAGCACATTGAAGGAAGCAAACTGTGTAAAAATCAGTGATAAAGACTTGTTAAGTGAAAGCAAACTTCAAGCAATTATATTAGCAAGTAATTAGAATAATCTGCAAATAGTAGTAAGAACCCCACAACAAAGAAACTACATGGATTCATAATCTTTCTTTTTTGTGCCCATGATATTTTAGGCTTGTTGGTATTAATCAGTAGTATATCTGGTATTGGAAAGGAAATAATGGGACAATAGGACTATGAACTGCAGTTATGAGGAGTAATTCAATAGCCTTAAATATAAAGTGCTCTGACACTGCAGTGGGCGAAAAATTATCTCCAGCTGAGGTTTCAGAAAGTAAATGACCATTCTTGCCAAGAGTAGTTCTGCGTACCTCTCTCTGTGTTGAAAGCATAACAGATTCATGAATGGTAAGAATTTGGATTATGGACAAAATGCAGCAGACAGAGACATGAAGTAGAAAGCTACCTCTCATGCAGTTATTAGGGGCTCCCACATCCACTCAGTCCTCTACAGAATATACTGAAAAGTCAGCCTCATAAAGAGTCCTGTGTAAAGGTTTGGGAAGGGTATCCTGCTGTGAAAGGATGGTGTGGGTTAGCCCCAGGGAACCTTTGGTCTAAGTGTTGGTCAAGGTACTTGCTATGTAGCCATGAGCAGTTTCTCTGTGACTATTTTTCTTCATCTATATAAAAGAGATAATAATATCTATCTTGAAAAGATATTACAGCTGAAGGGAATGTATGTGTATAGCACAGGGTACGTACTCAGAAAGAGGTGATTTGTTAGTGAATTATTATTGAAGCCATCCTTGAGAAATACAGTAAAGTTAGAATAATATTGAAATAGAAATGGAGACGGAAATAAAGAAGAGAAATATTCATGACAGAACACTGTGGAGCAAGAATCATGTAAGACAAATAAAAAGTATGAATAAAACTTGAGAAAAGTGAACCCCAACATTCACGAGAAGCAACTATCCTCTAAACTCTATTAGCTCTTAGTCAAAATTAGTTCCTCAGTGAGGAAAATGGAAAATTTATATTAGAATCTAAAATATATGCTTTTTAAGGATTTATGTGCAAGTTAAGGTATTATGCTTTGCTACATTTTGAACTATTAATCTGTAATAGTTAATTTGAATTGTCAACTTGATTGGATTAAAAGATGTCTATGATTAAGAGGCTTCTGGGTGTGTCAATGAGGGTGTGTCTAGGAATGACTGCATGTGGGATAACAAATTGAAGTGCAGATCTCCCTAAGTGTGGGCAGCACCCTCCAATAGGATGGTGGCTTGGATGGAGTAAAAGTTGGAAGAATAAGGAAGCAGCAGCAGATGTAAGCTTGATTCTTCTGGAACGGGTTCTTGATTGCTGTTTCCATCATCTGAGGATATCAGATTCTCACTTCTTCACTCTTCCAAAGTGAACTTTGCTAGTGATGCTCCAGGGAATTTCCTGAAGGCTTCAGTCTTGGACTAGGATAGCACCATTGATCCCTCTTGTTCTGAAGCTTCAGCCTCTTGGACTATGCAGCTACTTGTTCCTGCAGTTCTCCAGCCTGAAGGCGGCCATTGTGGACTATCCAGCTTCTAGTCATGTAAGTCAATCTAATAAATCTCCTTTTTATAATCATACTTCCTGTTGATTCTGTTCCTCTAGAGAACCCTGACTAATACATAATCTTTCATTTGATGAACCCTTTGTGGTGTCCATAAATTTCCATGTAAGTATCCACATAAGCTATTACCCCAAAGGAACCCCAGAAATTCTGGAGTTTACCCTGGACTTAATGGTTAATTTTTTGTATCCATTCATATTTTGTATTCACTTAACTGGGCCACAAGGTGCTTAAATTAAACATTATTCCTGGGTGTACCTGTGAGCGTGTTTCCAAAAGAGATTAGGCTTCAGTTAGTGGACTCCATAAATTGCCCTTTGTGGATGAGCATCATTCAATCCATTAAGGACCTGAATAGAACAAAAAGTAGACAAAGGCAGAATTTGCTTCTTACTTTTCTGCAACGCTGCTTGAGCAAGGATGTTTCATTTCATCTTCTCCTGCTCTTGAACATTGGCTCTCCTGGTTCTTGGGTCTCCAGATTTAAAATGAATTCATACCACCAGCTTTGGTGGTTCTCCATACTGCAGACAGAAGTTTGTGATTTCCTAGGCTCTGTAATTGCTTGAGACAATTCCTCATAATCTCTCTCTCTCTCTCTCTCTCTCTCTCTCTCTCTCTCTCTCCATACACAAACACACTCTGCAACAGTGTTTTGGTCAGCATTGGACCACATATATGATGGTGTCTCCATACGATTGTAATGCCTAGTGGTATCATAGCCATCTTTGTGTAAGTATACTTTGCCATATTCTCACAACTAGGAAATCACTTGATGGAGTTCTCAGAATATAGCACTGTCCTTAAGCAATACGTGACTGCATATTAACTCTGGTTGGTTCTGTTTCCCTGGAGAACTGTGATTAATACAGCAAGCAAACTAAGTAAGTCCTAATTCTCACAGAATCATGTTTTAAGAACATTAATTTTGCATCTTTATCCTCATCACACTGCATTTTAGCTATTTGTTTCAGTGCCTGTGTTTCTGATTGCCACAGTGGGTTCCTGAGAGAAGGTACAGTTTCAGTCACTGGGGTTCCTTAGCACCACACATGGCATACATAGCTGCTTTAGGGTCATTGCAGCTTAGTATTAAACCTTTGTAAAGACCCTGCTCCACACCATTTGAAGCATATTAAATTTTAGTATCTATATTATGCCTCTTTAAGAGAACATTTTAACATAAAATTTTAAAGATATTTACAATTGTTTTTGAAATTTGCTTTTTGTATGGTTTTGATTTCTCTGTGCTCATATGCTTAAAATGCTCACCCAGGAATTCTTGCAAGGTGAAATAATCTAAGTAAATTACAGTTGTCTTAAATGGTTATGAAATATTAATACACAGGAAACTTAATTGATGTTGGAACAATGTTCATTTTGGCAACAATTTAAACATTGATTACTTTTATTTTTCAGGGTTATTTCCTTTTTATATTTTAAATTCAGTTCTTAATTACTGTCAATTGTCTTTGAAGAGCTCAGACTTTAAGCACTAGGCGCTGATTTACCTGCCTTGAAGACTTATAGTAGATGTGTCAGTAACACATATAATAACATCAATTAGTATTTGTCAATTATGTGGGTAATGTGAAGTATACATATGCAATTGGACATAAGCCAAGCATTATCATAGTTATGGTGCAGTTATATTTTAATGGTGGCATACTAAACTGTTAGACACATAACAGTGGGTGGCTATGTCAGTCAGAATGTTGGCAAGTTGGGGAAGGAACATTCCTAGAACTGGAGGGTTAAGCTGACTGTCAGAATAGGCCAGCAGCTAAGTCTTCCTACAGCCAGTGGTCAGCAGAGAAGCAGAAGACAGACCCTCTCAGGACTTGGAAGAGAAAAGCCAGGCCTCACACACACAGGCAATATTAGGGTTAGGCCTATGGCTAATTCTCATTAAGGAAGGGAGAGCTGGAAGGTGAGCTCACAAACCTTTCCCTTAGGGAAGCTGTCATAAGAAACTGTCTCCCAAAGGAACTGTGAATGACTGTAATGAACATCTGTTCCTGAGTGTAAGGGGCCATATTATTCCTCAGATATATTGTGGGAACAAAGAAGAGAAAATAAATGGAAGAGAATGGACTTAAATAGTGAAGACAGGCATATAATAGAGCAGTTGGCCAGGGCCCTAAATTAAGGTGTCTCCTATTTGCTTAGCCACACCACCCTGCTGGGGCAATCAGGTTAGTCCTTCAAAAAACAGAAATATAAATGTTATAAATAAAAAAGCAAAAAACAGAAATATAAATGTTATAAATAAAACCATATAACACAAGATATTGCTGGTCCACTCATAGACCTGTGCGTCTCAGGCCCTGTCTTCCCAGAAAACATCTCTGTGTCTAAGGCCACATTCTCAGTCTAGCCAGGCTGTAATGCAGTAGAAGAGTTTTAAAGCCTTGGTCCAGATAGATATCGATCCCAAAACACCCTCAGCTTTTCACAGTCAGATTTTTCTTGAGGGAGTATGCTTTTACTTCTGTCTAGGGTAAGGATCCTAAATGCTAAACTTGGGGCAGGGGCTTTAGAAGACAGTTTATTTACAATTGAAAATTTCATTTGTCTTTACAATTCTTACATATACTTGAATCACAGTTGAATATCTAACTCTGAATTATACTTTAATTTTCATTAATTATGCAATTTTTTCTTAAAAATCACCAGCCTTCTGTTGGCATAAAGTTACAAGTTGCACAAAATACATCTCTCTTGGCAATATTGCCTCCAGAAAATTGATGATCATGTCTGCCATGGTTGGGATATAGTTTGTCCCCATGAAAACTCATGTTGAACTTTGGTTCCCCATTGGTACTCTTGAGACACATTGGGAAGTAAGTTAAGCACTTAAGAAGTAGTTAAGTCATGAGGTATCACTCTCATGAAGGGATTAATATAGATCCCACAAGTAAGGGTAGGTTAGCTTGAGAGGTGAGTTAGGCTTCCCTGGCTCAATCTCTTGCTTCCTCTCTCATAATCTGACCTTCTCAACCTCCAGAACCACAAACTAAAATAAACTTATTTTGTTTACAAATTACATAGTATTGTGTATTTTTTATCATTAAAAAATTTTTAAATTTTTTTTATTAAATTTTTTTATTTTTACAGACTTCATTTTGATTCATTGTACAATATGGTATTGTTTATTTTGTTATAGCAACAGAAAATGGACTAAGACAATAGCCCTATGTTTTGTGATTTAGACAAATGGCAAATATTATATGATGGCTGCTCTACTTTTTAATAAATGACTAGTGTGGTAATAAACTAACAAAAAAATCTCCAAAGTCTTAGCAACAAGGGTTGGAAGATATGTATTGAATATATATATATGGGCTCAGAATTCTGCATACCTAGCTCTCTTCTAGTAAGCATTGCTTCCCAACTTTATTTATCTGATCAATAACAGACAACTTTCAAAGCAAAACAGAAATATAAATGTTATAAATAAAACCATATAACACAAGAAGCCTCTAGATGACTTTGAGATATCTTTTTATTGACTTAGTAACCTTCAGAGGCACCCAAGTTCCCATGGGATCAAGTTTAATAATTTTGTAGGGTTTTTCAAGGTCTTCCTTACCTAGACAATCTTGTATCTCCTTCCTTTCCACATTGTCCCTCTGAAAATGTGGATCAATATTTTCACTGGCATGAAACATATGCTCATTGTCACCTGCAAACTTCTTTCTTTTCTCTTCTGCCACCTATGTAAATGTCACCAATGCTTCCAGGATCCCTTCATTATTTAACAGAGTTCATAAACTATGGAAATACTACAAGACCTTTGTCATGACATGATTTTACCTATAACCTGGCCACTGAAAACAGTGTGCTTATAACAACGTTACAATAAAGTCAGTGGACGTTTAGGGCAAAAGAAGCATTGAGATTTTCTCTTTTTAGAATAAAGCAAAGTGCATAGGTGAACTGAAACTTCAAAATCTAATTCCAGATATAAAAGGTGACATTTCTCCAAGGGACCTGAGGTCAGCAGTGTGGTTTTTAGCCCTCCACTGCATTACTTGAACACAAGCTTGACATATTCCATTTTAAAAGTTATCAAGTTCTAAAGTACTGTCCATAATATTTGAATCTGCAGTGATATCAACTCCAAAGAAAGGGCTAGAATTGAGAAATAAAATAATATCCCCCTCCTTTTCTTTTCATGAAAGGAGACCATTCTTCACAAATTCCCTATAATTCAGAGTGAAACTCACAAAGATGAACTGTAACAGTTAATATTTTCTGTACTGGCAGGACAAGTAAGTGTAACTGTAAAAGTCATACACTCTTCTAGTTTTGAATGACATTTGCATTCAGCAGAGATTTTCATGCTATAGTTTTATGAAAATAATGAAATTGTCAGAATCTTTATAGAAAGTTTTTAGATTTAAGGTATTTTTAAACAGAATTTTTAAAATATATCTTTTAAGAAGATGGAGACCAGATAAAATGCTACAATCTGGGGGAAAAGATAAAAATAAAGAACACTTACATATGTAAGATTATCATGATTATCATTGTCAGAAACATTGCTTGCTTGCTTTTATGGTACCGGGTTACAAATCCAGGGCCTCGAACATGCTGGGCTCTACTCTGAGCTCCTGCCCTAGATCCAAGAGCCATAGCCTTTAACCTAAGGTTGTTGGTCCAATAGGCACTTACTTCTCTATAGGTGTTTCAGTCAAGGTTCTCCAGAGACAGAACTTGTAGGATACATAGTAATATGAGGAGCTTGTAGGGGAAGTGGCTCACACAATTATGGAGGCTGAAAGTCCCATGATAGACTGTCTGCAAGTTAGAGAACCAGAGAGGTTGGTAGTATGGCTGAGTCCAGTCTGAAGACCCCAAAGCCCACAAGGACTGTTGGTTCAGGTCCTGGAGTCCAAAAGCCAGAGAATCTGGAGTCCTGGAGTTCAAAGGTAGGAGAGAAGGACCTTTCTGGTCCTGGAAGAGAGAGAGAGAGAAGAAATTTTTTCTTCCATCCAAACTAGCCAAGTAGGTAGTGCCAGCCCACACTGAGGACAGAGCTTCCCCACTCAATCTACCAAATTTCATGTCAATCTTCTCCAGAAATACCCTCACCGAATGACTGGGGTTACCCAATCATTCTAATCAAATACCAAACCACCTGGGTTTCCCTTTCAGAAGAAAAGGGAAGATGGGTTCAGTACCTATGGAAGCATTGAAAATAATTAATGCAATGATTCAGAATAAGTAATACTCGACCAGCTATCTGGGTATCTCTTAATTCAGTCATGTTGACACTGACTGAATTAGTGTCAACCATCACAACAAGCAGAAGTTGCTTTTTGGTGAATAAAAATCCCACGAATTTGCATTACATATTTATTACATGCTAGGTAGGCCCTGTGCTAGGCTGTGGTAGCCAAAATCAGACAGTTCTTGTCCCTGTGGACCATTCAGATTTGTACAGGAAACAGAGTTATTCAAATGATTACACCAAGCATAATTGCATATTGAGATCAGGAAAAGAAGAATGCCCACTGAGAAAAATCCCTAAGAAACTCAGTTCTGAGATTCTGACTTTTTTTTCTAGGTACCAGAAATGTAATAGTGAAAAACAGACATGTTTCCACCCTTAAGGCACTTCAATTACACTTAGAGTGATGTTATGTAAGTAAGAAACACATTTATTTGTAAGACAAATAAACCATCTCAAATCATGGTTAGATTTATGGGGGAAACAGTATATGGCAATGAAGAACAAGGAGAGGGCCTGGTGTATATAAGGAATAAGAGATACTTTTCTTAGGAGAGACAAGTGTGCTGAGAACTAAGAGGTGAACATGGTCCAGCCATTTGAAGTGTGTTAAGGGCAGACAAAAGTATGTAGAAAGGCCTTGAAACAGAAAATATCTCTGTCTGCTCAAAGGTCAGGGATTAAGCCACAGATACTAAACATAGGAATGAAGAGAATAGAGACATAAAATAAGGTAATGGGTAATAGTGGTTAGATCATCAAAACCTTGTAAGAAATGTCAATCCAATGCTTGGATTACACTCTCAGCACAATGGGAGGGTGTCAAAGGGACAGAAATGATGGAAGTTTAAAATATTCATTTTGACTACTAAATAATGTGGGAAAGAAGAAAGACTTCTTGAAAATTAAATTACTGCTATCCTCCAAGCAAGAAGGTCTTGATAGGGAAGACAGAGGGAGGTTGAGATATGAGCTATATTTTGAAGTTAGGCATAAAGAAACTGCTGACAGATTGGTTGTGGAAAAGGAGGAAGATGAGGAAAAGTTAAATTAAAGAAGACCACCAGATTCCTGGTTCAAGTTATTAAATGTATGCTGTTGACATTTATTGCAAATGGGAAGTTTGAAAACAGAACCAGTTTGAACAGAGATGGGATGGGGTGACGTGACGATTTGGCATTCACTGGCAGCCATGTAGATATTGAGAGGCCTGTGGGACATTCTATTTGGAATGTCAAGTAGTCATTTAAATATGGATATGAGCAGAAACTTAAAATGGGCTTGGGGCCTCAGCCCATAGACAATACATGAAGTCATGATATGAAGTGGTACACCCAAAAGACAGCATGCAAACAGAAAGGAAAAGGATCCAAGAGCAAGTTTTAGGGGGAATGGCAGAACTAGCAGAGGGGCAGAAGTCATGGCCAGTGAAATCTGGGACATCAGACATCATGAACGTAAAAGGAAATAGTATTTCAGGAAATGTGTTGTGTTACTGAGATGTCAAGTATTCTTTTGGCTTTTGTTCATTTATTGATTATCACATGGGAATTTGCTTTAAAAGGTAAATGAAGTATCAAAATAACATCATACAGCAATAATAATAAAAATTTATAACAGATAGAGTGTATCAAGTACTTTCATCTATGTTCTCTCATTTGATCCTAACAGCAAGTATATTTTATTATTGATTGTATTATGCACTTAAAGTGGAGTTCATGAAAAACTGATGTTTGAAAACAAATCCAACATTTATTCAAATGATATTATTGAGAATTCCTATTATGAAAGGCATGTTCTAAATTTGTGTTATAGCTTTGAACAAGAGAACACATCCCTGACATCAACCTCATTTTCCAATGAATACTGTGCACAGTGTTCATGACATAGCGCTGGGACAGTTATTCAGTGGTGCAGACTGCAGAGTTTTTTTTTGTTTTTTAAGTCTTAATTACTCAGTGTTTTTGAAATAGTTTAGTAGTGTTCAGCATATTCACAGTGTTGTATAAGAGGATCACTTTTTGGAACTCTTTCAAGTGTGATGAATCTAAATACCACTTTATGACTTTGAGAACACATCACATTTAGTAGGCTAAAAATACACGGTAACTATGTTCAAATACGCTATATTGACGGGTCCATATGTTAAATCTTCAAAAAAATCTTATCTGTGGTCTGAGTATTCTTAACAATACAAATGCTTTCTAAGAAGTTAAAAAGCATGAAAATATGTCCTGTTTGTTTACAATCACATCTTTATCCATTGGGGCATTATGCTGATAGTCTAGTGGTGCTGAACTGGAGTAGATGGACTTCCTCATATCTCATACATATTAACAAAAAGATTGCTTAATTTGTGCTTTGGCAAACAATACAGAAAAAAAGAAATCTCACAGTATTTAACAGCACATTCTTTATCTTCTTTTTCTTATCCTCTTTTCCTCTAGCAATTTATTCCTGTCCAAAATAATCTATGGATGCCTCAAAAAATGTGGCATCCTTATCTGTGAAAAAGTCAGATAACATTAGTGCTTGGTTGATTTATCAATATGTCTTGCAGTTAAAAGATGTATGTGTGGGTCATTCTGGTAGGACACATGGAACATTGATTTTTGTAGCTGGATTCATACTAACTGGACTTGACTGTCTAATCTTGTGTGGAACCACTGGCCCTTCAAAAAGCTGCTTTGCATTTATGCTTGTGTTCTGGATAAAACCCACGTTTGAATTTCTTTACCCTTTGAAATGACATGATGGTTTCTATGTTTATTTTTTCTCCCTTTTTTTCTTTTGCCTTCAGGAATTTACATTGGCTGAAGGACACTTTCTTTTTAAGAATTGACCTTCATTGTTGCCTCTGCTGAAACATTCTTGAAGCAACTTCTGTTTTACAAAGAGACTTTTATATAATATCTTTCCTAGCATTTCAACAGGTTAAAGATGAGCTTCAGGATCACCTTCCAGTACCCTTGGTACAGACTGCAGCCACTGGTATGTAAGTGCCAATGAATGACTACTTTCTTTCCACTGGAGAGAGAGGAGGGGGAAAATAAGATAAGAAAAAAACTAAAACCAACACACCAAACTTAGATTCTGTTGAAGCAAGTTTGAACCAGACAAATGGTTCCCAGTGTGGTGATGGTCCCCGCAATAGGAGCATTCTGGAAAAACATGGAGTGTCATTACAACTTGTTTTTCACAAGTGAGAGTTCATCCTGCATGTTTTGCAGTGGGCAGAACATTCCTAGCGACCAGGAATTGTCCCACATCCCACATGATTTTCAATGTCCTGATGGTCTCTTATATAAATGAAAACATGTTTATATTCTAAACCTAGATTCTAAACACATTTTACAATAAGATTGGTTTTGCATAGTTTTCCCTAAGGCAATTTTTGCAGAAATGTCAGTATTAAGCAAATTGTGGAAAAACTTCACTCTATCAGGAGTTTAACAAAGACTTGCTTACAATTTCATAAAGTGATGTCCCTGGCAATCATGTTCCAATGACAACAATGGAGTAGGGAAAGGTCCAAGTCACTTCCTACAACCAATTCAGTATTCCTGCATGAAGTTGAATTGGGAGCAGTCAGATTTCTGGTATTCTGTGTACAGAATCAAACATCTCACTACTCGATTTTATTTTCTTTTGTGGTTGTGATTATTTACATATTGAAATGCACATTATTTCATCTAAATTTATTTTGTTTTTATTTTAAAATAAAATCTGATACTATATCGATCTTTGTAACTTTGGGTATAATTAATACACAAATAAGAGAACATATTTAAAGCCTACAATTTTATATATTTTGGGCATATGCAAATACCCATGATATAATCACCACAAAGGAGATAATCATCATAAGTGAGATATAGTAACTAAAATTTCATTCTAGAACGAAAAAAAGACCAAATACAAATAAATTTATATAAATATTATTGGATTAATTAATACTAGAAAGAACAATTCTGATTTCTGAAACATGAAAAAAAAATTATAACATCTTTCTAGAGGGCTTAGATGATGTCGATCTGTACAAATTACAATGACTTCCCCATCAACCATTTTGAAGGAACTGACTACTTATATTGGAGAGATACAGACCAGGTACTTACCCTTTAGCATGACTTACAAGTATGATGCAAAGGTCTGTCTCATGATGGTTCTTACTGAGAGCCCCTACCACTATCCCTTGCATTAAGATCATGGCCAGGAGGAGACTTCATTCTGATAGAGTAAGTACACATATTATGAACTTTTGACCCCTTCATTCAATCCAATATTTTCCCATGAATTGTACCTATCCCCTGTTAGCCTGATGCCCCCACTAACACAAATAAGCCAAAAATAAAGCATTCATTTTATTTTTGTGTGTGTTCGTAGCTGTTTATTGAAATCCATTAAACTTCTTTTCCCCAGAAAATTTGCATCACTAATTTTTAAAGTTTTAGTCTAGTTAGTGCTCTGGCTATGGTCCAAGCTAGTATGCAAGCACAAGAAAATTTAGATAGGTCATATATTTTTTGACTTAATTTATTTTGGTTCATTATACACAATACACCAATGGAGTACAACTGTTGTTTCTCTGGTTGTATACGAAGTAGAGTAACACCATTTGTGTAATCATATGTGTACAGAAGGTAATGATGTTTGTCTCATTCTGTTATTTTTCTTTCCCCCCACCCTGTCCCCACCCCGCTTTGCCTCTATGCAATCCATCCTTCCTCTATTGTTGCCTCCCTCCCACCCCACATTATGTATCATCATCCACTTATCAGAGAGATCATTCAGCCTTTAGTTTTTGGGGATTGGCTTATCTCACTTAGCATAATATTCTCCAACTGCATCCATTTACCTGCAAATGCCATAATTTTATTCTTCTTTATGATTGAGTAATATTCCATTTTGTATATATATACCACAGTTTCTTTATCCATTCATCTATTGAAGGGCATCAAGTTTGGTTCCACAATCGAGCTATTGTGAATTGAGCAACTATGAACATTGATGTGGCTGCATCACTGTAGTATGCTGATTTTAAGTCCTTTGGATATAGTCCAAGGAGTGGGATAGCTGGGTCAAATGGTGGGTCCATTCCAAGTTTTCTGAGGAATCTCCACACCGCTTTCCAGAGTGGCTGCACTAATTTGCAACCCCACCAGCAATGTATGAGTGTACCTTTTTCCCCACATCCTCACCAACACCTGTTATTGTTTGTATTCTTGATAATAGATATTCTAATTGGGGTGAAATGAAATCTTCGGTAGTTTTGATTTGCATTTCTCTTATAACTAGGGATGTTGAACATATTTTCATATATCTGTTGATTGCTTGTAGATCTTCTTCTGTGAAGTGTCCACTCATTTCCTTAGCCCATTTATTGATTGGGTTATATGTTTTCTTGGTGTAAAGTTTTTTGAGTTCTTTATAGGTTCTGGAGATAAGTGCTCTATCTGAAGTGTGTGTGGCAAAGATTTTCTCCCACTCTGTAGGCTCTCTCTTCAGGACCATGTACAAATATGCCTTCTGGTGGTTGATGATCATCTCTTATTATTTTCTTCGTCAGCTCAGTTTTCAGTATACTCATTGAACTTTCTCTCTGAAACACTCATAGTAAAACGAAGCTAACTATATAGGGTTGCAGTATGATCCTGGCCCGAGGCAAGAAAGATAAAATAAAAATCACCCTAATGTATCAAGGTACTGTAGTGTAACAGCTTTGTGCACACACTCTGAACCCAGAATTCTCAGTTTCAAATACCTGTTCTGCCATTTACCTGCTATAACCTTGATCTACTTATTTATGCTCTGTGGCTTAATTCCTTCTGTAAAATGGTGATAGTAGTACTAGCCATAAGAGATTGTGATGAGGATCAACTCATATAAAATGCTTAGAACAGCACTTTGCTCATAGTTAACACTCAATAATATTAGTTGTTGTTGCTAGAATTGTGCTTCTGTTTCCAGGGTTGCTCGTTTGCTCACTTAGACATTTACTTTCTAAGGTGTTGATGTCAGACAGTAATTCAAATGCTTATCCTCTTGTGATCAAGAAAAAGTACGAGCCCTTTCACTAAATCACAAGTATGTGAAAACCACAATACTTTCCCATGATTTCACGTACTTAAAAATACGTAAGATGCCTTCCTCTCTGTAGAATGTAATCCAAGAGGGGCTTTGAGCAAGTTAGGTAAAGGTAGTCCTATTTGGGGACAGTCAGTAGATTAATTCTGACCAAAGTGCATTCTGGCTTCATCCGCAAATTCAGGGACAATGCAGAGATTTCTTGTAACCGTGCCATATCTTTCTTTCTTCTGTTTTGAATATTTGTTTCTTGCTTGTTGGAGAATAAAATTTCAACCTCCTATTCATACTGTCACTCCAGTATATCTTCTACCTCTTCATTACCGTTCATAATCCCAGTGATTACCATCTTGCCCAAACATCAATTAGTGTTTGATGATGATTATGATGTTGATGTAGACAAACAGAGGTGCCCTTGATTGTTCTGTCTCTGTGTCAGATTTCCAGGGTATATCTAAATGAAAACACCAGATCATTCATTGTGATTGAATTACCTAATAGTTAGGAAAGCTGATTCCCCGCTGTCCCAAATTCACTAAACTTCTTGTCTGACTGGAAATACAGCCTAAATATTATGGAGATGCTAACCTCTTCTCCTCTGTATGTAGCAATAATACCAGCATCATACTCCTTCTCTATTTATGTTAAAAATACTCTGATATGAGAATGGAAAAAATTCAGTGAGACTTAATGCTTGATTTTTTAGTTTATATTTCTTTATATTTAATTTCTCTCTCTTCCTTTCCTTTTTGTTTTTTATAGCAATCACTTTGTGGATTTTATTCTTGAATGCTGTTAATGGCTAGATTCTGGACAATGGGTCAGAACAGGGCATTCAATGGCAGGTAAAGAGGATGTCTGCAGGGCTTGTAATTCTGCCGTCAGCAGGTTTTCTCTTATCTCAGGATCCACTATAAAACATCACCATTTCAAAAATTGCCTTATAATTGTTAAATCATACCAGAAATACACACTTGAATCTTCAAAGAGCTAAAATGCATCATTCATCTCTATAGATAAAATTAGAATGATACATTTTCATGTCTGTCTAATTCCATTGGTTACATTTGCCATATTTTCCAATAGAAAAAGGAATGAATCCTATGAATGCTGCCAGGGGGTCTCCAAAGGACAGCCTGGTTTAAAAACAGCAAACTTCAGAGAAATTGGTAATTGTCCATACCTCAAAGGATCCCTTGCTCAGAGACTAATGCTATTGGAGCTAGGAGCTACATGTCTTTATTTTTTTCCCCTCATAACAGAGGATTCAGATGTATTGGAGAGTTCTCAGTAAATCATCATTCTTTTATGATCAATTTAAATTAATCATCTAAGCAAGGCAATGTGCACTACATATATTACATGGAAGAATTCATCACAGTGTCACTTACTTAAAATAAGAGATAACCCCTATTTATCAGAAAAGCTCTGTGGGATAGAAAAGGGAAAGTTATAGAAGGAGACTGGTTGGAGTAAAAAGGGAAAAACAGAAATGAGATAGATGATAAAGACAGGGAGGCATTGTAATATTTAAATGCTACTGTGTGTCTATCTTTGTTCCCTTATCATGCTTGACAGTGCAAATGAACAGCAGAGTGGGAAAGGCACAGTATGTTAAATTATTATGGATATGTCAGATAAGCAGTTTGTCGAATGTTTCCATCTCTGCTGGAAGGCTGGCTTAAAACTCTGTGACCTATTCTTCAGAGAGTCAAAGATAAACTCCAGCAATTGTGTAATTCCTCCCACTCTGATAGAGATAAATATGCTCATATTTTTCCCAGCTAATCCTTCTTGTTGGATGATAACATAAGGCTGCATCCATATGACACACAAAGATTTGAGATATCTGGACAAGCACCCAGCCATCTGCAATACTGTCTGTCCATTGGGTCATCTTATCAGGGGTCTTTTAAGATAGAATTAGTTTGTTGCAAACTAATGTAACAATGAACCCACAAACCTAGATTTTCTAAGACAGTGGTACCAATCCTTGCTGTACCAAAAACAAAAACAAAAAAAAAATTATATGGAAAAGCTCTCTCTCTCTTTTTTTTAAATGCTGATATTCAGGCACTACTGAAGACAAATTACATCATTCTCTCTGGGTACAGCATCTGGAGATCTGTACTTTTTTAAGCTTCCAAAGTGATTCTTTTAAAAGTGCAAACAGATTTGAGAACCATTGTCTTAAAAGTTTTGAGAATGGTGTCTTCAAATCCTGTCACATTTCATCCAAAGATTTCCTAAATTTTCAGAACATTTTGAATAATCAGAGATTGAGTCAAAAATATGTGCAATAATATACCAGTCATGAGAAAGGACATTGAATTAGTAACACAAACCTCCATAATGAAAACTTCCAGGACAATGACTTCATTGATAAATTCTACCAAACATTTAAAGAAGAATGAAAGCTAGTCTATCTTAAATGCTTCCAGTAATTTTGGGATTGGAAAGTTTGGGTTGCTGAAGAGAGTTTCCAAGCTCAGCCACTTGGGGCCTAGCTTCTGTCTTCCTTAGGAGACATGGGACAGGTAATCTCCTGGGCCTGGGCACTGGAAAAGGCTCGGAAATGGAGAAGTCCCCTTTCCCTCCACTTCTACCTCTAAAAGCACTGTGTCCCAGGGCCTGGAGAGCCTCCTTCTGGTTGCCAGTCTACTCCCCACCCCATCAGCTCTAGGTGCATACAAAAGATCATCAGGCATATTCAACAGGTATGTACAAAATGCTCAGTACTACGAATCACCAGGAAAACACAGAATAGAGCCACAAGGTACCAGTTCACTCCTGTTAGATATTGTCAAAATGACAAAAAAGAAGTACTGGTGAGGAGATATGGAGAAAAGGGAACACCAGCAAATTGTCAGTGTGAATGTAAATTGGTACAGCCATTTTTGAAAATAATATGGTGGTTTATAAAAAAAATTAAAAATAGCCAGTCATGGTGGCACATACCTATAATCATAGTACCTTGGGAAACTGAGGCAGGAGTATCTCGAATTCAAAGTTAACCTCAGCAACTTATCAAGGTCCTCAGCAATTTAATGAAAGCCTGTCTCAAAATAAAAAGTAAAAGGGACTGGGATGTGGCTCAGTGGTTGAGCACCGCTGGGTTCAATCCCTAGTACCAAAATAAATAAACAAATAGGACAAACTTCTGATCCAGCAATATCACTTTTACATTTATATACAAAGGAAATGAAATCAGTACCTTGAATACATATCTGCACTCCAAATTTCCTGCACTATTATTCACAATAGATAGAACATGAAATCAATCTAACTGTCCATTGATCCATGAATGGATAAAGAAGATATTATCTATCCATGTTTCTATCATCTATCTATCCATATGCCCATCCATTCATCATCAAATCTGTCTAAATGGAATATTATTCAGCCTAAAAAAAGAAGGAAATTCTGCCACTTTTGATAACATGGATGAACTTGGAGGATATGCTAAGTGAAATAAAATCACAAAAAGACAAATACACTCAATCCCATTTCTGTATAGAATTTAAATAAGTGGAATTCATAGAAGCAGACTGGAGAATAGTGGCTGCTAGCAGCTTGGAGCAGGAGGAAATGCAAAGATATCACTCAAAGGGTATAAGATTCCAGTTACATCCCATTAATAAGTTTGGGTGATATAATGTGCAGCATTGGTGACTTCAGTCAATCTTCCTTTACTGGATACTGAAATGTGCTAAGAAATAGATCTTAAAGTTCTCATCACAAAAAATAAAAAGACAACCATATGAGGAAAGAAATATGTACATTCCTTTATATATTGTAATAATTTCACAATATACATATGTATCAAAACATCAAGCTGCATACCTTAAATGTTCACAATTTTATTTGTCAATTATTCCTCAATAAAGGTAGAAAAAGTGCTTATATGTGTTGAAAAGTGAGACCTTAATCCAAAAAGAAAATGTAATGGAACTGAGAAAGAAATAACTCTGAAGACAGGAAACTGAACTCAGTTCAACAAATGATTGTTTGAGCACCTATTAATTGCAACACCTGTTAATTTGGTTGAGTAGAATCACATCTGTCTGACAGAGACACAGCCTATTGCAACTTTACCATTCTGTAATTTGATGTAGCTTCTGCTCCTGAGTTTCCCCAATTTTCCCAAATCCTCTAATCATCTACTGCTGCTTCCTCATTATTAAGAAAAGAGGGAATCCTGCCAATTAAGTCTGAACTAAGATTCTGGATTACATCTTTCCCTTTGCCCTTCATGTCATTCCTTCAGTGCATGTTAGCCTTGAACTGGAACTTGTGGGTTTGCTATTGTGGTTATTCATATTACATGTTATTCTAGAAGAATACACAAAATGTAATTAAATAGTAATTTAAAATTCACTTGCAGAAATCAACCAATAGTTGACTTCACTTACTGATTAAAGTAGCATTCATGATATATACTGGTAAGACTTTAATTGCAATTAAGGATTTTTTCTTGCCTCTACTTTTTAAGGTTCAAATGACCCTGCAGATGAATTAGTCCTTATGATGTACCCATAGAAAACAGGGTATAGATGTTCCATTGGCTCTTATTTTTTTTTCACTTTCTTCTCATTAGTCACAAATTCAAAATATATATTGAGCTACTATTGGGAGTAAGAAACTGTGCTAGATGCTGAAAACACTACCATGAAAAAAAAATAAATAAACATTCCAGTGAAAATAGACGTGGTAATCATATAAGTAACATTGGTGAGAAATAAGTCCAATTATAAAATTAAGCAGCATACAAGAAGAGACAGTCAAGAGTTGCAATTTTATTTGAGATGAACAAAAAAGGCTTCTATGAAAATGTGACTTCAGGCATAGCCCTGGAGTCAAAAGGAAGCAAAGGTTTTTTTCTGAAATATTTCTCCAAAATAAATAGTAGAGAATATCTAGAGGAAACAGCAAGTCTAAAGGGCTGAGCCAGGGGAATACTTGGTGTTTCAGGGAAATATAGAGAAGTGGAAGAGTTGGATTGTTGCAAGCGAAGGGGCGTGTGTGGTGGAAGGGGTGGATGACACTCTTCTCAAGCATACTTCCATGTGACAGAGTCAGCCCTCTTGCTTTCTTCTCTACTCTGTACACTGATCTTGCTCTAAAAGTAGGCATTTGAGAAAGACTTGGAGTTCCTAATTTTAGTTTGGCAGTCTTAACAGAAGGAAAATTCTGTATTAGTCAGGAGCCTGACAAGAAACTAGGCGGACTCAAGGAGGATTGTTCAAAGAGTTTGAGTAAGGGAGTATTTACAGAGGAGTGATCACAGCAGGAAATCACGCCTGAAGGGGAAGGAGAGGAGATGTTGCCACAGGACTCTAGTAGGAGCTGTAGGCATTTAAGAGATGTCCACTCAACAAGAGCAGTAGTGGCAGATCAGACAGCCCCTGCTAGATGGAGACGCAGAGGGAAAGAACAGGGGTTGCAATACCCAATCTCCCTTTCTTGCCCGCCCTGCATCTTCTATCAGTGATCCCATTGGTCAATTCACCTGAAAGTCAGAAGACAAGTAGCCCTAGTAACTTACTCTGTAGGGTTCAACATCTTTAAGCAGAGAGAAGAATAAAATTAAATAGATCAGGGTCATGCATGGTGGCACACTCCTATAATCTCCATGACTCAAGGGTCCCAGGCAGGAGAATTGCAAGTTCCAGGTCAGTCTTAGCAACTTAGTGAGAACCTATCTAAGGAAAAAGAAAGCCTTGGGAGGGCATGGAGGTGTGTAGCTCAGAGGTAGAGCACCTCTGGGTTCAATCCCTGGGACCAGGTACGCAAAAATAAGTTGGATCAGGGGTGGGAGCCAAAGGCAAACAGAAACTGACACACTCTATAATGCTGCATTTCATCTATATTTTATTGGGTTTTTAGTTCAGATGCAATTATAGCAGCAATAGTTATCAAGAGTCAAATAAGTATGCAAATATATTATATGTTGTAAGGAATCAAGAACATATTCTTTTAATCATTAAAAATTCAAATGGTTATAAAGCTCCAAGGCAATTTAGATGTTTTTAATCTACTCCCCCAAAGAGGGGTTTGTGTGCATGTATAGACCGTTTATTTATTTTTAATTATACATTTTTCTATGTTTAATATATTGTCTTGAGGGTTTGAGGAAATCCTGTTCAAGTGAGTAGTCTCAGACATTACTTGTTGATCTGTTTTGGGCCTCAAGCCCTTTCTAGAGGGCTGGATGCACACAACTGTGTGTCACTCTTGCTGTCTAATAAAAAGCATGTGTCTGATGACTTTGTATCAAACAGAGATTTCTGCAAATTTCCCACTAGCCTTCAAGATTATTGTATTTCCTAAGATTCTTCATGGAACTTAGAGTCACAATTTCACTTTCAAAATTCTTATTTGTAGGCTATTGAAAATTAGAGATGACATCAATTTATACCTGTCACAATATTTGCTAGAGAGGGTTGTGGTTGATAAGAATTTGAAGTGAATTGTATTATTATACCTTAAGCAGTGATTTTAACCAGACAGCATGGAACTGCCTTGGCAAGGAAGTTTCCCAAAGGTTATCTGTTCTGTTTCTAAGAACATTCTTCCAGTATTCTAATATTTTACAAGCCTCTGTACTCATTCGGATGATATGCCAAAATGTTCCCCACCAAAGGGGGTTCTCTTGGTCTATCATTTAGTGATTTCACAGGAGAAGAAAAGAAGGTAGATTGGATTTCCCTTTCCAAAGTTAAAAAACAGCTGAGATAAGAACATTTACCTAACAATCCCGTTCCCCAGAACAGAACCAGTATCACTGACACACATTCAAACTGAGGAACCATCAGTGCATTCATGGCTGCACAAAGTGAGGTAACAGGCCTCCCCATTCCAGGATCAATTCAAAGGCAGAGGGAAAATACAGCTAAGGAAGAAAATTGGAATTGAATGGCAACCATTATCAATCTACAGCAAATATCAAAGATGTCCAGCATTAAATAGTCCATAGAACATTCAAATCAGAAAGGACTTGATTAGCTAATGTTCTTGACTAGCCCCCAAACAGAATTTAGGAGTGGGAAGGAAACAAAGAACGTTATTAATAACCCCGTCACCATTTCACTAAGGAGGACGATGATGCTAGTAGAGAATGAGCACCTGGTTTGTCTACTTCTAGGCTAAATGGTCAACTTTCCTAGAAACAGAGGCTGAGATAGGGATTCTGGTGCAGGAATTTCCTGAGGGAGCACTCTCAATAAACTCTATCTCAATGAAGGATGAACGGGAGTAGAAGAATCCAGCAAGGATGTACCCAGGGGTAAGTCTAATCTTGACCAGATCCATGAGAGTCTTGGAACATAAAATACACTGCTGAGGTGACCATAGATCAAAGAAAAGGGTTGGGACTTTGTACACATAGGACATGGATGTCCCCCACTTGGTGGTGGGGGGGCAGGTATAACTTCCTTGTACACATAGGACATTGGATGTCCCCCACTTGGTGGTGGGGGGACAGGCATAACTTCCCATGTGAGGCAGATCTAGAGGCAGCTATAAACCATTCAGAGCTGACTCAGATTGAGGGGTGATGCCCCAACCCAGCAATGTACAGAGGACCCATAGTATCTTCCATAGAATCCGTATTTGAAATTAGGTCTCCAGATTCCTACATGCCTTCTGTATGGTATGTCATATTATCCTCAGAATACCTCCCCTGACCACACACACACTCAACCTCTCATGCCTTCTTCCCTCTCATCCTAATAGGAAACAAGGTAAAAGAAGTTGAACCCAACGTTCTTCCTGCCCCCTGTCAAATTCGTTTCTTCAACTGCTCAGATTTGTAAGAAGTGTTGCTCAGTGTCCCTGAAAAGCATCAGGGCACTGCTTTGGCATGCTGCACTATTTTGTGTCCTTGAATTAGTATGGATTTTGGGATTGTGTCAATAATGATAAATCTAAAATTCACTTTCTCAGCCTGGGTACCAATCTACTTCTGCCTTAACAGAAGATACTTGAACAAAGCATTTAGACAAAAACAAGTCCACTTAAAAACAACACACTGAAAATGTAAAGATAATGGAAAAGAGAGCTAGACCACAGGGGGAGATTCAAGTAATCACATGCCTTAAATAATAGAAGTCTGTGGATTCATGCTGGCGACCTAAGTAGGTCACCTAATCGGTTGTTTACTGTACTCTTGGATGTGAAGCATGATAAAGTAAGCAGGGAAGAAACAGTATGAGCTCCATCTCCATAACAACAGAGAAGAGAACAATTACAAGAGACCCTGGCCAGCCACCTCCACAAAAGCAGTTTTAACCTCAGAGCAATGAGGAGTGACATAGCAAACTACCTGCTGATGTCTGAACAACACAGGGCATGGAGCCAGGTGAAAACTTTCCTTTTCCAGAGGACTGAAGATTTTGATCCATGGACAGATTTGCTGAACCAGCTGAAGCTTTGAAAGGACCAAGCTAGCTAGTATAAGAAAAAGGAAAGACAATGGAATGAGTTTTAAAAGTGATCTAATTTCAAAACATGATATATTAAAGACGGGACTGAGGTAGGATAGAAGACATACACTTAGGTAGAAAGAAGACACACGGGACAAAATAAGAGTGACCATGATTTAATGTCCACTTAATATGGACGAAAAGTTCAGATTTAAACACCACTTTTACATATCTTGATAATAAGCAGCACTATCAAATCGATTGTTAGACCTTATTCACACATATACCAATGTAATGCTGTTTTCACAATGGGGAAGAAAATGACCCCTGTCCCAATAATGCTCAACATGTAGTAAATTATCAGTTTCCCACCCCTCCTTCTGGTTGTAGTCAACATGCCCAGTTACCAATAAAAAGGACAACTAAAAATGTCCTCTGAGATCACGTCCCTGTACTGTTGATCTTGGATTCACAGGCCAAACTAAGAGGGAGCTAGAGCATTCCTCTTCAACACCTGCACTCTACCCTGGCTCTCAGAGTGTGCTTCTTCCTTTCTCTCAATAAATTCAATCTGTGCCTTACTTTGACCCATTCTCAAATTCCTTTTTGCAACCACATCAAGGGCTCTCATAGCCTAAGCTGAGATCCACCTCCCTTTTGGGGGGCTTTCTCAGGATCCTCATCCCAGTGACAAGACAACAACACATTCTAGTGGTTATGGTTTGGATATGAGGTATTCCCAAAAAGCTCTGCATTAATGCAAAAGTATTCAGAGGTGAAAAGATTAGAGTATGAGAGCTGTAACCTCATAGGTCCATCCTGGTTTGAATGAACTAACTGGGTGGTAAGTATGGCTAATCACTGGGGTCATGACCTGAAAGGAATCATCTTCCCTGTGGCCCCTCCCTCTGCTTCTCTCTATTGCCTGGCCTCAAGAATGGAGTAGTGCTCCTTCACTGGGTCCTTCTACCACAATACTCTGTCTCATTTTTAGCCCAGAAGAGTGGACTTGGCTGACCGTGGACTAAATCTCTGGAACAATGAGCCCAAATAAACTTTCTCTCCTCTTAGTTGTTCTTGCCAGGTATTTTGGTCACATCAAAACACTAGTAAACATTAAAAGATTGGTGTATTGTCAAGATTTAACAGTTTATCAAGAGTGCATCTTATCTTAGACACAGTATTGTAAATGATACCTTGATGTTGAGGTCGAAATACCATTTTGAAATTGGCTATTATTCCTTTTCTTTATCTTTGTAAAGTATAAAAAATTTAAACCAAATTAAACTTTTTACACCATTTTATCAAGTCATGACTAGTTTCACTAAGTATTTTCAACAGTTCTCTTCAACAAACTTTTCAAAGCAATCTAAATAATTTTCTTGTTTTTTTTTTTTTAATGCACAGGGGAACTTACTTGGAAGATTTGTTTATAGAAAGTTTTTCTAGTAGATGAGAAATTTTATCTTTCAGTATGAAATCATTCATTGCTTTCAACTAATCTATGTTTTAGAAACTATGGCTTAGAGACGTTTGTACTTGACTTTTTATTTTACATTTCTAGACATTTTCTAGAGGACAATAATTCTACAAGGAATTTTAAGTCTGGATCTTTTTTTTTTTTTTTTGGCCAATAAAGAATACATTTGAAGGAGTTCTAATAACAAATTTAATGTATCATAATTATATCTCAGCCCCTAATAAATTCTTGATAACAGGACTTAAACTTCTGACACTCCCTTTCCTTCTTTCCCTCTAATCCCAACCCTTTATTCTCTGAATTTCTTTAGGCAGGAAAGCTCATTTGTATTGAGCAGCAGGAACTGGATATCTCTGACTGCAACCAAATTCTATAGACTGTCAATATGTCAGTTTGCAAATGAGTAGAAAAATATCATTTGAGAAAACTTTGCAGGTTTTGTTGGACATAGCCAATGAGGATTGGATTCCTGTCTTTGCAAATCAAAATTTATGCCAGAAAACTCTAATGAAAACTGTGCCAATCAACTAATTTATATGTAAATTAATTCTAAACACTAAATGAATTCATTCCCAACATCTGGAACATTATTTATTTCCTTTTATTCTTTGCATTATACATAATTAAATTAAATTATATTTAGGTCAGCTTGTTGTAAAGAAATTTGATTTAATGTAATCAGTCTTTAGAAGAGGCCTGTTCCTAGTCACCTATGTTGCCCTTTCAAGAATATCAAAGCACTGTCAGGAGTGGTTAAGAATCCAGTGTGTAAGGCCAAATTGGAAGCCCAGCCCAGCCCAGCCCAGCCCAATCCAGTCCACTCTGCCTACCTCTAGCTTTGGGTGAATTCAGGTGAATTGCTGAAACTCACTAAGCAGTTTCCCTCTTTTTAAAAGGGAGCCATCAGGATAGTTATTGCCTCACCAGGCATTAGTGTGGATCTGATGAATTCACATGACTAATACTCTCCACCCAGTGCCTGACATAGTAAGTGATCAACAAAGGATTGCTTGTTATCATGTTTGAAAAGGAAGCAGTATAATATTTTTACTACATATTGCTGTTAACAAAATATTATTGTAATGATAAAGTGGAATGGAAAAGTTCCTATCAGTAAAGTTTTGATATTTCTGGAATATGAAGCTGATTCTACTTCCTTGCATTGTACATCCTTCAGTGAATTCCTGTAATTTTGCCCAAAAATGTGAAAACTTCTTGTCACAATATACAAGTATTCAAATCATCTTCTCAGTCCACATCTTTCCAGCTTTCTCTGCCACTACTTTCTCTGCTTGACTAGATCTAAAGGATGGACTATTCCCAGCCCCTGTGTATGCCATGTGTTCATGTCTCTGTCTTTGTCTAAGCCACTCCCTTTGACTGGGATGCCCTCTCTGCCTTCCTTTTCCTCCTGCTAACTCACACTCCTCCTTCATGACCCAGTTCTATCATTTTTCTTTCTGTGTATTTGCCAATGCTTCCCATTCCCCAAGTAAAAGTCTCTTCCCTTTGTAAATCAACTCAGTCATCATGCAAGACATTACAAGTGTGTATTTTCACATTTGCTTCCATTAAACAAATTGTTTATTGATACCAAGTACAGGTGTTATACTGTTTGTTATTTCTTCAGCATAGGATACTCTACATGACTCATGTACCTGCTTATAAGTATTTGTTTTAATGACTTGTACATTGGTAACTAAAGGAATTCATTAAGAATTTTTTACCAGTTCTCATCACTTCCATTGATCTACCTTGGTCCAAACCATCATTGGCTCCTGGCTGTTTTCTCTGCACCCATCTGCCAGTCTAGTCCCAGCAATGCAGTCAGACTAATTTTCTATAATTCTCTATAGAAACTTCTATAATTACTCCAAGCTTCTCCTCATTTTCAAAATAAAATCCAAAGTCATTACAACGTTGTCCCTCAGGACTTCATTGCCTTAAGAATCTCATTTCTTCCAACCATCTTGCTAACTCTGTTCATCCTGGCCACTTTTTCTTTCCTTGGACACACCAAACATGCCCTTTCTTCAGAACTTGCAGTTCTCTCTGCCTGACAAACTTTTCACTCACACATTTTGAAGTCAACATCTCTCATTTCTTTTGGGTGTTTGATCCAATATAAATTTATTATTGAACTTCTCTGATCACTTCATATAAAATAATCCCACCAACAACTGCCATACTCCGATTCTCCTCAATCCTTCCCTTATCCTTTATTTTTCTCCCCAGCACTCATCTCCATCTTATTTTTATGTGACAAATTTTTGTGTTTGTTCATTGCTCATCTTTTCCACTTGTATGTATTTGGTACATAGGTATTCAGTACACAGGTACTGAATGAATTATTTTTAACATTATTCCCATTATAGGACAACACTGTGGCTAATTAATAGCTTTGGTTTACCTTCTGCCATCTCTATTACTTTCCTCTTCTTTCATTAACAGGAAAAACTTGAAATGGGACAAAACTGGAAAATGTAAGTTAGAAGGTTATTCTTACTATAGCACATGGGCTGGGGGCCTTAGGAAATGTCATAAAGTAGGCAATCGGTCTTTGAACCAGTTTTTTGTTCCTATATATATCTCCTCCCAACTCATACTACCTTCCTTTTTTATTTCAAGAGGTCAGTTCTTAGAGAACCCCATACTGATCACTGGCCCCTTCTTCTATATTGGGCATCAAGGAAAACTTCTCACTTTCTTTTTACTCCAGAGACTTCTCTCAGAAACGTAGTTATCGCGCATAATAAATCCTGACAGGATTTGAATTTTCCAGAGATTAAAGTCTTAAAATAGAAAACTGAAATTCTGCTGTGGATTATGAAACATCAGCAGGAAAGAGCAGGAGCTAACATTTTGTGTTAGCCTTGTTAACCCTGAAATCACATTCTAGGAGTTCATCTTCCCAAGTGCTAGGTGCTAAGCAAAACAGAAAACTAATTAACCTTCTCCAGAGTGAAGACCTAGTTTTTGTTAAGTACCTAGAAGAGTGTCAAGTATACAGTGGGCCCTATGTAGGCATATATTATTTATTTTTTTCTCTTACCTTCTAATAAATTTTTCCCATGTTTTTTATTAATACACTGTAATTATGTGTAGTGCTGGGATTCACTGTTACATATTCATACAGGTAAATATATCACAGTATAAGCTGGCTGATACCATTCCCCAGTATGTATTATTTATTTAATTTAGATTAAAGATTTTTGTGGCCCAGTGGAAATGTGATAAACTTTAAAGGAAATTTTTTGCAAGATTTCTACAATTACTATTTTACTGAGCTGAACAGTTTCCTTGCTACTTTCCTCATGGGTTTCATGTCTTTTCCTGATTAAGAATTTCTAGCAATTATCTATGCACGTAGACCATTATAGAAGGCATTTTTTTCAGAAAGCAATGGAGGCATAATTTATAAAATTATTTTCACACGACAACCTCTAGTTTCTCTTGATGCTCACATTGGGGAGTTGAGTTATTTCTCCAAGGTCATAGAGCTGATTAGTAACAAAGGATGGATGATTCATACCCAAGAACTTCATGGGAGGGCTTGTAGCACTGTATCATCCTCATATGCAAGGGTGATATGACTGACCGTCAGCACAACTTACATTTTGAGTAGTTTTTCCAGTAACAATGATGAATTGGCTTTGATCCACCCACAAATTCCTGGTTACATTCATGACCTGCAGAACATGTCATTTTTTTAAAATATTCAATTCATTATGTAAGGTCCCAGCACCTACGTAAGATGGAGACCTAGCTGAGTGTTTTGACCCTCTACAAAGATCTGGCATGCAGGGCAGCCATCAACAGAGCACCACTTAATTTCTTCCAAGAATCCCTATCATACTAGAAGGACATGTATCTACAGTCCTGACAAGTACTTGGTCTTTCCTTTGGTTTTAATAATTTTGCTTGTTTTTCCTGAAATTTTGAAATGGTTTAATTTACTTTTATGATACAAATATTTCTAAATGTAAGGCAAGGGTTTTTTTTTTTTAAATCAATAAGTAATAAAATTGTTTTGTAAATATTTTATGATTACTGAGTCTGATCAAATCAAAATTGCATTGTGTGTTTTTAAAATAAATATTTTATTTCATTATTTTTCACCCATAAGAGACTCTAGGAAAATATTAAATGCTAATGGGGGAACAGAGAGAAAAGCTAAATCGGTGTTAAAAGACTCCTGATCAAGTCCCTGAACAAGTCAGAGACATCTTTTTCTAGTCTTTCCTCTATCCTTTCCATTTTTTAATGTGGTACATTGCTGTCACACTAATGCCCATAGATTATGAGTGCTATCCACAGATAATTCAAAATTCTTTTTTTGTTATTATTATTATTGTTGCTATTATAATATTTTTGTTATTATTATTATTTTTGGTGTACAACTTTTCATTTCTATGGTTGTACACAATGTAGATTCACATTATTCATGTAATCTTACATACACAGAGGGTAATACTGTCTGTCTCAGTCTACTATCTTTCCTTCCCCCACCCCCTCCCATCCCATTTTCCTCTACACCATCCAAAGTTCCTCCTTTCTTCTTTGGTCCCCGCCTCCACTCCTCCCCCGACTCCTATATGTATCAACATCCACTTATCAGAGAAAACATTCAGCCTTTGGTTTTTTGGGCTTGGCTTATTTCACTTAACATGATATTCTCCAACTCCACCCATTTATCAGCAATTGCCATAGTTTTATTCTTATTTATGGCTGAGTAATATTCCACTGTGTATATAGACCACAGTTTCTTTATCCAGTCATCAGTTGAAGGGCATCTAGGTTGGTTCCACAATCTAGCTCTTGTGAATTGAGCACCTATGAACACTGATGTGACTGCATCAGTGTAGTATGCTGATTTTAAGTCCTTTGGGTAAACCAAGGAGTGGGATACCTGGGTCAAATGGTGGGTCCAGTCCAAGTTTTTTTGAGGAATCTCCACACTGCTTTTCAGAGTGACTACACCAATTTTCCTCTCCATCAGCAATGTGTGAGTGTGCCTTTTTCCCCACATCCATGCTAACACTTATTCTTGCTTGTGTTCCTAATAATAGCCATTCTAAATAGAGTTAGATGAAATCTTAGAGTGGTTTTACTTTGCATTTCTCTAATTACTAGAGATGATGAGCACTTTTTCATATATTTATTGATCACCTGTATATCTTCTGTGAAGTGTCTGCCCAATTCCTTAGCCCATTTATTGATTGGGTTCTTTGTATTTTTGGTATAAAGTTTTTGAAGTTCTTTATAAATTTTGGAGATCAGTTCTCTGTCTGAAGTGTGTGTAGAAAAGATTTTTTTCCCACTCCGTAGGCTCTCTTCTCACATAAGTACAGTAATCTCATACTAGACGAAGGTGCCAAAAACATGCAATGGAGAAAAGATAGCCTCTTCAACAAATGGTGCTGGCAAAACTAGAAATCCATATGCAGTAAAATGAAATTAAACCCCTATCTCTCACCCTGTACAAATCTCAACTCAAAATGGGATAAAGGATCTAGGAATTAGATCTGAGATCCTTCACCAAATAGAAGAAAAAGTAGGCCCAAATCTTCATCATGTTGACTTAGGACCGGCCTTCCTTAACATGACTCCCAGAGCACAAGAAATAAAAGTAAGAATCAATAAACGAGACAGATTCAAACTAAAAAACTTTTTCTCAGCAAAGGAAACAATCAATAATGTGAAAAGAGAGCCTAATTCAAAATTTTTATTAAGCCTTCATTTGGAGATTTGTGTTATATGTCTTTGATTCCCAGGAGTTGCTGTTGGATGTACTCCTGTAAAATTTTGGGAGGCCAACATGTTTTGATTTTGGGCAGTGAAGTGCAGGCAAGATATTCTGTTTTTGAGAATAACATTGTAACCCAAATTTTCAACTAGATCTTGATGGATTTTCAAAATACAAAAATCAACATAAAATATTTGGAGGGGAGAATATTAATAACAATATTTAAATTGCACATATTCTATCCTGCCCCCTTTTCATTAAGAAGTCAGGAGAAAGTGAGCATTCTATTGTGCAGTTGTTTCTGGGTGGTTGGCAAAGGATAATTTTGAAGTAAGGAAATCTGTTTCACTCCCATGGCACTTGATTTACATGTCAATTCACATATCATGCTTTAGAACTTCTTTAGGAGATGATATTGTAGAAATCACAGCCCTGAGCAGTGTCAAAATGTGTTCTACAAGTGTATTCAGAGGAGCAACAGCATCAGAGTCAGCCAGAATTCTGGGTCCAGTAAGGTGCAGATCTGGGTCAAGCTGAAGCCACCTGAATCAGTTTCCAAGGCTGGAACCCAGCAACCTGTATTTTTAATAGAATCCTGCTATTCATATGCTAGAGAATTACTAATTTGCTGGAGGATAATTTATAATGTTCCTTTAGTTCAGTACCTTAGGAAAGAATAAAAAAGTAAAAGATTCGTGTAAAGGAAACCACTCCAGCTATTAGAAAAAGCATTAGGTAAGCAGTTTTCAGGGTGGGAGAACTTAACATGTCATAATAGCACCAATAAAACAAGTTCTAGAAAACATTGTCGAAAATGTATGTGCCCTGCTATAAATACCTTGGTGAGGAGGGGAAAATTGAAAATAGAAAAGTCAGTGAACAATAAAAATGCCACTGATTATTGGTCACACACATACTAGAGACTGCTTCCCCTATACAGGTTTGGAAGTTTTGCTTTATGTAGCTCATGAGTCTACAACATCTGTTAATCATTATATATTTTTTAAAAATTTGCTTCCTAAATTTTTCATGGGAAATTCTAGCTGCAAAATCATTCAATGTTTTAGTTGGGAAAATTCAAGAGATTAAGATAATGTCAGTACTTAGCCTGAATTAAGGTAAATTTAAATTCTGTGCACACAAATAAACAAAACAATGTGAGGGGAAAAGGAAAAGAAAGAGGATGAGAGAAGTACAGAGGAAGCAGATCACTACATCCTACTGGAAACGTGTACCTTACACAACTACCTGGCAAAGGCTTCAGAGCAACATTTTCCAAGGATAACACAACATAATTGAAATAATTTCCACAATGGAATTACATGAAGGATAACAGTCCCTGTGCACACATGGGGGTCAGTGGTACATCTAAGTAAAGGTAACACTTGGCTAGCCCCAAACCACCAACTATAATAAAATGTTTGGCAATTATTGCTTTAGCCTTCATGGTTGTGACTATTGTAGAGTGACCCAGGTCCATCTCATGCAGTAACCTGTCATTTTGAATAGGCACACTTTGAACTCCATATATTGAAAGGCTGGGGTACCAGAGAGTCCTTGTGGGCACCTGAATAGGGGCCCAGAAGTGGCGGTGTGGCTATTTCTTACACATGTGCATTAATGCTAATGCAATGATACAAACCGCACCAACTCCCTGGACACCTAAAAGTGAGCTTTGTGTGGTAGCAGCAAAAATAAAGTCAAGAAACCAAAGAAATGGGTAGCTTTTTATGAGAAAGCAAAATTTTGAAATAAAAGAATGGCATACATTTGATAAGCTCTGTTTATGCTCCATACAGAAGAGCCTTGCATATGGGTGGAGCATATAAACTTTGGAGCCAGACTTCTTGGTAAATTTACAGGAATTTATGTCTCAATTTTCTCATTTGTAAAATAAAGGTAATGCTAGTATATCTCTGTGAAGGTTTAGATGAATTAATATCTATAAAGGGCTTGTAATAGTGGTAGGCACATATTGCTGTATCAGTGTCTGTTTAGATAAATTCAAATAGAATTTGTGTTCCTGTTTCAGTAAATGTTCTAGCCAGGGCAAATATAAGTGAGAAAGAAAGTCATTGTAACATTCTAAAAAACAATTTTCATAGAAAGTATGTGTACCTTGATGGAAATATGATTTTCAGACAAGCCAAGTGTGAATAGATAATATTTTTGTGATTCTGGGGGTTTTTATAGGACACATCCTTACTGAAGAGATAAAGTGCACTGTATTTGATATTGAACTGATAAAGGCAATCAGTGGTTTCAATGGGGGAAAGCTCTATGTGCAAATTATGATATATTTATTTACATAAATAAAGAACTCCATGTAATACTCAGCTGGTGAACAAGAAGCAATAATCTGCCTCAAAGATGCATAAGAGCTTTATTTTCCTGAAGCAATATCAAGTCTTGATCTGCCTCTTTTTACTTTGTCAACTGTATTCCTTGGCACTTGACAAATAAATGAAGATAACTATAATAACAATCTGACTGTATATAGTTTGTTTTTTTGAGACTTTGCATGCGTCTCAGTGAAAAGCATACATCCTTCTCCATTCTCCCAGCATGTCAGTGAGTTTTTGCCTTCACGTGGGACTCTGATGCATTCCAACTCACAGGTAAGTATTACTTATTGTTGGGAATGCTTTCTAAAGATGAAGAGTGCAGTTCCTGTTCTATTAGGAATAAAATGGATTTCAAAGAATGGTGATATCACCAAGCAAACCTGCTATCATTAGGCTGAAATAAATGGGAGTTCAATTAAACTCAGTCTGAAAGGTAATTTAAAGACCTCTTTCTTCAGATTAGTGTGTATTTTTATACTTGACTTTGCTAGAATTTGTAATATCAACAGATACTATTGAGATGGCAGCTAAATGAGTCATTTGTATGGTGCAGAATCTCTCTATATCTCTACTCATAAACCACCCCAACTTCCATATTCAACTGAAATTTCCTTCTTAAGCAATTCACCTTAAGATAATTATTTTCCTGCAGTTTTGTTTAAATTCCAGTTTTAATAGGTCCATGTAGCTTGCGATAAAAAAAAGAAAAACTTGAAATATAAATGATACATGGTGGTTGATCTCATTTGTCTTCATGATCAAGGTAACTCATTGCTCTTTGCAAGGAAAATTAAATGTCATGTGAATCCAGTCACCCTAGATTTCCTTCAGCAGTCATTGGAGGCATGCTGTTACTGCTCTTTTGCTTTTCGGGGACTGAACTATTTTTAAGAGACTATTCTGAGTGATGTGTACTCAGGAAATAATTCAAGCTGTAATCCCTGACTAAATTCTTGTTATCATTTGCATGCAGTTAAATGATTATCTTTAGGACCAACCAGCTACCCTCTCAACTGCTGTCAGCCACCTGACTGGCTCCAGGACTACCAGTAATGTGCACTTGAAAAGTCCAAAATGGCAGCAGTATCTGTCCTGACTCAAGGTTTACATAAAATAAAAGTAAAATTTCATGTCTTCCCTATGTTTCTGAAAAATCTTTATGGTTTTTTTTTTATTTACTTATTGATTCATTGAACACAAATGGAGTACAGCTATTGTTTCACTGGTTGTACACAAAGTAGAGTTTATGGCTATTTTTGACTCTGAATTTCCTCAATTTTCTATTGATTAAAACACTGAAATCGTGTAGCTATTCTCATTCTTCTACTCTGTGAAGGTCCAAGTATAGAGTTTAGGGGCTTTCTCTGATTTATCCTAACCCTCTCACTGAAGGTAATCATGTGTAACATTACAGGTTTGGAGTGCCAGGACCTTTTGTTTTATTTAATTTATCTTCTTTCTCTTTTCATTTCACTATATACAACTAGATATTGCTCAATTTCCTACCTTCTAGAAGATTCGTTCACCTCTTGGACCTCCTCCGTTTATTATACACAGAATTTAGGTCACTATTTTCTACTCAACCCAAGACCTGACTCTAGATTTTGCAAATTCTGCTAAAATGAGGATCTTTTGCTCCAGATTTAATTCTTCTAGCAATATGGAAGAACCAGTAGACAGTTTGACATTTTAGAATTTTTTTCTCCTATACTAGTTTCTGTACATGTTTCCCTGACTACTCCTCCAGTACTGTATGTATTCAAATTGGGGCATTTACTTCTGGGATAATAAAATCATACCTTCTGGGGCCTTTTGGACTAAAACATGGTTTGCATAATTTGACTTAACTGTCAAATCTGATAAAACATATTTGAGATGTTCCAAAACTAATTGAGTCAAACGGCTGATTTGGTCTGACTTCCTTCCTTCCATCCATAATTATTAAAACCAATTTATCAAACAAAAAATCATTCCAATTTGGAGGCAACAAGAAAATCTGGGTCAGATAAATTTGTATTTATAATTTAAAAACTCCCAGGTCATTTCAAGTGCATTATTATTGGTGTTTTTCTCTCAAGGCATGAAGCCCAGATTTAGTTATTGTTTCATGCATATTTGTGAATTGAACTGCAGTTTTTAACTTCAAATAGATAAAATAGAATCTGCATTTTTCACAAAAAAATACAAATAAATGTATTCAAGATTGCACATAAATTCATATACCCTACATTTGTTCAGATTATGGGCAGTAAAATAGGGTCAGAATAACATTGGTAAAAATATTTTTTTCTTAGTTCTCCTCTATTTGCTTGATAAAAATTCCAAGCCTCTCAAATCCTTCTTAAATAATCCTGGAGGTCATGTCTCACCTTTGTTCTCAGCAGCTGACAGACAGGGGCTATTTTCATCCTCTCCTGCCCAAGCCTAGATCCCTGGAGCAATATCTGCTGCTAAGGAGTCTGATGCCAGAACTAAAGGTACCAAGATTCTTCCCTGGGCTCCTTGGTCTTCTCCATCATCTCTCAATTCCCATTCAGATAAGCATGGCCTCCTATTAGGATATCAGTCACCTCTCCTTAAATGCTTTTTTTTTCTCCCATCTCCAGCAAACCTTTGAAGCACAACAAACAAACTTAGGTTTGTTGCCAGTGTTTTCTCTATCTTGCTATTATTTTAATAAAATAGCTCTTTTCTTTTTTTTTTTATTCTCAAATGAACTCTTTTCTCTCTTAAATGCACAATGTGTTGGATTGGAATGCAGAGTAGATGCTGTTCTCACCAGCAGCTGGGTCACTGTTTATCATCTTCTGAAATTAGCAAAGTCCTGAGCCCTTCAAAGGTCCCCAGAGATCCTCTCCAAGGGGATTTTAAAGGAGGGTACAGAAGAGGGCAGCAAAGAAGCAGGAGACAAGTCTTTCATCTAAATCCTCACATTTCTAGTTATTGGGAGGAAAGAAGAAAAGTTGGAAGGAAAGTTGATTTTTTTTTCTTTCCTTCCTTCCTTCCTTCCTTCCTTCCTTCCTTCCTTCCTTCCTTC
>JAJEJO010005610.1:337350-427399 GCA_020662805.1 Glaucomys volans
TTCCTTCCTTCCTTCCTTCCTTCCTTCCTTCCTTCCTTCCTTCCTTCCTTCCTTCCTTCCTTCTTGCATTCCTTTCTTCCTTCCATCTTTTTATCTGTCTTTCTTTTGCCTATTCTTCAGGGTACTGGTTTCTACATACTGGCTCAAAAAGGTGGAGACAGGTCCAAAGGTAAACCAGATTAAGAAAAAAATATACCAAGTCAGGATTCAAATTCTGGTCTTGAGAAACACAAAGGGTCAGAGGGTCTTCTGAAATAGCAATCCTGTAGTTTCAGTTCTGTTTAAAACAATGAAGTAGTGATATATAGAGAAATAATTATTATTTTTGTACTTTTCACATTAGAATCCCCTCTCATCGAGCCAGATATGGTGGCACACGCCTGTAATACCAATGGCTCTGGAGGTTGAGGCAGGAGAGTTCAAAGCCTGCCTCAGCAAAAGCAAGGCACTAAGCAACTCAGTGAGACCTTGTCTCTAAATAAAATACAAAATAGGGCTGGGAATGTGGCTCAGTATTCAAGTGCCCCTGAGTTCAATTTCTGGTACCCCCCGCCAAAAAAACACACAATCCTCTCTCATCCAAATGTAATAGAAGATAAAGGGATAAATAATGAAATATTGTCTGCACAGAATGTTTTTAAGAATGCCTTAAAATGACTGCTGAAATCCAAGTTGTCATTTTACTCACAACTCTGTCCAGGCCTTGGATGATAGGCTAGCAGGATTAATTGTCTTCCTTCTTGCTCCTGTGCCTTTGATGGTGGGACCAACTTCCTCTGAGAACAAGGAATATCTGGGGTGCTTCCCTGTTGAAGTGGACCCTTAACTGCCAGGTACTGCCTGGTGGAGTTTGACAATAGCTGACACTTTTTGGAAAGGTGAAAAAGTAATCAAGAGTTTTTGAATTATTTCCCTTAATTCATTTTCACTTTTCCCCAAATATGTTTCTTCTGGTCTATATAAGCAACAATTATTTTCATTCTGAAGTCTTTTGATCATTTGTCAACAAATCCCCTTCAAATGAGCCCACAGACGAAGGCTTGATTACCGTTACCATCATGGGCTTAGATAAAAGGAAAGGAAGAGGAAGCTGGAAGCTGCCCAAAACCATTTTCCAAACTGCTTCACCCAACCTCAGCATCATTACAGAACTGCTTAAACCCTTGACTTTATGAAGGACGTTAATCGATGCCTGGTTATAATGCACCTATTCTTTGCTAATATCTCATTGATGTTAGAATCAAACATTATTCTAGAATCCAACATATATGATGATAGAATTATAAAAATGTTTACAGAACTGCACAGGTTAACATTCTATGACATTAGAATCCTAGAGATGTTTGCAATTTTACTTTTCTCCCCTGTTTTCATCTTGTCAATCTGATGAATGTGATCTCTGCACATGTACGACATCCTTGCTTTTCTGTTTAGGGTTCCAAGAGACTATAAATGAGTCTATGTCCACACACCAATGTAAGTAATAGATTAAAAGACAAATGCCATCAGTTATTTGAACAGCTCTTTTACCTGTGCCCAAATGAGCTGATTAAATGACCAATTTGATTTAAAAGAGCCAAAGTTAAGTTCAGAGAGTAATAGAGAAAGGATCCATTTTCCATTTCCTAATGGAAATGGTATGTACAGGCAATGTTTGATGTACCAAAAAGATATTTTCTATGTAACATTTTAAAACTGTTAATCTAGAAATTATCTGCATGCTCTATTATTTCTTTATTCAGGGGAAAGGAATATTTTCTCTACATAATGTGCTTTTGTCAACACCATTAAAATTGATCTCTTCCTATTCATTTAACATTACTAAAATTCAAAGTAGCTCACTAGTAATAACTACTTTTCCTGTATGCAACTCCTGGATAAAAGATACACAGATTTTAAAATAGATAGGTAACATTACTATTTGGTAAAGAGACCTGCCAGGCATCACCTTAATCAACTAATAAAGCATTGATGGCATATGCCCTCTGTATGATGTGATATGCAGGACAGATCATGTCTTGATAGTCTTTACCAAACCTCATAACATCAGTTCATTCATGAGAAAATGTCATGCAAATGCAAACTGATGTACAATCCAGAAAATACTTGGCCAGTGCTCTTCAAAACTATCAAGGTTATGGAAGACAAGGAAAGAGCAAGGAACGGTCACAGATCACAAAAGACTAAGGTGATATGGTGCTAAAATGCAATGTGGAATCTGGATGTCCAGGAAAAGAACATTAGTGGAAGGAATATGTAAATCCTAATGAAGGCAAAAGCTTCGTTAATAGTGGCATCTTCATTTTGATAAATATATCAAGGTTATATTAGAAGTTCGCTTTATAAGAAACTGAATGAAGGATATATAGAAACACTATACTATCTTTACAACTCTTTCATAACACTAAAATTATTTCTAAATAGGATGTTTATTTTTAAAATAATTTGGAACTCTGCAAGTTAATTCAAAATATTTAAATACAAAACATACATACAAATACATAAAATACATACATACAAATACATAAAATATAAAGAGTTATGCAAAGGCCCATTGTGGTGACACACACCTGTAATGCCAGCTACTTGGGAGGCTGAGACAGAAAAATCAAAAATTCCAAGACAACCTGGGCAGTATACTGAGATCTTGTCTCAAAATAAAACTTTAAAAGGGTTGGGGATGTAGCTCAGGGTTAGAGTACTTACCTAGCATGTGTGGGTTGAATTCCCAGTACTACCCATGTGCGCGCGCACACACACACACACACACACACACACACACAGTGATACAAGAAGTTCAGTTCTGACAGAAAGACACACAAATAGACACACAAATGTACACACACACAAACACATACACTTCAGTTCTCTCAGTAAGCATGAGATGACAAGGTTGGGTAGTGTGTTCTGCTTTACTGCAGGCAATAAGATGCACATAAACTATGAAGTCCTAAGGAAATCATTAAGATTCTTTCTTCCCTAAGCCTATTAGCTTACTTCTCCATAATGCATTGGTTCAGAGTGACATCTATAAATGTGCTTCTTCCCAATTTTCTTCCTCTAAAATTCTTATTCCTTATCCCATCTGGCTTTGCAAATACATAAAATATATGTGTTGCATCACATTATTTAAAGCAGCTTCCAATGACATTCACTGATTGCAAGTGTGGCTTATCCTTTCCAGCATCTGATGCAAATGGCTTCTTTAATTCTCCTCAGATCAAGCCACCCGTCTTTGGGTCTAACTGTTGCTCATCATCATCTGTGAGGCAGTCTGCTCTATTTTTCTTCCGTCTGTTCAGGCTTAGGCAAGCTCACTGTTGAGCAATTGCATTCCTTGCTATTGCCAAAACAGGTTTTATTTTATGTAATTTCACACAGCCGAACTGCTCCCCTGACAGTAGCCATCCCACTAGATCCAAGCTCATCAAACTCATTGCACTAGCAATGAAGGAGATACAGCCAGAACTACTTAAGTGCTGATATCAAGAAATATAAAAGCACACCCTCAGAGCAAACGTCCATTTGTTTGCCATCCAGGACTGGATCACCAATTCAGAAAAAGCAGAGGTGCTGCATGATCTTCTATATTAACTCTGGGAAATCTAAAATACTATTAGGAAGGTGATCTTAACTTTAATGCGCTGTGTTTAGCCATACTTGGGGTCTATAAACTAGCAATGCTTTTTAGGAGGACACAGAAATCTCTTGATGAATATTAAATCAAGATGAGCCTGGTGTCTTTTTTATTTAATTTTGACAGAGGGTGGAAGTGACTGTTCACTTTTTGCATTGTACTTTTCAGCTTTCTAAATGATTTGGTAATATGTATGCCTCCATAGAATTTGGAAATAAAATATTTTAGGAATTTAGCAAATGAGTAGCAACTTTGAAAGAACACATTGATGTATGGATATTCAGCTGTACTTATGATATTTAAAGGAAAAAATATGGGGCAATCGTACTCTCTAAGAATGGAAAAGAGACTGTGAATTACTCCTTTTTTTCTTTTTCATTTAACAAGATGAGAAGTCGGAAACCAGAAAAAACTATGACGTTGTCATTTGTGAAACATTCTTCTTTCCTTTTGTCTGATCACATCTGAAGATAATGACTATAAATGTCATTCATTTTATATTTTATATTTAAATTTCATATGATTGCAATCTAATAAAAATATAACTCATAAAAATAAATCAATGATAATACACATTTCACCAAAATGAACATGTGATACTTTACGTAATTCAATAACTTTCTGGTAGACCACATAAAGACATAATATTCTTATGGGCACAGAATCATATTTTAGAATAAGTGCCCATATAACTGGTAGACAGCACAAAGAAACAGCAGGGATATTTTTGGAGAAGAGAACATCTCAGCAATGTGTGGCCTTACCCACTTGGCCTATTTTACCCAGCAAAAATGAGCTAAAATGGACCTGATGTACACAATATATAATTCATTAGAAGTGAACACTTCATCTCTCTCTCTACCAAAGCAAAACCCAGCCAATCTGCCTACCATTCCTTGACATGCTTTCATATGTGAATTAAAGAAAAGTACTCATAATTTCTATAAGTAAATGACATGAGAGATAAATAAAACAATATCAAGTTATTGAGGGACTGATGATAAAAATGTATTGCTGATATTAAATTGAAGAAACTTAATGGAACACTTGCTATGAAAAATTACATTGGAGTAAGGGAATGTACTATTGGACAACCTGGTGCAGCTATCTAGTGCCCAACAACATTTTATATTTCCTTTCCATATGGAAGATTCAGTGCTGTAAGGTATTGACTCACCCAGAAACTACATTTCCTAGACTTCCCATCTACAAACCATGTGATTAGTTCTCACCAGTGAATGTAGATAGCAAGTATTAATTCTCCAACACCTCCTTCTTTTGACCTAAGAGTCCCCAAGGACTACCATAAATACCTATGTAGAACTGTGAAGTTTGTGGAAAATAAACATTTATTACCTAAAAATTTCAAATTTAGAGTTGAGTTGTTAAAGCAACTAGCATCACTTTAAATAGTTAGGTATTGATCCATTGATACATGAAGAAAAATAGAAAAAAGCCAACCATCAATAATAATGTTTTATGAAAGAATCAAGATAAAGGAGGGAAAATAAATAGAAGACAAGATCTTTTACTTTAAGAAACATGGAATTAAAGATTGAAGCAAGAGAGGTAAAAATACAGTTAAATATGTGTTACACCATGTAGGGAAAGTGCTAATGACATATGACATTTAAATTAAACATTGGTTCATAAACCCTCCTTTTTTGAAAATAGATGCTTACATCATGCTTTATGTAATAAGAAGGACTGTATTGGATTTGATGCCCAATTTCCTGATGTGAGCATATACCAGATATTACATGCTGTCTTTAGGATCCATGATGGAAGGAGCTGGACTCTCATTACATGAGTCAGCCCTCCCAACTATTCTGACATTGGACTGCCCTGGACACTATACTCAGTCCTCCATCCTACCAAGTATCACTAAATTGACCCCTTGATCACACGCTTCCCTCAGAAGCTTATTTTGGATATTTAATCTACACTAAAAGACACAACACTGGTTTCTTTGTTCATTCTCAGAACAACACCCTTCTCCTCACATTTTCTGCAGAGGTTATTGCAGGCAAAGATATCTGGGATCTGCTATAACTAGAGTAAAACCTCTACTAACTAATCTAATAAAAAATAGTTGGGCAGAGAAACATGAACTTGATGCATAAAAGAATATGACTTCTTCTTCTTAAACTGTGAAGATTAAGCACCAAATATAATAATTAGTGTCTCCCTTGCAGAATATCCTTTTGGTTCCTTGAGTTTCTACTTGGATATTCTTTTTTTCTCTTGTGAACATTCTGAAAAACAGTTCAGCTCAGATTTCCCTTAATCTATCAATGTATAATTTCACAAAAGGTCCATCTTTTCATACAAACCCTAAATTCTTCCCATAAGGCTTTTGAGGGCCCAAAGCATGCTAAAGGTTCCCTGAAGCTGGTCTGGACAAGAAGAGAGAGAGGCAATTTCTGCTGTGTTTTAGTAAGCCTTTTCATTGCTGTGAATAAAAGACCTGACAAGAACAATTACAGAAGGAAGTTAATTTGGGGCTTAGGATTACAGTGATCTCAGGGCCAACTCCATTGCTCTGGGCATAAGATGAGGCAGAACACCATGGTGGAAGAGCTTAGTGGAAGAAAGTAGCTCAGGATATGGCACCAGGAAACAGAAAAAGAGTTCCTCTTACCATAGACAGAATACAAACCCCAAAGGCACACCCCCAGTCATCCATCTCCTCCAGTCACACTCTATCTGCCTACGATTATTACCCAGTTAATCCCTACCATGGGATTAATCCACTGAATGGGTTGCAACTCTCATCATCTAATCATTTCACCTCTGGACTTTTCTTGCCTTGTGTGACGCGTGAACTTCTGGGGGATACCTCATATCTAAACCATAACATTATAATCACCAAAGTTGAAAGCAATGCTTTAAATAGTGAAAACAAGACCCATCACCCCTACTCCTTATCCTACTCTTTGCTCCATAGTATTTATCACATTCCATCCATACCAGGTATTTATTGTCTTTTTCCCCAAAATAAAAGCTAATAATATAAAGGAGAACATCTTACTCTGTTCAGTTCACTGATACATTCTTAATCTTAAAAACTCAACACTGTCTGGTTCAGAGTAGCCACTCCACAAATATTTTCTCAAATAATGAGTAGATGAACATCAAACAAGTACCATTCACTTCATCACAATTTCAAGAACAGACCAGTTATATTTCTATGAGCTAAGTCTATTCTAGTCATACCAACACTGAAGTGTTAAGATATTTATTGTCATCTCTTTGGGTTCTCTCACATCTCAAACACAAAAGAAACTTTGTAATTATGTCTTTCTGGAGTTTGGCCCAGGAAAAGAAAACAAAAACCTACAGTCAATGGCTTGTCTTGTCTTTTGAAAACACATTAAGCCACCAAAAAGAGTAGGACAGTTGTCCTGAAGGTAAAGGTCAGAGGAAGCCCAGCGTTGAGTGGCAACATCGAAGGGAAAAATGACTGAGAAATGGTCTGAAGTCTTCAGGCCCAGACTGAGTAGGGACCAAGAAGGTCTACTCAGTGACTCAGCACCTCTTAAATCACATAAACATTGACACACATAGGAAGGTGGAGACAAAGTGGTTGAGGATGACTTTTTTCCCCTTTAGTTGAATGGAGATTTAGAACTATGTTCTTAAAATAAATAATGTGGAATTTCTTGCATACTTGAGTTTGTGAGGTCTGATTTCCACTACACAAATGTTATACTACATTAGGTCTTGAAAACTTAGGGAATTAAGACCCATTTAACTATTTTCAGGATTTCAAAATTATTTCTCAAAGACTAGGAAATTTGTCATGATCCTTTTGTCTAAAAAGGCCCCTTGGGCATTGTGTGCACATACAAATATGTAACAATGAACCCCACCACTATGTATGACTATAATGCATCAATAAAAATTGTGGATAAGGGACTGGGTTGTGGCTCAATGAAAGAGTGCTTGCCTAGCATGTGTGAGGCACTAGGTTTGATTCTCAGCATCATATAAAATAAATAAATGTTCATCCACAGCTAAAAATATATTTTTAAGACATGTGAGAAAAAAATAGGTTCCTTGGTTCTCTTACTGCAATTTCTGACCTGAAAGTTCTAGACCTGACTTGATCCCTCCAGAGAAATCAGCCACAGAAAATATCTCTTATCAGCCAAGGAAGGAGATTAATAATGTAGTCAGCCTCTCTTCATGTTTGCTTCTCAGGCTGGTACAGAATACTTGTTAATTTGTCCTGACCAAAAAAGGATAAAATGAGAAGTAGAGTAGCAAGAACCAAAAACTGTGAATAAATCTCAAGGATAATTGTTGACTATATAATCAGGTACTTGAACTTAATGCCAAATGGAATTAAAATGTTTAGAAAGAGATGCCAATATATTTAAAGTGGGAGGAAGTCTCTGGTGTATTTTCACACTGTTTTGGGAAAGTGTGCAGGCAATTGGACTAGTGAGAAAGATTCTACACAAGTACATACACCAAATGCTAATGTTTATAAAATATATTAGCAGAGGGAGAGAGAAAGAGAAAGTGCTAAGAAAAGAGATTGAGTTTTATGCCTGATTTCAAACTAGAAGAAAAAATATAAGTCCACAATTCCTTGACCTAAAAAACATTTGAAAGAATGTTCTTTCTGAGACAGAAAAGATAACCAAATGTGAAGTTCTCGGAAGGAAATAAATTAAAAATAACTGTTATCAACTCAATAGAAAGTTTTCTAAGGACACAAAGGATTATAGAAGAATTATGGAAGAGAGATCAGACCTATATCAATTTGCCTGGGTGTCCAAACTTACAGGTCCCACTCCTAAACATGCATATTTCCAGGACTAGGGAAGGTATGTAGATGGGCAGGGAGTCATTCAGCCTCTGAATCTTACTCATAAAGCATTTTCGATCTCAGTGTAAATCTCCATAGCATCAGTGAAGTGTGGCTAGGCCTTCCCCAGAGTTGGGAGGTCCTCTCTAACCCAGCAATAAGAGCTTAAGGACAGAGACATGTCCCACAGCTAACTCTATGTCCCTAAGAGTCACTTAGTCATTTACTCATAGAATATGCATGGATCATCTGCTATCTGCCAGACAGTATGCTAGGTACTACAGACAGAATGAGGAACAATACCAGCAAGATCTCTGGTCTTGTGTACATTGCATTCTACATTCTACATCCAACAATACCTGCCCCCCCAAAGAAAGAAAAACATTGAATTATTTCAAATTATAATGATCTCTATCATTTAAGAAAAAGAGAAATGGATAAGAGCAAAGAAGGACATTCTTTAGGGTAGGAAAATGAAGGTAAGTCTCTTTGAGAGGATAATTAATCTGAGATTTGAAGAGAAAGAACTGTCTATGCAAAAGTATGGGATGCAGGGGTATCTTGGGAGAAGAAAGATTGTGTGCAGATGCTCTAAATCAGGGAGGATTTGATGTGTTGGTGTAATTAAAGGCCAGTGAGTGTGAACGCAGTGAGTAAGGAGAGCATGCATGGGATGAGGCAAAGGTTGACAGTCCTGGAAACCATAGTGAGGAGTTTGGATAGTTGTCAAAGTACAATTGCATTGTTGTAAGCAAGAAAGTAGCATTATTTAATTTGCATTTTGAAAATTCTTTTGTTGGGAAATGAATTTGTATAGGGACAAGTTTAGGCAGTTGTTTAAATAATCACAGTAAGAGATGTTGAATACTTGGATCAAAATGAAGACAACAGAGATGGAAAGAAGAAGGCAGATCCAAGATATTCTTAGCCATTAACTTTGCTGAATGCTCTGAGGCATGAATGTAAACATTGACGAAGAAAATAAGAAATCTAGGAAAACTCTCAGACTTGAGAAACTGTTTAGAATTCAGATATGGGAAGACGTGATGGTGGGAAGAAGGATGGATGTAGCTTGGAGAGGGGCAGAGTTGAAAGAAGTTAAGAGTTTCATCAGAATCATTTGACAAGTGTGTGAGATGCCCAACAGTTGATGTCAAGTAGAGTTAACCAGGCTGGACTGGAACAAAGGAGATACAGGCTGAGTAAGACACTTGGGGTCACCAGCACGAGACCTAATTTAATCTGTGGAAATTATCCAGGGACCAAACATATGAAAAGAACTTGGTGCCTTTCAGAGTGCTTAGTGTACATTTGTTGAATGAAGAAAAGAATCTCAACCTCATTACCAGTGCCTCTGAGCAGGTGTCTACCTCTGCACCCTGTCTTGTATAATCACCCCTACCCTACTTTATCTATGCCGGTTGCCTACTTTGATTTCCACAATGCTTGCTACCCAACTTCCCAATATTTCAACCATTCAACTCAACTCCCTCATACCATGTCTTAAGGAGACCCTACAAAACAAGCAGCTTTATATCCCATACACAGATCTCTGTCCTCCTTATTTTTGTAGGTCTTAATGAAAGTGGGTTTTTTATTCTGATAAGAAAAATAAACAAAAAATTTACATCCAGATGGTTCCCCAAATTAAGAAAGATGGTGAGAGAATCATTAGCAAGAAAAATAAATAAAGATCCAGAATAGCCAGAAAATTGGTAAGTGTTTGGATATTTAGGGGAAAATATCTTTACTGGTCAAAAACATGATTGAATATATCTCAGAAAATTCTGTAAATTTTCCATATGAAATAAACCACTTTGTATATCCTGAAACAATTACATGACTCTAAGCAGTACATTTTTTAAAAAATTTAGAATTTTGAGATCTTAAAGGCTGTGTTATTTGTTTAAGGGAGTTAATTTAAAAGAACATCTTATTCTTTACTGGCATTATATTTCTAGTTAAAGGTTACACTGTAAGTGATCTAAATTTTTGAACATTAACTTTACCTCATTTCCATAAAATCATGGTCTTTTAAAGGTAATTGAGAGTACAGTTAACCTTAAGCAAAGAATGTCATTATTTTCTGATTGATTATCTCAGCTTTCAAGAGCCAGTCATTCAGAACCAGTGTTTCTAATAAAATAAAATTTTAAGAAATGGGATTTGATCTATATTTTCTTGGCTCTCTGGATACAAAACAGACTTCTTTGTGGGATGCATGCCTAATGAGTCATCCTTGTTTTTCATGAAAAACATGATTTTCCAGTACTGTAGCATTTTGCTCCTTACTGATGCATTTGCATAAAATGAATATATTACAACTTGGATGTTGTAATTTAGTTAGTTTAATTATGAAAGTCACATTGGTTCCTTGGTGATTTCATGAATCTGTAATGTGTCCAAGTTTTTCAGGGGTTTTACCTCTGACATTATGTCTCTTTGGAGCGAAACTTTCTTCATTGTATTTGATTATGTTAATATTCTCTGAGTCTTGGAATGGGCACATGTTTATCACAAATACAAAAAAAAAAAAGTACAAGTTCTCACTTCCACAGCAAATCTGCCATGGAAGAATATACAGCAATACACAAAGGAACGATGTGAACTAATTAAATATGGTATTGTTTTATTCTTCCTACTGAATATGGTTTAATTCTTGTTCGTTGCTTTTCATTTAAGAAAGCTTCCAATTAGTGGTCTACATTTCACAACTTTAATGTTCTTATATCATATGTGTCCACAGGAACTTACAGGGTAAGAAATCGAGTCACTGACCCAGTTGTTGACATAATCAACATGCTCAGAATGCCTTTTCAAGACTCTCCAAGTATTCATTCACCAATTCATTCAGTTAATATTTTTGAGAGCATACTATGTTCTATGCACTGTTACAGAAAGGAAGAATATAGCAAATAAGATGCCTGCTCCCATGCTTCCTATCTTCTAATGCAGCAGACAGAAAAATAAATGCAATGAACTAATTACAGAGTAACTATTTTTTATAAATGTTATGAAGGAAATGACAGGGGTGCTGTGCTACAGCATAAGGAAGACCAATATAGCCAAAACTTTTTCTTCAGTCTGACTAAACTTTAGACTGGATTCTTCCTGACTGTAAGCCCACTAACTTCCTTATTTACTTTAGAAAACTTGTTATTATAAGTATCTTCTCTATCCCTTTCACATGTAAATCTTCCTCTGGCCTCTTGCCTCTTTTATTACCCAGGAGTGTCTTTCTCAAGGACTTGGGTCATCCCTTTGAAATGTAGCCATCAAGAATAATAGAGACTCTATCATGGGTCCCTGTGGCAAGATATGAACCTGATTTGCCAATTATCAAGCACAGATGACAACCTCCCCTCCCATGATCTCCAGTACTTTTCTACAAGCTCATTTCAGTGCTGAAACTGTCCCGCTTTTTGTTTCTATGGCCTTAAGTTCTCCCCTATTGGAACAGTCTTGAATAAGGCTTTCTTGCCTATTCAACCAGTGCAACTGTTCTTTGACAACGGGTAAACAGAAAATCTGCCATCTTCCTTTAGGTAGGATGAAGGAAGGGTTCACATGAGAAACTGATATTTAACCAGTGGTCTAAATAATGAGAAGCAATGAGAAGGTTCCTGTAGGAGTACTTCAAGCAGAGGGAGCAGTGAGCATGAAAGCTCTAGGGCTGGAAAGTGCTTTCCATGTTCAATGGTTATCAGGGTGACAGTGTGATGGGAGGGAGGAGAGAGAATGAAACTGGTGGGCAGACAGGAACCAGTGCTGTGCCTTGTAGGCCAAGGTAAGGAGTTTGATTTTTTGCAAATGTAATGGGAAATCATTGAAATGATTTAAGGAAAGATATAACCTGGTTTGGATAAAATAACAGCATCACAAAACTGCCAGTTGCTTTGAGGACTGGATGGGTTTAAGGAGGGGTCCACAGATATGAAACTATCCTTTCAATACTCAGTTTGGAACACACAAGGAATTTCAAAGACTTTAAGTCTAAATAAAGTTGTGTCAACTTGGAGTTTGGAGAATTAGGGGGGAAAATGCAGGATTGGGATTTTTCTGTAAAAATACACACTTTACAACTATGTGGTCTTTTAGTCTTCTAGATAAAAGCATAGAGAATAATTAAAATCAAGGTTCTTTGATGATATAAACCTAATGCAAAGATAAAGTACTTAAGTTTCATTTAGGAGCACTAAACGTGTTAATTCAACAATTTTGGGGTTGGGGTGGGGCTCTAACAGAACGTTTATGGGCCTGACTGTGATTTGCCAGAACGTCAGACCTACCCCTCTGCTTTCAATTCCCTCTTACCTCTGTTACTAATCTAACCAATGAACAATAAAGGAGTCAGCACTTCTAACACAGCAGGTCAGGTAAATTTATTCATGAATTTGGAAACTGTAGACAAACAGCTAAAACTCAAAACAAGCCAGTGGAACATATGATCCCTCCTGCCTAATGCCGCCTTTCATAGTCCCAGTCAGAATAACTTACAAAGGACAACATTTTGCTTTATTACCTTGACTCTTAAAATTTATACCTGAATTTGCCCACACTAATCTCTCTTGTTGGGACAATAAGCCATAATTGCAAGCAATTAGCATATAATGAATATTGACTGAGTAAATGAATGATTAAAACAAATATACAATCCTTCAGATACTGTGACTACTATCTATCTTTTATATTTAGAAACTGTTAGTCACATCTAAATGAGGTAGGCTATTTGCCAAAAAACCCACTCCCAAAGCAGTTTTAACTTATTAAGTGGATATTACTTATCTACTGCAAGATCGGCAAATTTTTTCTATAAAGGATCAAATATTTAAGCTTGCAGACTGCACAGTCTCTATCTCAACTACTCAACTCTGGCACAAATGACTGTTAAATATGCTCCAATAAAACTTTCACTATGGATATTGAAATTTGAACTCTACTTAATTTTCATGTCATGAACTATTCTTTTCATTGTTTTTCAACTGGTTAAAAGTATAAAAAGTATTCTTAACTCATAGGTTGCACAGAGTTGTCTCTGGTTAGATTTAGTATGAACCTAAATTGCTGAACTCTGTTCTTCTGCATTGCCAGACTTTAGAGAGCCCTGTGTAAGGCCTGTATAAGGATAATGTTGAAGAGCTGTTGATGATAAGACGAAGGCATGTACCAAATTCAATTTACATGACCAATGATTAAATTACAGAAGACCAGTCTGATGTAACCTTGAAATTTTTGCATTAAATTGTCTAGCATAAGGGCATGACATTCTTGATAACCAACAGTGGGGACTTGGAGAATAATCATTTCAATGTATTTGAGAGGCTGTTAAGGGGAAGGCACAAAAGAAATTGTTTTAGGAAACAATGGTATACAATGCAGTAAAAGCAATTCTCTAGGCATTTCTGCTTATGAATGAAACAGCCCATAATCCAGTCAACTCCTTTGTCTTTAGCATCATGCTCATTAGGAAACTTTCAGATTTCAAATTGTTTCCCAGGTCATTTGATATTGAAAAGGCATAGCCTTGAGTAGAAGATATAATTATTTCTGCCATTGGAAATGAAGTTTCTCACTATGAATTAATAAAGTGGCAAGCTTGAATGGTTTCAATCAGTTCCCGAGAGCCTGATATATAAAAATAACCTTCTGAACATGGAAAACTGAGAAGTGGATCCCAGCCCCATGCTGATACCACTAAGGTAGTGGCATCTCTTGAGGTCCTGGCCACGCAGCAGGTATGCAGCTCTCAACTGCCAAGTTCTCAGTCAAGCATGATGCTTCTCTCCTGCAAAACTTCCTCTTCAATGCTTTATGAATCAATTTATATTTATTTTTCATTTTACCTGCTAATATCACTATGTATCTCTATAAGGACTCTTCGATGTCACAATACCATCATTATACTTAAAATAAATTAATTCCACAATATCAACATAGACGTGGTGTGCAATTTCACTTTCTCCTACATGTTTTAAATTTAGGCTTTATTTACGTGAAAGCAGTCTTTTAGTTATAACACATCTGCAAATATTGGTAGGGGAAAAAAATTACTCTCGGTCGTAGAAAACAGGGTTTTTACAAACTCATCCTGAAGTTCTTCATTAAGCCTCTTCAATAGCCTTCTTTCTGTAGAAGACAGGGAATCCAGAGAGTGATCAGGTTTGGGGTCTGTCTCAGCAGTTTCAGATATGAGATAGGGAAGCCACAGAACCTCTCTGGGACTTATTTCATCACCTTGTGAAAAGATGAGATTGAAGAGATGTTCCTCAAAGTCCTTTTCCACCCTAAATCCTTGGGTTCTAAAATCTTAAAAGCATCCTTCTCTGTGCCTCTCATTATTGTTCAGAGGGTGATGTGCTCCTTAGGTCTGGCAGTTTGTCTGTTGAATAACGCAAAATTGTGTCATCAGTCTTTAACAGAAGTGGTCACATTCATTTGACCATTTAGGTAATTCACAGAGATGGCATCTTTTCTAATGTACTAGATAATAATTTACTGCTAGTCCTTTGTTTAGACAGCATAGTAATGTTGCAAGCAACCATGGGAATCTTCAGCCACAGGTTGTTGCTATCTTGCAGAAAAAAATTTCAGGCCAGTCACACAGAGGATAGATGAGAGTTTGTAAGAAAAAAGAGAAATGTGGATAACAGGCAGAATAGGCATTGAACAATTGTCTCTTTTTGAGGAGAACAGGAAGGCTCTTATAGAGTCAGTTGGTATCCTTTATGAAGTTGGGGTCCTTTTGTTAACCCTCAGCAAAATTTCTCTGTGAGGATGGTGATGACCCAGTGACAAAGATGGGTGTGACATGGTTTCATTGATGACCTGGTCTCAAGGGTAGGTGTGACATAATCTTGAAACAGTAGTTTCCTTAAAGGATTATAATTAACTGTGGCTGGGGGAGGTTTGGCACACCAGTTTCCATTTTCCAGATGCTTATCTGTTTTGATAAGACTTCCTGTGATTCCCAGTCCTGACATGTGGACTCTCTTTGATGTATATGTCTAGTGTCTTTCCTGTGTGCCACTGCCCTTCACTGTCCTGCCCCACCCACTGTTCATGGCTGACCTTTAATCTGACAGTGAGACCCATACTAACTAAAGTATCCAGTGTTGATGTCTTAGATAATTGGATCTTTTCCTTATAAATAATGAATCTTCTGGCTTCCGGGAAAAAAATCATCAGTGTTGGCCAATATCCATATTTAAGATCTCCCCTTTGTTTGACACTGTGTAGGCTACATAAACAATATACAATTGCATAAAAAAAGAATGATATATAGGATGCAGTATCATAACTAGTTTTGTGCTTTTCAGATGTGAATCTAATATAGAAACTTCAAACTAAAGTTTCTCTCTTATGGTTTAATATTCTTCTCTATCACTTTCTGCTTAGTAGGTAAAGAAGTATCTTTTAAATGTAAAGGTCAATTGTAGCCTAAAGGCTTCAAGAAATCAATTCTTCAGTGATAATTAAAGGTTACAATTGAGAGGAAGACTTACAATATAATAAGTTAGAATCCAATAATGAAGGCATGAGAAGTGGTCTAGATAATCAAAGCTAACATTTATAAATGAAACTAATAAAATCACTCATTCTAAACAGCTTCTGAAAACATTAAAGACTTTATTATGATTTAACACTAGATATAAAGTCTTTAAGTTGGTTCCAATCATTGAATTCCACATTTGTTTAAAAGTGATCTCAGCCAACTGTCCATGCTTATCTTTGTGTTTCATACAGAAATAAGGAAATGACCATCTGATTTCATTCTCAGTAAAAATTGTGTGTACTTTTTCTTTTAACGTAGTCCTTAAATTTAGAAGATTAGTGCTATAAAAACTTTACCCAAAAGTAATGTGTTCAATTTTGTGTAACACAAACAAGACTAAAGAAACACTCTAAGAATACATATGTAATTGGGTACATAATTGTGTAGAGGAATTCATGCTATCCTGCATTAAGGTGGCATGACTGGTGGTCAACTGTCCTGCTCTCCATCAGTCTACAAAAAGACACCATCTTCAATATCCTTCATATCATCTTTAATATCTGCTACAAATACATCTGGGCAAATACATATGCTACAAAAATGTGGTAGCCAAATTCAATTTAGTATTAGATGAACAGGGTCAAATGGAGTTTGTCAACAAATATTTGAACCCTATAATTCCAAAGTCATTATGATAGCAGGGCAAGAATTATAAGTTATTTTATCCATCTGCTTGGCTCATAGCAAATGAAATATTAACAGAATGATGTTCAAAAATGCCCCTAGATTGCCTGTAAGCCTCTCAATGGATGTTATGCATATTTTCTGTCTCTTATTAATGGTTTTTTTTATCATGATTCCAACTTTCATCCCTCCTAGCAATCAAAGGTGACCAAATGGGGATAGAAATCTAATCCAACTCTTTCTTTTTTCTTTTGCAGTGCTGGAAATTGAACCTAGGGCCTCATACATCCTAGGCAAGCACTTCACCACTGAGATAATACCCCCAACCCTGGAAACCCAATCCACAGGAAGCCAGGATGACAACTTATCAGGATATGTTCTACATTCTCAAATTAAACGTTATGTGAAACATCAGGTTCTCCTCTTAGGAATCTGAAACTGAAAAACTGAGATACTTGAGGCACTGAGAAGCTAAGAGACAACTTATAGTAAATTCGGTAATAAGTGAGCTGTAGAAATACAAGGATACTCCAAGGAAATGGAGTTTTCCGAAGTCCATGTGAAAGTCAGTCACTGGAGCTGGTCCTACTTTTGGTGGTTTTACTTAAGTAGCTAGAGTGAGTCTCTGAGCTAATAACTAATAAAACTTCTGAACATCTACCAAAACCACTTCTTTCAAGGTCACCATTACCTCTAGTTCAAAAAAGTCCAATGGTTATTGTATCTTTATTTGCTTGACCTGTCAGAATTCAATAGGATTAAATATCCTGTGCTTCCAGAAACATTTCTTTCTCTTGTCTTCCAAAACTATATCCTCTTGAGTAACATCCTTTCTCGCAGGCAGTTCCTTCTCAGTATCCATTGCTAGTCTCTCTGGCCTCTAAACAAGCAATGGTCAAATTTGTATCCTTCATCCTTTCTTGAATTGACATTCACTCCATAATTTGATCTACTGTGATGGCTTTAAATAATATCTATTACATACAACTATAATATGCCAACAAAAATTGTGGAAAAAATAATATCTATTGACTCCCAATTCCCAAAATTAGACCTTATGCCCAAATATTTTTGGGGGAATGTCAGACTTTTATTCCCAACTATTTCTTGGCACTTCCAACCATATTTATCTAAAAAGTACTTTTATACTATTCTAAACTAAACTTTCAAGTGTCCATCCAAGACTTGCTGTATAGGCACTCTTCCCATTTAGTAAAGGGCAACTTCATCCTCCTTGTTGTTCACACCAAACACCATGATATAATTCCCAACCTCTCTTTTAATCTTATACCTCATATTCAATCCACTAGGTTATTTTGATCTCATCTTGACAATATATTCAGAATTTGATAACACCTCACCAAGTCCAAATTATCACTTTGATCCAAGTCATCACCATCTCAGCACATTTGCTTCTGAACTGGTCTTTCTGTCTTCCATTGTCCCCTACAATATATTAACACAGGATCCACAGTAATCTTTTTAAAAAAGTCTGGTCATGTCAATTCTCTACTCAAAATCCTCCAATGGCCTCCATCTTAATCATGGTAAAAGTCAAAATCCTTTTAGGTACCTCCAAGGCTGAAATACCCTGTGGCCTTTCCAGCATCTCTCTGTCTCCCTGAATCACTCTATTTCAGCTATATTGACACACTGTTCTTCCCTGAACACATTTATGCTCATGTCTTAAAATATTTGCATTTGCATTTGTGGTTCATTCCATACAAAATATTTTCCCTCTACATATCTAAATGGGTTAGTCTCTCACCCACTCAAGATTTTGCTTAGTATCACCTTATTAATGAGGCCCTCCCAAACTACACTAATTAAAATGGTACATTCTACTTATGCTATGTTCCTTATCCTTTTTCCTGCTTGTATTGTTTATTAGTAGTAATTATTAATTTTTTCTTGCATTTTTCTCTCTTCTCTCACTATAATGTAAGTCCTAGAGGGCAGAGAAACTTTTTCTCTTGCTTAAGCCATTTTTTTGTACCTAGAACATTTCTTATGTACAATAGTTTTCTAAATGAATTTGTTGAATAAATGAGCAAAGGAAGGAGTCTTTGGAAGTCATAGGCTCATTTAAAGCTTTAAGGAATATCTTATTTTAATCTTCCACACATCATGTTTTGCTTTGAAACAGATTTAATGATTCTTAAAGTGGTAGCAGGTGGCTAAAACAAAAAAAACATTCAAATGCTGTTCTAGTTGCCAATCAACATGCTCTCTTCCTAAGAGTATTGCTCAAGTAGACATTGGATAGGTCTTTCATTCCAACTTTCTACTTTGGCACCATGCAGAAAATAGTTAATAAAGCAGGCTGAGACCATCATTCTAATAAAAGTCTGCTTGCAGAGCTAGCTCTCATTAGGCATGTGGGAACTTAGATTTGGTAGGGTGCTTACCACCCTAACTGGTAAGAGTGACTCACTAATATGATTGTGCAAACTGTGGTTTATGCTAAACACCTGCTTTGCTTCTCGCAGTCTGGGATGTTAGGCAAAGCCTGACTACAGCAGCAAACCCTGAATCTGAGTTTCTAATAAACTTCCCCAGTAGATGATATTTTCATTTGTTGTCACATTCCATCCCCTTTTCCCTTTGCAGTCATTGCTTTGTATCCTTTTACTGAAATAAATAGTAGCCAAGAATATGATTGTATCCTTAGTCCTGTGAATACTGCAGAAAATTATCTAATTATCTAAATTATCTAGCCCGTGAGAGATCATGGGCTAGTCTGATGTGAGCCTTCATAAAACTCTCATGGAGTATCTATCATGTGCCAGACATTGCTCTTCAATGCTGGTGAGATGAACTAGACCATAAACCAGTTTTCAGGATTTACTTATTGTTTCGTTTCTTTAGTTATTTTGCCCCTCTTCTTTATACTATGTCAGGTTTTGTTTTGTTTTGTTTTGTTTTGTTTGTTTTATTTTGTTTTCAAACTGAAGTAGCCTACCTCCAGCTCCATGGCTCCTTCCTCAGAGGCATCTCCTTAGCAGAAAGCACTTCTACACACTGGCACAAACAGAACTGTGAAGAAAGAAAATATGTGGAGGAGAGGAATCCGCAATTGCCAAGAGCATCCAGGCTCCAGTGCCAACCTTGCAAAGTGAACAAATGGGAGACTTTTGAGACCTACAAGACTTATTTATTTGTTCTTGAGAGATGAATGAAGGAGGTGTCTTCTCAAGATTTCCATAATGTCTTTATGAATCTGCCATTTGTACTAGGCTTTGGATTTGAAATATTCAATTTCTAGAGAAGAAAGCCTGCTTATATAGCCTACCAGAAGCACAATAGTAAATGTAAAACATATGACACTGACACTATGAATAACCCCCTAAACCTTCTTTTCTGCTTTCTCTACTTCAAACAACTGCCCTGAAAGTCTTCTGTACAAAATCCCGATTTGTCTGCAACGTTCATTCCTATTCAGGTCTAATCATTGTTCTTCAGGAAAAATATTTTTAAAAAACCAGTGAAAATAATCAAAGAGATGAATGCACTGCCACATGCCAAAGGACTAAAGCGATTAGAATTCTAGGGCCTGGAAATACAGAGATTTAACAAACATATTAAATGCTATGAATAATTCATTTAGCAAACTCCTAAGTAGTCAGTAGTGATCACATGAATTGAAAATAAGAGATGCATTCTGAACAGAAAAAAGTCAGCACTATTTTCTTTAATATAAGCTTTCAAAAATCATAGCAATAAGCAGCAAAGATTGAGATATTTCTGTTTTTAAAATTCATATTAGTTTTCTATTGCAGTATAACAAATTATTACAAACCTGTCAGCATAAAACAATACGAATCATTGCTCCCTGTTTTATGGGTCAGAAATCCAGGAGTAGGTTGGCTGGGTTTGCTGTTCAGGGACTCATTATCAAGGTGTCAGCAAGTCTGATTTATCTAGAAGCTCTGAAGAAGAGTACATATCCAGGCTCATTCATATTATTGGCAAAATCCAGTTTCTTACAGACATGGAAATGAGGTCCCCATATTCTTGTAAGCTGTAGCCTCGCAGCCACTTTACGCTCCTAGAAGCCACCTACTATTTCTCACCACATAGCCCCCTCTATCCTCAAAAGCAACAATGGAGAATCTCACTTGTATCAATTCCCTCTGATATATCTGATTTCATTTCATAAAAAGCTCACATCCTTTTAAGGGTTCATGTGATTATACTCACCAATCAAGATTTCCCTATTTTAAGGGCATCTTAATGTTTGGGTCACTAATTGTATCTGCAGAATATTTACACAGTAAAACTTAGATTCATGTATAACTAAATAACCAGGAAGAGGTGCATATATATATAGATATATAGATTGTGCAGACAATCTTAGGGGTTATCTTAGAATTCTGTCTGCCACAAAATCTAATGCATGAGTCTCATAGAATGGGAGTTCTGTAAATGTTTCTAATCTTTGAGATTAATGTAAAATAAGAATGCTATTTTTCTTATCATGGCATGGCCATTTGTATCTATATTAAAATAGAACTGGAGCCAATTGTGCTGACATATGCTTATAATCCTAGTGACCAGGGAGGCTGAGACAGGAGGATTGTAAGTTCAAGGGCAGCATGGGCAACTTAGCAAGACCCTCTCTCAAAATAAAAAATAAAAAGAAGGCTGGGGTTGTTGCTCAGTGGTAGAGCACTTGCTGCATGTGTGAGGTACTGGGTTTGATTCTCAGCACCACATATAAATAAATAAAATAAAGGTCCATTGACAACTAAAAAAAGAAAAAAGGTCTGGGATGTAACTCAATGATAGAGTGCCACTAGGTTCAATCCCCAGTAGTGGATAAAGAATAAATCTGACCATAATAGGAATCGTTTTTCAGGGTTTCTGTTTTGTTTTATTGGTACTGAGGATGGAACCCAGGGGCACTTTATCACTGAGCTATATTCCCCGCTCTTTTTTATTTTTGTAGTCCTTCCAAGTTTAATAACTTTTTTCACCTTTACTTTATCAATTTACCAATAACTGATGTCTCCTTTCTTTCTTGTATTCCTTTCTCCCCTAGTTCAATTAGTAATCAAAATTAATTGACCAAAATCCATATGGGATTGCTATCCACCACAAATAAGCATTGGAAAGAGACACTGTCAACCACAATAAAAATGTGAGATAAGTCAAGGAGGTTACAAGTATGGTGGTTAGTAAGAAATATCTACAGGTCTGGGGATATAGCTCAGTTGGTAGAGTGCCTGCCTCACAAGCACAAGACCCTGGGTTCAATCCCCAGCACTGCCAAAAAAAAAAAAAAAAAAAAAATCTGGAAATTAGAGGGACAATTGACTTTTCCTGAGGGAAATAATTTGTCAGCAAGTCTGATTTATCTAGAAGCTCTGAGGAAGAATTAGTAACATTAGGAAAGCATCCAAAAATCTGATTTTCTCAAGTATAAATATTTTGACTAGCATTTAAAAAAAGTTTAATACTTCAAATAATTGGTCATGATATGGATATTTTTTTCTTTGCCTTGTGTGGACTTGTCCCCTTTACTATAAAACAATATCAAATGCAAATCAAGGGTTTCAATCTTTAGTCTATTCAGTTCCATAACTTTTAAATCTTAGTGAAAACTAAAATATTCAGCACCATCTGACCTACCAGAAAGCCCATTGTTTGTACCTGATTTCAAATTGGTCAAAGATTGAGTGTTTTGCTAATGGTCTATTAGTTAATATCTGCCCCATGATATCAGATGTATAAAATTATGAACTCTGCTGACACATTTGACTTGAACACAATCAAGTCAAAAAGTTGCTTCATAAATTAAATTTCTAAATATCTGCCCTGTTGATAAATTCTTATATGCTATGGTGAGTCCTTAAACAATTTTGCTGCTGTCAGATTTCAAACTCTTGAAGGTAGTCTTTGATAGAATCTGGGACACAGAGTACCATTTAGTTCCGCATCTTCCCTTTTAATTCAATGTCCAAAGCATAAACTTTAAGAAGGGCACTTTATCCTAGAATAGGTCATGTTCTGCAAAGCAAAACAAAGCAAAAATCAAGTTTGAGTGATTTTTATGCAGAAGCATAGATATGCAAAAACAGTATAGCCGACCCACTTACTTTAAAGACTAATAGATGAGACATAATGCTTCCAACTAGCTTTCTAGAGCCTTCATAGGTGCAGAAATGGACTTCAGGGTCAGATACTCCCAACACTGAACAGGTGCCCTTTTACTTAAAGCTTCCTTATAAAATGGAGATTACATCTCATATATTGATATGTAATAAGATGGAATATGTAAAATTCTTATTGTGATTTGTGGTAAGACATAAATAGTGAATCAGTAATAAATATTATTATCATGTTATCATAAAGGAACAAATTGACATATCAGTTTCAATATTCTATGGGACAACTGAATTAAACTGTACTGCTGTGTGGTGACTTGAGTTTTGCAAGCAGGTCAACTGACATTTTCTCTGACCCTGCATTTTTACTACTAAGTGTACACAAATATGCTGGTGATTTATGTGCTAATAATTTGCTGTAAGAAGTTAAGTCAATAATTCAGTCAGGGAAAAATGTATCTGTGCAGGTTTAAGGTAAAGTAGCTATTGACATTTACCTAGTTGACATCCTGGCAAGTATGGAATGATCATCTCTACCACGAAGTTTTAGTATCTTGTCCTTAATTCTGTCTTTGTTGATAACTTCAACATATAGTTTACTATTTTCTACAGTTACTATAGCAAATTGCTACAAACCAGGTAGCCAAAACAACAAAATTGTATCATCTTGAAATTCAGAAGAACAAGTCTGACATAGGTTTCCTTGGGCTGAAGTCAAGCTGTTGGTAGGGATGATTCTTTCTGTTTAGGTTATGCTAATATCAGAGTTGTTTTCTTTCTATTAGCAAATATCAACTAATCATGGATAGAGAAGAAGTAGAGCTGCTTACTGAACTTTAGAAGGAGACAGATGGAGGCTAAACATTTGCAGTGAGTGTCAAATTAATCCCTCTATGAGTTCACCACCATGTCATTCCAGTGGAAGAAATTAACAAAAATCTTTGTGTCTGAGAGTAGTATCATTGAACCTTACTTATTATTTCAAATGACTGTGGTCATTTTTTCTTAATTTACAACAAAAAGCACTATCAAACCTGCAGCTTCGACATTAGACCCTTTCTTCTCAGCTATAATTGAAGCATACATTCATTTATGGATACTACATGTTAAAGTTATAAATGTAAACAAAATCAAGTTCATGTATCAGAGTATTAGCAGAAACATTAAAAGACTCAGAATAAGATCATATGTATAACTCAGCTATTATGTAAAGCTATAACATGCTAATAAAAGTATTTTTAAAAGATCATATGTGGAGTAGTTGGAATATTTAATGAAGAAAAGAAAGCACTAGTTGAATCTGTAAAGCAAGAGAGGATGGAAACTGTTCATTATAATCTTTGAAATTGTTTACTATGAGTGTCAGATGTCACAGTGGGTGTGAGAATACCATGATGGTCAAGACCCATAATCTCCCTTCTTGTGAGGAAATATACACATAAACAGAAAATTTTAATATAATACATTAAGAGCTATTTTCAAGTCATGTTCATGATACTTGCTTTAGAAGTTTATTTGCATGCTGTCATGAACATGTGAGATTCATTAGCTTAGTGCCATTGTAATTTCAAGGTCTCTAACCTCAACAAGATCAATGTCAGCTTCTTTTCCCTTTTCTTTTCAAAGGCTGGTTCAGGCCCAGTCTCCATCCTCATCTCTAAAATGGGGATACCAATTGCAAATAAGAAATAGAATTTTTTGAAGGATTAACTGAACTAGTTCACATAAGATCACACAGTAAATATCCTGAGACATGCAGTGCGATCAGTTTTTGCTGCTATTCTGACTCTCAGCATGCTAATGCCTGACTCCATCCTTACCTTTCACTCAACAGATAACTCGGACTCCATCTTTACAGAGAATCAACAGTTTGAGATTCTCCCAATATTCTGCCACTAACCTGGAAATGTAACTTGTATCCGTTTCTGGTTTTCTTCTTTTTTTTTTTCCTGTCACAGTGGAGGAGTTAATCTTTCTACCAGTTCTCTGGACATGCTTTTATTTCCCCCCCCGGAACTGAATTGTCTTTAATGCTTCCATGTCAGCATATTCTTTCCCATCAATATTTGAACATACTCAAGTCCCACACTTTTTAAAAAATTTTACAGACTGCAATTTGATTCATTGTACACAAATGGTGAACAGCTTTTCATTTCTATGGTTGTACATGATGTAGATTCATACCATTCATGTAATCATACATGTACATAGGGTAATGATGTCTGTCTCATTCCACCATTTTTCATACCCCACCCCCTCCTCCTCTCATTTCCCTTTTCGTAATCTAAAGTTCCTCCATTCTTCTCTCATCCCTCACCCCGCAAACCTGATTATATATCATCATCCACTTATCAGGGAAAACATTCAGCCTTTGTTTTTTTGGGATTGGCTTATTTCCCTTAGCATGATATTAAGTCCCACACTTCTTAAAATGGTCTGTCTTGAATTTGTATTTCCTTCACTTATTGCCACTCTCTGCTCTCCACTTCATATACCAAATGTTCTAAACCATATCTCCACACCTTGAGTCCATTTCCTCACCTTTTATCACACTTTGTCTCCTATCATCAGTAGTTTCCATAAGAAACTAATCCATTCACAATCAAATCCATTCACAATTATCACTTTACACTAAGGAGAAAACAGTAATTCAGGAAGATCTGACTACAAAGAAAAGTGTGGGTGAAAGGAAGGAGAGGTATAAGAAGCACCAAGAACCAAATTTAAAACTTGCTTATTCAGAAAAAGTCACGGATTGTATGCTTTTAGGAAATTGTCATGGATTAAAATGCAAATCGATGCATACATGGTCTACATTCTTGACTTCCTTGTGAAGGTTTTAGTACCTTGTCTAATTTATGGTGAAAATCAAGCATTGTGGTCTCAGCTTGAATTCTTTTGAAGAATTAAATATGAACAAACAAGAATGTACATACTATCTCAAACCCAGTAAAGTTGTTATTTAGGGACGAGAAACAACAAAGACAGTAGAGAATATATTTAAGCATTTCCACAACTGATCTCAACTTGGGCCCCAATTTTCACTGCATGTGCCATTCCTTGATTTGTCCAAAAGAAAGGCTACACAGGAGAGCCTAGGGCTACCTACTTATAATTTCTCCTATACACAGGAAAAGCTATCTTCAAAGAGGTGGACTTGACTGTGACTTATTTGGTACAGTCTGACTTCTTTTGTGATTAATAGTGGAAAAGAGGGAGAAAGCCCAAAGATGTATCGATTACTAGAGGGCTCTGGAGATCAGATCAAAGAAGTGACTTGATAAATGAGGAGCCAGCAAAAGCCAACATAAGGGATAAGAAAGTGGATGTATACTTAATGTGCCCTCACTAGCAGGCTCCTCCCATTTGTAAACTGAGGCCAGGGAAATTGGGATGCAACTGTTGAACATCTTGAATGTTTAGATTGCATCCATTCTGCAAACTGCTTTATCTTCTAGTCTGTTGGGCAGAAAAAGGAACACTAAATATGAGTACCTCCAGCCCTTGACTGCCATCTATTCAAGATGGTCTGCATAGACTAGAATTTGAGAATATATTCATTAAATTGGGAGACATTTGATTGCCCGAAAAATACCAAGCATTGGAATCAAAAATAAAAGCACTGAGAAAGGTAAATACTACATCTTGCAGAGTCATTCTTACTGGACTTCCTCAGAGGTATCAGCAGCAATCACAGGTGCACAATGCAGCCCTCATCTCAACAAGATCCAAGTCCCAGCTCTGCAGGGCCTCTCCTCTAAGCTTCAAAGTTCCGATCTCTATGTTCCCTAACCCCAGGTGTGGTACCACTTTCTATAGTTACTATCTCTGTTGTCATAGTGTTACCTTTTCAGTTCTACTACAACTCATTTGACAAATTCCATACATTAAATTCTCTTTGAAATCCCTAAAAAAAGATTCTCTCCTTGCCTAATACCAAGATTAGGTTTTACTTTTTTTTTCCTTTATGTGTCTTGACAGCAGTTGATCCAGTTCACTACTTATTCCTTTATATACATTTTAAAAACCTCCCCTCCTTTATTCTTTATTTTGTGGCATCATTCTGCATGGAAGTTCTTTCAACCTCAGTAGCAATGTCTTTTCTATTCTTCCTTTCTTTCCCTTAAATGGAGTGAGATGGCCCTTCGCTGTTCATATTCTACATATTCTTTTGGTAAGTGCTCATCTGTTTCTGAATCTTTAATTATTATTTCATGCTTATATTGAAAAATCCATAGCTATTGTCAAAAAAAGTTCCATCAAGTCCAGACTCATATATCCTACCACCAATTGGTTGTGAACCTTTAGTATTCCACAAATACTTCAAAGTTAGCATGTCCAAATCTGAAGTCCTTATTTTCCCCCACAGAGACTGTGTCTCTTCCTGTTCTTCCTAAGTCAGTGAACAGGATGACCATCTACCCAGTTCCTCAAATCAGAAACCTGAGGGTTGACTTTGTGACCTGTCATCATGGTCTGTGAAGGGCAGTCTCTCCAGCTATGGGATACACATTAGTGCCTACTATTCACATTTACTCCTGTCTCCTCTCACTGTCCTATTGATTGTCCTCCCAAATGTCTTCCCTTTCCCTTGCATCCCACTACTTTCTTTAGTATTGGTTCTTACCATTTCTTGACTGAATCACAATGAATTTTAACTTGGCTACCCTTCTTTCTTTCTTGCATAGTTAGATTATAGGGGTGAGACTTGGAGGCAAGAGATAAACCTGCTCTAAGTTAACCTAAAAGATGAGATTTTATGCATGTTTAGGACCAACTATTCTAATCTATAAAATATGGTTTTAAAAGAGCCTTTGCAATTCTTTTATCTTTACGATACTTTGGGTAATTATTCATGCTATATGGTTAGAAAATAGCATGGATTAAGTAATTTTCAAGGACTGGGAAAAAGAGCCAAAGTGGAGACCTAAGGAAAATAAAATGTGCAGGTATAAAATATTGTCTCATTCTCAGAAAAAAGTATGGCAGGTCACACTACTGTTAGCATGCAAAGTTAACACACTGACTTACTTCTCCTCTAGCACAGAATATCCTGTGTCTAAACAAGTGATATCTAAACATGTTCATTCTGAAGAATCAAAACAACATGATTTCAGTAACTTCACAGATTAAAATATAAATATACATTTACAAAGATGGAAAGAATTTTTACTATTCCCAATTTTTAAGGGAATGCTTTCAATTTTTCTCCATTTAGAATGATATTGGTCTTGTGCTTAGCATAGATAGCTTTTACAATGTTGATGTATATTCCTACTATCCCTAGTTTTTCTAGTGTTTTGAACATGAAGAGATGCTGTACTTTGTGAAATGCTTTTTCTGCATCTGTTGAGATGATCATATGATTTTTGTCTTTAAGTCTATTGATGTAATGAATTATGTTTATTGGTTTCTATATGCTGAACCTACCTTGCATCCCTGGGATGAACTCCATTTGATCATGGAACACTATCTTTTAATATGTTTCTGTATGTGATTTGCCAGAATTTTACTGAGAATTTTTGCATCTATGTTTGTCAGGGATATTGGTCTGAAGCTTTCTTTCCTTGATGTTTCTTGGTCTAGTTTTGGTATCAGGGTGATACTAGCCTCATAGAATGAGTTTGGAAAGATTCCCTCCTTTTCTGTTTCATGGAATAATTTGAGAAGTATTGGTGTTAATTCTTCTTTGAAGGTCTTGGTTTTTGTTCAATGTAAACAAGTGAATTTTGTCTTTAAAGAGGCAGTATCTCTGGGGGAGTCCAACTTCACATCATTGTCCCATTACCTTCCCAGTGGATTTTCAGGTAGAAATCTTCCATCTGCTCCTGGCAGAGGATGGGCCTAGAAGTCTTTAGCAAAAGACAAAGGAATTCTGTCATTTACTTCTTCTGGGTGTTGATGCAAGGGAAGCAAAAGAATTTGAATATTGACTCCAAAGGATCTTTGGAGAGCAAATAAGCAAAGAAAGAAAAGTGAATGAAATCAGAGAACCAACCACAGGGTTGGAGAATTCTGTAGAAGGATCATAGGAAAACCTTTAAATTGTGTCCATACTGAGCCAGGAAGCAGACTATGGAAGGCTCTTTTTAAGAGCAAGGACAGAGTGTCATGCCAATACTCCATGATCAACACAAGGTAGACATGCAATGATGACTCAGAGGTTTCTAGCTTAAGATGGGTGTAGATGATGCAGTCACAACAGGATAAATAAAAATGAAAGAGATACAAATGGGGCAAAGGAAATGACACAAATTTAATTTAAGTTAAATGAAGTCTGTTTTATCTAAAGACATGTAGGAAAATCCATGGGGGACAACAATATTTTAGGGACAATAAGGGCAATAACAGATACTGAAATTGTTGAGAACTATAAAGTAGGCATTCTAGAATCTCAGCAGGAAAACTATGTGAAAACTTGTCCAATGCTGCAAAGAGGACTGGTAGATTTCAGATTATAAGAAATCATGCAATTTGATATAGGCTGATCTCTGGTGACTGGTAAAGGCAGTGACAGAACAGTGATGAGTGGCAGTAAATCATACTCTGATGAGAAGCATGGGTATAGATTGCCCATCAAGATGCTTGGCAGGGTAGGTGCCTTATGCTGGAGATATTGACAAAATAAAAAATATACTTCTGAAGATTGGCAAAGCAGTTTTTAAATTCATAAAAAAGAAGAAGTGTAGGTGTTGGTAACAAGAATTCAGTAGATGAGGTCAAGTCAGAATATAAAAGGGAGAAGCTAATGCCATCAGACAAAGAAGATATAAAAATATAAATAAATTTACAAGATCAGTTTATCATTCTCTAGACTTGTTCATCAGTAATAAAGAATACCTATAGTATTTAACTCTTTCATTTGTACTTTTATTAACAAAATTCTTTTTATTGCATTCTACATTTTATTGCAGCTTAAACCGTAAAACTATTAATATATTTAGCATTTTATAATGGCTACCATAAAGTCAATTTTCCAAGATAAATAACCATCCTGAAAACTTTCAAGTCATTTTTATTTTTGATAATTCAAGTTTCTTATAAAGTTTTACCAACTGTCCCTTAAAACAGGGTTTTTAAATTATTTTTCTGTTAATGAATCAAGTTTTTTAAAAAAAAGAGAAAAAAAGACCCTTACTTCTCTTAAGATTGCAATACCAATTTTCTTATTACTTAGGAAAAAGTGAGGATCATGTTTTTCTCTCAAATATGGAAGCTAAAGAGGAAAAAGGAAAAGATAAGTGGGGTATATCTCATGAAAATGGAAGGAGTACCAAAAGAACAGAGGAAAGAGACCATGAGGATAGAGGAAAAGGGCATAGGGAAAACAGAAATCCTGGGGAACAATATTACACAAATTGTATTGTTATGTTGTATGTAGATACGAATATGTAACAACAAATCTCACTATTGTGTATAATTATAATGCTCAAATAAAATATATGGGAAATACTTTCATCCTTCTATTTCTTAAATTAATATTTTCTCAGTAAAAATGCAGAGAATGAGCAATACTTTATTACATAGTACAAATATGAGGAAAACAACCTAACCTCAACTCTACATTGTGAATTTATTCATCACTTGCTAATTAGCACAAGGATTTTCAATATTCAGTGTTATACTATAATGCTTGCTAAAATGAATAAGTATTTTACATGGTATTCCAACTAGAAATATAACCAAAATGTCAAAATTCACTTTATTTACACTCTGTTTAAAATTCCATACTAACACTCCCTTCTTCATTTTTAAGAGAAAATGAGCATTTTTAAATCTATATAGGTTAAAATTAGCATATTTTTCCATGCATGTTTTACACATGTTTGTTTCATATATAAGTTCTTGGATAAAATACTACATAAACATTTATTGAAAGTATTTCCAAAGCTTCTATTTGCCAAAAATTTTATTTATTAACTAATTTCTCATAGCTACCGCCTAAGAGAGAACCCATTACTCTCTCCATTTCACAGATGAAAAGGTAAGAAGAGAGGTTAATGTCACAGAAGTCCCACAACTAGTGCATAACAGAAGGATTTGAAACTACTACCTCGTCCCCAAGATCTGCACTGGGATCACTATTTTATTTTCACTGGATTTGATTATGGGTTAACTTTCTGGTTTGAGTTGTTCTCAAATGATACCAAAATAATGTCTTAAAAATGAATATTCAAATAATTAAGCAATCTTGCCTACCTAATTTCAAACAGGTTACTTAAATTGAGTCAAATTGCAACACTTTTGAAATAGATTAATAGTTTTTTCTGGACCACACATATAACCATTCAAGGAGAACTTCCCATTTCAGTAAACAACGATTTGAATTTGAATTTGTGTTCCTGTGAAAGTTGCATTAACTCCTTTGAGATCTAGAGTATCACTTAATATATAAGCCCACTGGAGAAGTAATTCAACTTATCTTTCCTCAGGAATATGTGAAAGAGAATAAAAAACTTGATTCATTATGTATTCATACCATATTTACCTCTTCCTAGAAAGGCACTTGTGAAATTCCCAAATACTAATCTTTAAATGGTAAATTTTTTCCTGGACTCAAAGATAATTCCCAGCTCACTGCTGCCCTGATAATTGTAGAGCCCAAAGCAATCTGCTCCTGAGGAGAGTAATGATCACTCTGTGGTATTTCCTTATTAGCCAGAAAGCAGTTGAACTCTCTGTGCAAGACTTCCTCTTATATGCCATCTGAAGAACACAAACAATCAAGTTTTCTTGATTGTTCTCAGTTAAATCACTCTTAACTTGAATATCCATTGGTTTTGCACATATATTCTATTATTTAATTTTCCAGAGGTTTCGAACAAGATGATTTTCTTTTCATCTCTACTCCAACTATTGTAAGGAATGTGGAAATGACTGCCATGTGTTACCAGCTCTGTACCAATTGATTGAGTTTCCCAGGTTTTTTCTCTTACCTTCTACAGTCATAATCTAACTGTATCTAATCTATAATTTATAGCACTACTGCAAATTCAACTAATACTATTTTAAGGGAAAGATGTTATTTAAACCAATAAGCTATGTGTAGTGATTTCTTTCTTTCGTAAGAGGAAAAAAAAAATGCTTATCAATGGGGAAAATACCTCTCTATGCTCCTTTCTCTTTACAGAGATGCATGAGGAAGAGAGAAAATGTGAAACTCAAGACTGTTGTTGAATATAGGATCACCAAATCTCTGGATAATAAAAGAGAAATCAAAACTGAGCTAGAAAACTGGGGTTAGAGGGCTCTGAGTTACTCTGATAAGAGTTAACCAGGCTACAGACTAAGTTCCAAGATATGACTTATTTTTTTAATAATAAAAAAAATAAGAATATAAATGGTTGGGGGGGTGGGGGTGAGAGAAGAATGGAGGAACTTTAGATTACGTACAGGGAAATGAGAGGGGGAGGGGATGGGGGTATGAAAAATGGTGGACCGAGAGAGACATCATTACCTTATGTACATGTGTGATTAACAATAATGATATGAGTGTACATCACGCACAACCATAGAAATGAAAATTTGTACCCCATATATGTACAATGAATCAAAACGAAGTCTGTAAAAAAATAAAAAAGAATAAATAAATAAATAAGAAAATAAATGTCCAGTACTGAAGTGCAAGTTTTGACCCTGGTTTGAAACCCTTTCCTTTTCTCAAAAACATCAAGGTGTAATTCTCTACAAGCGAAAACTTGATGGAATGAGAATTTGAGAATGTACATAGGTAATTCAAGGAAAGGAAGGAGATTTGCGGGGGAGCATGTCAGGAGCAGAAATAGGAAAGTATATGTGAGATTTTGAAGTAATTCAGAAACAGGCAACTTCAGTAGGAAATAAACTGTACAGCCAGAGATGTCTAGAATAAAGATAAACGGTTCCCTTGGGATTCAGGCACATTTACTTTGGATTTAAGGGGCCATCTCTTGGTGATCATGTGGATCACTCTATAAAGCTCTGCTACTGAGCATTGCTGTCTCATCTGCTTCAAATTTGAACTAACAGCTGTGTGCCCAATATTGGGATAGCAAACAGACAAATTTAATTTGTATCCATCAATTCTGATTGAGTGTTATTAGAATAATAATTTAAATATGAGTCATATTATTTAAAAATAGAAAGTAAGCTGGGCATGGTGGCACATGCCTGTAATCCCAGCAACTCGAGAGGCTGAGGCAGGAAGGATGGAAAGTTTGAAGCCAGACTGGGCAACTTAGTGAAGCCCTGGGCAGTGAGACCCTGTCTCAAAATAAAAAAAAAACAAAAAGGGGCTGTAGATGTAACTCAGTAGTAAAATACCTCGGGGTTCAATGCCCAGTACCAAAAAATATAAATAAATAGTGAAATCAGACTAAATTTATTTCAAAATCCATCCTTCCATCCTATCGTCTCTAGTATTACTTCTCTTTCATACACATATTTAAAAATAAGAAACGATTGATCCTAAGTTACATAATTTTATTATTTTCTCTTTAGATATATTCATTAAATGTGTCATTCTCATGCCTCAGTTTAATTCACTTATTATGTATGAAAAATTAACTAAAAAGTGAGACTGCAAAGGATCTAAGCCTTTTCATCCCTTAATTTTATATATCCTCTGCTCTTATTGTAGAAATACTTATTGATGACATGGTATGTGTTGGGAAGGTTATACACTACTGCAAATAGATCCAGAGTGAAGTGTCATTGCATGGAAACAGGGCAGAACATATCCCTTCTGACAATCTCCACTCTAACTGAGCTCAGCAACATGGGCTCTATGCCCTCTTATTAATCATAGGCTTTTTTCACTGTATTGGACCTATTTTATCCTACCTATCTACAAAAATATCTCCAAAAAAGAGTAATTTATGTGTCCTACCTTCTTTTTCCCTTACTTACCTTAAAAGTTATGATAAAGATCTGACAGATACATTCATATTTAACTTTAAGAATGCATGACCTTCTTATGGCATTCACATCATAGAGATGTGACTTAATGCCCAGATTTTGTTCTCCAATCATTGAATTATTTTAGTTCATCCCTTTCAGATAGTATTTCAGAACTGAAGAGTAACAATAGCATAATTGCTCTACATGTTTATATTAAAGAGTCATTTAAAACTTTGGACTATTTTCTTCTGGAAAAAGAAAAAGAGTAAAATTCATGAATCATGTTCTACAGAATGTCATGAATGCTGCAATGAGTTGCCATAGTGGCAGAGAAACAACCAAGGTTTTCAAAAATACCAATCACAAGATAGAGTTGAATCATTTTAAAATTGTTATATGGAATATTTTCAGGGAAATAACTTTTCTTCTTGTTCACATAATTACCTGAGGCAAATGCTTCCTTTCGTGGTCAGTCAGGTGAAAAGAATCCTGCTCACATGAGCAGGATGGTTCATGCTCACAGGCCTTCAGTAAGAGAATTAATAACAATCTTTTACAAAACCCCATGTACATACATTTTTCTCTCCCTTTGCTTCTACTAGTTGTCCAAAGAAGTGACAAATCACTCTGTTAGGATATGCAAGACCTGAAAGAAGCCACAATCCTGTTTTTCTTCCCTGGTCTAACTTATCAATATTGGTTTAAAGAAAATTGTCTTTGCCAAAACTGGTTCCCACAAGTAAAATCAGGTTCACATCTTGACTACTGTTTTGGAAATTCTGCATCAGGGGTGATGATTTGAAAAAATCATTTTGCTCTTAAATTTTGTGTTTTTTTTATCTTTTATAAATGATTTGTATTACCATGTGTTAGAGAGAATAATGGCTTCCAAAGATGCCCATATCATAATTTCAAGAAAAGGTGAACAGTTTTCCTTGCCTGGGAAGAGGACTTTGTAGATTTAATTAAGTAAAGGACTTCGAGCTGAGGAGATTATCCTGGATCATTCCAAATTAGTCACCAGTAAGAAAGGAGCATCATTCAGAGAAGGAGATGAAATGACAGAATCAGTGGTGGAAGTGATGCAAGACTATGAGCCCAGAATGAGGAAAGATCCCGAAGCTGGAGAAGGCAAAAGATGCAGATTACCTAATAAACCCCAGCGGAACAAAGCCCTGTAAACTTATTTTAGATTTCCAAACTCCAAACCTCTATGACAACACAGTTGTCCCTTAAAGCTCTAAACAGATAGCAATTTGTTAGAGCAGCCATAGGAAACTAACACAATCATCTTCAACATTTTAAAAATAAAACAATAGCCAGGCCCCTGTAATTTCACTAACTTGGGAGGCTGAGTCAGGAGGATTGAAATTCAAGGCCTGCCTCAGCAACTTAGTGAGACACTGTCTTAAAAATAAAAATGAAGAGGGTTTGGGATGTGGCTCAGTTGTAAAGTTCCCCTGAGTTCAAATGCTATTACCACAAAAAAATTTAATACAATAAAATAAAACAAAGCAACAAACTCTTGCCATCCAGTTTCTAGGGAAATATTTCAGAGTCAATATTCATGATACAATAACAAAAGATGTGACAGATAAATTGACTTTGCCTAGCTTAATTTTATAAATACTCTGATCATCTGTATCAGTCATACAAACAAAAGTCCAACATATACCATTTCCTCTCTTCAATTTTAAAAATGAAATAGTAGTAAACTAAGACTTTCCAATGCCCTATACCTTTTTCCACTTGTAAAAGAAAGAAAAAGTTTTCTTTTAAAATGAGGATAAATTTCCATTATCTGCTGGTACAAAAATGTAAGTACTTGTATATCCATATATATATCTTTAAAATAAATATAGTAGCCTCTCATGAGCAGAGCAAATGCAAAAAGGAACCAAGATTGTTAGACCTTCAAAGATATTCATGTTCATTTTAATTATAGTAAAATAATGCACAGGCTCTAAAAAGCTTAGATAATAGTGTTTTAATATGTATGTTAATGCCCTTTGAACTTGGACAGCTTGAAAAGAACACAATCACAGGACAGAATTTAGACCTGAAATGTTATAAGTTTAGTCAGTGAAAAAGAGAAGAGATTAAAAATCTTGAATGTGCAGGGCAGCATTGGAAAATGTTAGAATATTGATGCAAGTAATAAAAATGAAAAAAAAAATGTGTTGCTATTAGTAAAAGTATAAAAGATATTATTTGAGGTCAATATGTTTCTCAAAATGGGTAATACTGAAATTTCCTAAACAAACTGGTAATCATAACTAGAACTTATCTCCCCTATAACAAAAGGAATAGTGAATTTTAAGGACCTTTCCTTTATTGACATTCTATGATTCTATTCTTCTAAGATACAAGTTAAGCAAAGAGCATCTGAATTGAACTATATTATTCTGATAAAACAATAGAACTTAGGGGTTCAGGACAGGCTTAGTTATTGTACTCTTTTCCAAGTATTTCCCCTAATGAAGGTCACTCTCTTTGTCCCTAGTAGAGAAAATCAGGACATTTAGAATATACAGAGAACTGATGTTGAAATTGATGTCTGGAAAATGGAAAAAAATGTCCAAAATGTTAGATCAGTATCTCACCATTAAAACAAAAGATTGTAACCCTGAATAGAATTGTAAATGAATTACTTGGAATTCTCTTAATTTAGCTCAGAAATGCATATGTATGTGAAATACAAGAGAGTCAATGAAGCTGCTAAAGATAATTCTTGGTTATTTATAAAGCATCTTCACTTATTATTTCAATGATTCCCATAACTGCCTTCTTTTTTTTTAAACAATTATACTTTTAATTATATCTTTGTAGAGAAAAATAGGACATATCAAACTTTCTACTATTAAAGAAAGCACACTATATACATAGGCAATACACTTTGTAATTATAAAAGTATTTTTCAATCAAAACCAAAAGTCTTCATAAATAACAACATGTAAGCTTTTAAACAGTCCTAAGGATCAAACCCAGGGCTTCACACATGCTAGGCAAGCATTTTATCACTGGATTAAATGCAAAGCACCTAAAATATTAATTTGTGATTTATTTATAAAAAAACCTGTTTTGAATTTATTCTAGTATCTAATTTCAATAGTGGAAAGACCTTTCAAAATGTTTGATACAAATAGACACACGAAGCAAAAATTTAAGATGATATAGTTACAATGTGATATAATTAATGAGAGTGAATTGCAATGTAGAGTTTAATTGCACAAAATATATTACAACATGAATTTTATCAGGACATGATGAAAATAGTTCCAGGTTGGTTCTTGGAAATTTAATTTCTTATTTATTTATTTATTTATTTATTTATTTATTTAATTTTTGAATCATTGAACACAAATGGAATAAAACTATTGTTTCCCTGGTTGTGCACAAAGTAGAGCCACACCATCTGTGCATTCACACATGTACTCAAGGCAATGATGTCTGTCACACATGCTGTTATTATTCTTACCCCCCCACCCCGACCCCACCCCTCCCTTCCCTCTATGCTATCTATCATTCCTCCAATCTTGCCAACCTTCTACTCCACATTATGCATCATCATTCACTTATCAGGGAGACCATTTGGCCGTTGGATTTTGGGGATTGGCTAATCTCACTTAGCATAACAGTCTCCAACATCATCCATTTACCTGCAAATGCCATAATTTTATTCTTCTTTGTGGCTGAGTAATATACCACTGTGTATATATACCACAGTTTTTTATCCATTCATCTATTGAAGGGTATCTAGGTTGGTTCCACAATCTAGCTATTGTGAATTGAGCAGTTATGTTATGATGTGGTTGCATCACTGTAGCAATCTGATTTTAAGTCCTTTGGGTATAAGCCAAGGAGTGGGATAGCAGGGTCAAATGGTGGATCCATTCCAAGTTTTCTTAGGAATGTCCACACTGCTTTCCAGAGTGGCTGCATCAACTTGTACTCCACCAGCAATGTATGAGTATACCCTTTTCCCCACATCCTCACCAACACCTGTTGTTGCCTGTATTCTTAATAAAAGACATTCTAATTGGGGTAAGATAAAATCTTAAGGTGGTTTTGATTTGCATTTCACTTATAAGTAGAGATGTTGAACATTTTTTCATAAATCTGTTGATTGCTTGAAGATCTTCTCTGTAAAGTGCCTGTTCATTTCTTTGGCCCATTTGTTGATTGGGTTATTAGTATTCTTGGTGTAAAGATTTCTGAGCACTTTGTAGATTCTGGAGATTAGTGCTCTATCTGAAGCGTGAGTGGCAAAGGTTTTCTCCCCCTCTGAAGGCTCTCTCTTCACATTGCTGATTGTTTCCTTTGCTGAGAAAAAGCTTTTTAGTTTGACTCTATCCCAATCATTGATTCTGCTTTTATTTCTTGCACTTTGAGAGTCATGTTAAGGAAATCTGGTCCCAGTCCAACATGATGAAGATTTGGACCTATTTTCTCTTCTATTAGGTGCAGGGTCTCTGGTCTAATTCCTAGGTCCTTGATCCACTTTGAGTTGAGTTTTGTACAGGGTGAGAGATATGGGTTTAGTTTCATTTTGCTGCATATGGATTTCCAGTTTTCCCAGCACCATTTGTTGAAGAGGCTGTCTTTCCTCCATTGTACGTTTTTGGCTCCTTTGTCAAGTATGAGATGCCTGTATTTATGTGGGTTTGTCTCTGTGTCCTCTATTCTGTACCATTGATCTACCTGTCTATTTTGGTGCCAATACCATGCTGTTTTTGTTATTATTGCTCTGTAATAGAGTTGAAGTTCTGCTATTGTGATACCCCCTGCTTCACTCTTCTTGCTAAGAATTGATTTAGCTATTCTGGATCTCTTATTCCTCCAAATGAATTTCACGATTGCTTGCTCTATTTCTATGAGGTCCACCATTGGGATTTTAATTGGAATTGCATTGAATTTGTATAGCGCTTTGGGTAGTATGGCCATTTTGACAATATTAATTCTGCCTATCCAAGAACATGGGAGATCATTCCATCTTCTCAGATTCTCTTTAATTTCTTTATTGTTCTGTAGTTCTCATTGTAGAGGTCTTTCACTTCTTTTGTTAGATTGATTCCCAAGTATTTTATTTTTCTAGAGGCTATTGTGAATGGTATAGTTTTCCTAATTTCTCTCTCAGAAGATGCATCACTTACGAATAAAAATGCATTAGATTTATGAGCAATATGTTTATATCCTGCTACTCTACTGAATATGTTTATGAGTTCAGAAGTATTCTGGTGGAATTCTTAGGGTCTTCTAAATAGAGAATCATGTCATCAGCAAATAAGGATAGTTTGAGCTCTTCTTTTCCTATTCGTATTTCTCTAATTTCTTTGGTCTGTCTAATTGATCCACCGAGAGTTTCAAGGACAATGTTGAACAGAAGTGGAGAAAGAGGGCATCCCTGCCTTGTTCCAGTTCTCAGGGGGAATGCTTTCAATTTTTCTCCATTTAGAATGATGATAACTGTGGGCTTAACATAGATAGCCTTTACAATGTTAAGGAATGTCCCCCCATCCCTATTTTTCCTAGAGTTTTGAGCATGAAGGGGTGCTGTATTTTATTAAATGCTTTTACCACATCTATTGAAATAATCATGTGGTTCTTAACTTTAAGCCTGTTGATGTGGTGAATTACATTTATTGATTTCCGGATGTTGAACCAACCTTGCATTCCCGGGATGAAACCCACTTGATCATGGTGCACTATCTTTTTAACATGCTTTTGTATGAGATTCGCTAAAATTTTGTTAAGAATTTTTGCATCTATGTTCATTAGGGATATTGGTCTGAAATTTTCTTTCCTCAATGTGTCCTCTGGTTTTGGTATCAGGGTGATATTAGTTTCATAGAATGAGTTTGGAAGGGTTTCCTCCTCCTCTATTTCATGAAATACTTTGAGGAGTATTGGAATGAGCTCTTCTCTGAAGGTCTTGTTGAACTTGGCTATGAATCCATCTGGTCCTGGACTTTTCTTTGTTGGTAGGCTTTTGATGACTTCTTCTATTCATTGCTTGAAATTGATCTATTTAATTTGTGTATGTGCTCCAGATTCAGTTTGGGCGACTCATATGCCTCTAGGAACCTGTTGATGTCTTCCAGGTTTTCTATTATGTTGGAGCATAAATTTTCAAAATAGATTCTTATTATGTTTTGTATTTCAATAGTGTCTGTTGTAATATTTCCATTTCCATCACGAATTTTAGTAATTTGGAGTTTCTCCTTCTCTTCATTAGTGTGGCTAAGGGTTTATCAATTTTGTTTATTTTTTCAAAGAACCAACTTTTTGTTTTGTCAATTTTTTGAATTGTTTCTTTTGTTTCAATTTCATTGATTTCATCTCTGATTTTGATTATTTCCTGTCTTCTACTACTTTTGGTGATGATCTGTTCCTCTTTTTCTAGGGCTTTGAGCTGTAATGTGAGGTCATTGATTTGTTGACTTTTCATTCTTTTATTGAATGCACTCCATGCAATGAATTTTCCTCTTAGCACTGCTTTCATAGTATCCCACAGATTTTGATATGTTGTATCTTTGTTCTCTTTGACCTCTAAGAATCTTTTAATTTCCCCCCTAATGTCTTCTGTTATCCATGCATCATTCAATAGCATATTATTTAATCTCCAGGTCTTGGAGTAGTTTCTATTTTTAAGTTTATCGTTGATATCTAATTTCATTTCATTATGATCTGATAGTATACAAGGTAGTGTCTCTATGTTTTTGTATTTGCTAAGAGTAGCTTTGTGGCATAACATATGGTCTATTTTAGAAAAGGAGCCATGAGCTGCTGAGAAGAAAGTGTATTCGCTTTTTGATGGATGGAATATTCTATATATGTCTGTTAAGTCTAAATTAGCAATTATGTCATTGAGTTCTATGGTTTCTTTGTTCAATTTTTGCTTGGAAGATCTGTCCAATGGTGAGAGAGGAGTGTTAAAGTCCCCCAGTATTACTGTGTTTTGGTCTATTTGATTCCTGAAATTGAGAAGGATCTGATTGACATACATGGACGCACCATTGTTTGGTGCATAAATATTTATGATTGTTATGTCTTGCTGATTTATGCTTCCTTTAAGCAGTATGAAATGTCCTTCTTTATCCCTTCTGACTAACTTTGGCTTGAAGTCTGCTTTATCTGAAATGAGGATGGAAACCCCTGCTTTTGTACTCAGTCCATGTGCATGGTATGTTTTTTCCCAACCTTTCATCCTTAGTCTGTGGGCATGTTTTTTCTACGAGATGAGTCTCTTGAAGGCAGCATATTGTTGGGTCTTTCTTTTTAATCCAACCTGCCAGTCTATGTCTTTTGATTGATGAGTTTAGGCCATTTACATTCAGGGCTATTATTGAGATATGACTTGTATTTCCTGTCATTTTAGCTTTTTGGGGGCTTTTAACTTAACTTTGTTTCTCCTTTGATTGGCTATTTCTTTAGGGTAATTCCTCCCCATGTTGACTAACATTGTTATTTTTCATTTCTTCCTCTTGAAATGTTTTGCTGAGAACGATCTGTAGGGCAGGCTGGGTATAAGATTCTTGGTTGTCATCCATTTTCTTTCAGAGCTTGAAATATGTTGTTCCAGGTCCTTCTTGCTTTTTAATGTCTGGGCTGAGAAATCTGCTGATATCCATATTGGTTTCCCCTTGTAGGTATTCTGATGTTTTTCTCTCGCAGCCTTTAAAATTCTATCTTTGTTTTGTATGTTAGGTATTTCATTATAATGTGCCTTGGTGTCGATCTGTTGTAATTCTGTGCATTTGGTGTCCTATAATCAATCTTGTAATTGATTTTCCATCTCATTCACCATATTTGGGAAATTTTCTGATATTATTTCATTGAAAAGACTATTGATTAGCTTGGTTTGCATCTCTGTGCCTTCCTCAATCCCAATAACTCTTAAATTTGGTCTTTTCATGATGTTCTTGGAGGTTCTGTTCATGATTCCTTACCTTCTTCTCTGTTTGGTTGACTTTGTTTTCAAGATGAAATATTTTGTCTTCATTGTCTGAGGTTCTGTCTTCCAAGTGATCTATTCTGTTAATTATGCTTTCTATTGAGTTTTTAACTTGGTTTATTGCTTCCTTCATTTCCTTGTTTCCTTCAAGTATTTTTTTTTTTTAGAACTTCTATCTCTTTATTGAAATGAGTTTTTGCTTCCTGCAATTGCTCTATTAGCTGATTATTCATAGCCTGAATTTGCTCTCTCGTCACATCATTCTCTTCTCTGATCATTTTAATTACGAACATTCTGAACTCTCTTTCTGTCATTTCTTCTACCATGCTGTCTTTGGGTTCTCTTGATGTATCATCTAGGTTTGTTTGGGACACTTTCTTCTTTTGTTTTCTCATGTTGCTTGTGTATGTTCCCCTCTTGTAGTGCAAATCAGAGGGATTGCAGTTTCCCTGTAAAGACTTATAGTGTCCCTGCAGATTTCCAATACCTCACCTTGAAGAGATTATTATTAGCAGTACCCCATATAAACAATATGTGTCCTTAAACCATATAGAACCTATTTAGATATAAACTGTGTTATAATATACAGAAATGAGTGCAAATTATCTACTGCATAATTAATAGGTTTGCAATAAGGATGACAATTTCAAATAGCGGAAAAAGAAAATGCTGACGGATTTAGAATATAACTTTAATGAGATAGGAAGTGAGTCTGTAGAGTTACTATGTCATAGGAATAGTGAGAGCGGAATTAAAGGAAATAAGTTTTCAGCATGAGAAAAGAGAATTAGTCTCCAAGGACACTGCTATATTAGAGGGTGATAGAATGATAAGGATATTAATAGGAATGAAGTGGGAATGTAGTAAGTATATTAGGAATAATCGTAATATTACTATTTAGGCAAAAGAAAAAGAGAAAGAAAGTTCTGCAGTAAAATTACATTGTACTATTCAAATCTCTATTGTTCAGTAGTCTGATGCCTGTCAGACACTTGGTAATGCTGTGTCCCAAGAAGGATGCTGTCCCACTGCCTCCAAGTCAGGGATAATCAATATTTGTGGGCAAAGGTAACCTGTTGTTGTTAGATGGTCAGCAATAGTGTGGGTGCCAGCCTGAGACTAGACCAGGTACAGGGTGCAGGCCTGGGCTTGGAGCTGAATATGGCGGCCAGATGGCTTGGTGGGTATGTGTTCACAGCTGGGGCTGCCCAGGGGTCAGGCCCGAACCTGGTCCAGCGATGGTGGTTTCGGAGCGGCAAATGGGGTCCTCCACTCCCAGCTAGCTGCTGCCCAGTGTCAGGTCCGAGCCCAGGCCCAAGCCCAGGCCCGAGCCCAGCCCAGCAGTGTTGGTTCTGGAGCAGCTGCTGGGGTCCCGTGCTCCCAGTTAGCTGCTGTGTGGGATCAGGCCCGAGCCCAGTTGGTGACTCCGAAGCAGCTGCTGGGGACCCATACTCACTGGCTGGCTGGTTCCCAGGCCCAGGCCCAAGCTGGAGCAAAGCAGCTGCTGGGGTCCTGCACTCCCAGTTGTTAGCTGCTTGGGGCCGGGCCTGAACCTGGCACAGAGTTGGTTCCGGAGCGACGACTGGGGATCTTTTATATGTAATTTGAATATAAAATCTCATTGAAAGCAATATTCCTGCTGTTTGAATCCCAAGCAAGTAGGAATTCATGGAGCAAGTAGGAATGCAGCTTTCCTCTAGCCGGCCATCTTGAATCCCCATATAACTGCCTTAAATGAGCATTACTAAACTTAAATTGAGGCCCAAGGAATCTAATACAAAGTTGAGTATCTAGTAAACAGAAGAATCTAGAGGAAAATCCAAGCTTTTGGACATAAAGACCAGTTTTTAAATTTCAATTATTTTTCATTTTACTAGTAGGTTATGATGGTCTTTGAGACTGAGACAGGCTGCAAAATACAGAGCCCAAAATAAACAAACAATTCCATAGCTGATAATTCTTACAGAAATATTGTGAGAAAAATTAGATGCAAGTGGTGAAAATACTTTGATCATATGGTTGCCTCATATTAGTTGCACAACTGTCAGATCAACTCAGGGTTGGAAGTAGAGAAATGGATTAATAGGTTACTTTTGTGTAGGTGATCTGAGAAGAAAGCTGTATGTTGTCATCACAAATAGCTCTTAGAAAAGGTTTAAGTCCCATCTGCATTAAATGACAATGAAAATGAAAAGAAGTTTATTTTATGGGAGGGAATGTTGTGTTGAGTTGGTTTTATGCTATTATTAATATTTCATTCAAAGGTGATATGGCTCTATTGAGGAAAAGTTTACTGTAGGTCAATGTCAAACCTAAGATGTGACATTTAGATAGTAATCAGAGAGCTTCACAAAGGAAGTAAAAACTCCAGTTGGGATTGGTGAGGGGGCTATTTCCCTTAGAAATACACTTCTTTAATTCATTTTGCCTCCATTCATTGTCTGGATCAATAAAAATGAATGTCACAACCAGTATGACTCACCCATTTTAAAATAAACACCCAATTCTAAAAATACTTATAGAAAGAGTCTGCCAAATATTTAAAAAAGAAAGAAATTAAAAGGATCATTTGATAGGAAAGCATTGCAATAATTATCAAAATGCATATCATTATCTTTGTTCATTACTAATCACTGTTCATTCTGGCTGGTTCACTTAACAGGCTATTTTCAATCACTCCATTTTTTCTCAAATTTAATTTGAGTAAATGTAGTGATGTCAATTACAAGCAGTGAATCAGGGAAAAACTAATGATTATAGATAATGTGATTGTCCTGGATAGTTGCTCTAAGAAAATGTACAAAAGTTTTATGAAAAAAGGAAGCACAAAGGTAATAGGCAACAGAACATGAGTACAGTAATAACATTTGTTCCTTCAAGTTTTATCATTAAGTATTCAGAGTGTACCAACATCTGGTCAGAACATGTGAAATAGCATGGTCAGAATTCAAACAGGACAACAAAGTACCTAAGTCACAGCGAGCCATTGGTTCTTAGCTTTCATCTCTGAAAGTAAAAAGCAGTTTAGACACAGTTACCCAGCTTTCTATTGCTATAACAAAAAAAATTTGGATAATTAAAAAGAGAAAAGGCTTATTTTGGCACATGATTTTAGAAGTTCCCATCTGTGTCAGGTAGAAACATTGCTTTTAGGCCTATGGTTGGGGTTCCAAACAGCAAATAATGGGAAGCATGTGGTAGAGTAAAACTGTTCACCCCATATCCAGGAAAGAAATAAGAGGGAAAGGAAGGGGCCATAGGCCCATAATCCCATTCAAGGTCACACTTCAAATGAGGTAGGGACTTGCCACTGGGTTGCACCTTCTAAAAGTTCCAATACTTCCTAATAGCACAATCCTGGGGAACAAGCCTTTAACATATGGGTCATTCAATATGCAAACTATAGTAATAACCACTAGTGTAAGGTATTGCTAATTAATAAAGGGGTCTGGCATAAGTACAAAGCTGAATTTTTCTGGGGGTTGGAGAAAATGTCAGGTCCTGGCTTTAGTCACTATAAAGGTTCTTTATTCTTCTATTTCAATGACTTGCCACAAATATTAATCATGTGATAAATGGAGGAATCCCTGCTCCCAGGCACTCTGCTATTGTTTTGCCAGAGTTAGGAGTGAGGTTGGCCCATAGTCTTCTGTAAGTTAGGCTGGTACATCTGCCTAACTGGAATAAAGCCCTTCAGCCGGGGTTATAAATAACAGTGTCCTTTGTTACACAGCTGCAATTCTGATTGTGTATCAATAGAGCATACACTCAGAATTGATTTTTCAGTAGTAGATTTTTCAGTACTTAATATAAATACATTTATATAAATCCATTTATATTAAGCCCACTCTACTTTCCTCCCAAGCAAGAAAGTCACCCAGGATTGTAAATGCAATTTGTGGTTCACATCAAACCAACAAATATGTTTTGACTCAAGTGCCAACTGAAATGTCTCTATATTCAAGCCCAGTTGGAAAATGTTCCATAATTGATTATCATTGTCTGCCAGAAGCTTGGGAAATGAGAATGAGAGCAAAATACATTTTTTTTTTTACCATTCCTGCTGATAACCAAAATTGTTACACTGACCTTATTTTTGTAGTTTTAATCACCTTAACATAACAGTAACTTCATGAAATGACCAACTAACCAGCAAGACAAGAAGGCTCACTGAAAACACTGAAAAACTAAGGATGGAACTTTTGAGATGTTGAGATGTTGAGATGTTGAAATGTTGATTTAACATTGCAAAAAATCCTAGGAAAATAGGTCTTAATTTTCTTTTACCAATAATAGGGAAGAACAATAGTTAATATTGATCCCATTAAAAGAGTAACCAAATTTAGCCCTAAAGGTTATGACTTCATTAATAATATTAGCATTACTAAATTTTAATCCTACTTTTTGTGTATTTTTAAAGTTCAGATCATCATGAGGAGCACACATAAAATAATTATTACAATTCTATTCTAAGATTTTGAATTCATGGGAATAAAAATCATAAGCATTGTTACTATATCTTATAAAACACAATCTGGTATGGAGGGATATATCAGCCACCTAAAGGTAATTTTCCCAGTGTAGAATTATTTCTGTAATAAAATACAAGTAATAAAAATAATTTTGCATGCTTACTTTAATTGAAATATGGGAAAGGGAATGGACAATGATGCTTTATTTAAAATTAAATCAGTCCATTGGGAATTTAAAGTTTTCCCTGCCATCTTCATTTGTTGAAACCCATAGAAGTCATTGCTCTGTGCTTTATTTTCCAACTATACATTTCTTTCATTTTCTACAGTCCCATAAAGTTGCTCCAGGAAAAGATCTTTGTATATCCAAACAGATTTTGATTTTCAAATTTCACTCCTAAGACTATTTGTAGATTAAAATCTATAGTCTGAAGGAGGAAAGAATTTGTCAGTACCCCAGTTTATTTACGTGAATGATTATATAAAGAATATAACCTAAAGTTATATCTTTTCTCTGATTACAGGAAAACATAAAAACATATTTAGTAGAAATAACAGTAGAAAATATGCAAATTATGCTAGTTGCATTAGATACTAAGCAGCAGTTTACTCATGTCTTTTCTTTTAAAGCACCTATTATACAGATATTTATTCCGGTAAGACTCATTAAACCATTCACAGACTCATACTGCTTTTGCTGTAGTTACAATTTCCTACCCAAATCGAATGTTACATACTTGCACATTTGTATCTATTTCTATAATAATTTCAAAGGAGATTTGGCAACATAGCCAAACATGCCATCCCATGTAGCAATTTAAACCAGACAACACAATAAAGACACTGAATATTTTATTTAAATTCTTCCACTTTGAAAAACTTATGACTGTTTAGACCAGTGAATTCCATATTCATTGGATCATCTTATGATTTGTTTTGGCCACTTGAAAAAGCAATTTGGCTACTGAAAATGCAATACTATATTACCAAACATTTAAAATTGTAAAGAACATACATCTTAGGTAATATTACCTCAGAAAATGCTATCAAGTCGTGTCTGAGCTTCTTTTACCTACATATTGACATGTCAAAGGGAAATAATAAGACCTACAGCTGCTTCTCTTTGATCTCACAATTTAAAATTATTCCTTCCTACACAAACCAGTGTTGAAAAATCACTACCAAATATCAACTGGAAAATGATTGAGTTAGTTGACCTGGAATAAGCTTTCTGAGAAATGAGAAAAGATCCTTAAGCTCCCAATTAACTAAAGTCCAACTATACAGAATCTTTAACCAGAGGATCCTATTTGGCATAGCACCTTAAGGTAGAATGAGAATTACAAGGAAAGAAACTTTCATTGGGGGTCAAAACTTCATCACCTTTCAGGGAATGCCCAAGATAATTTATCTGGTCTTCCATTAATTCACACAATGAGTTTTTAAAAATCTTACTATGTGCTAAGCATCATGTAAGATATTGGATGAACAATATAACTAATATTGACACAGCTGAACTATAAGTTAGACTAATCGAGAGACAGAGGCATTGACATCATTAGCTGCTGCATGAACTGATAGGGATGCACAGTAGGGCTACTACTTGGAAACAGAGAGTTAAACTATTCTTAGAATATTTTTAAGATGCTTAATCTAAGAAAAGATAATAAAACATAGTTATCAGAAAGAAGGAACAAAATATGCACAAGCCTAGAGACTCACAAGCATGTGATTTAGTCAGTTTTTAGACTGCTGTGACTAAAAGACCTGACCAGAACAATTGTAGATGAGGAAAAGTTTATTTAGGGGCTCACAGTTTCAGAGGGCCCAGTACATACATGGTTGGCTCTATTCCTCAGGTCTTGAGGTGAGGGAGAACATCATGGTGGAAGAAGTGTGGCAGAAGGAAGCAGCTTATATGATGATCAGGAAGCAGAGAAAGAGACCCCACTTGCCCAATACAAGGGCACACCCTACCTGCCTTCACTTACCACTCAGTTAATCCCTCAGGAGATTAATTCCCTGATTAGATCAAGACTCTAATAACCCAATCTTTCACCTATGAATGTTTTTGCATTGTCTTACACCTGATCTTTTGGGAGACACTTAATATCTAGACCATAATACTGTGGAACAATTAGAAAATTTCCAGAACCTAGAAGAGCTCACAAATGGGAACCAACCAGGCTTTCACAATGTAAGAATTTGTGGCCTGGTAGACGATGATGGTGGTGATGATGATGGCTACAATGAAGAATACAACAGCAGCAATAATTAGGCAGCCACTGTAATAGGGACATGAAGGACAATCAATTATTTCTTCAATATTCTGCTGCCAAGTACAGATAGGGCTCTTTACTGCTGAAGCCTTTTTTCCTTGGCTTAAGAAATAAAAGGAAACAGCCTCTGGTTGCTTAGGAAGGGACCAAGGCTTAGGCACAAACTGAAGGATGACAACAGAGCTTCATCTATAATCACTCACTAACCAAAGGGATCAAGTCCTGCCATTGTTCTTTGAATCCTGATGCACAATTTTAGAGGTACAAACCAACCACAAAAATGCCTGGAAACAATGGGCTAATTCATTCCTTCAAGATCCTAAAATCCAGGGCTAGGGGTGTAGCTCAGCAGGAAAGCACTTACCTAGTAAGCATGAGTTCCCAAGTTCAATCCTCAGTACCAGGAAACAAACAAGAACTGACATCCTTTGATAATCACTGAGCCAGGCTATGAACTGCTAGGTTAGTCTAAGATGTCTTAGCATTCCAAACCTTGTTAGCTCTGAAAATGAAAGAACAAAACCTCTTTTCCTCTCTAACATCTTGAACCACAGAGTTAGATGGAAGTGAGCCTTAGTCAGATTTGTGGTACTCTAGCAAGCCCCTGACACAATCAAGTCGTAAAGAGAAGTTTATTTTAGCTCACAGTTTTAGGGCTTTCAGTCCATGTTTGGTTGACCCCATTGTTTTGGGCTTGTGGCAACACAATATGACAGTAGTACATGGTGGAGCAGAATCATTCACCCCCTACCCAGGAAGTGAAAAAGAAGGAGGAAAGGGTCTCTCTATCCCCTTTATGGACACACCCCAATGCTCTAATGTCCTCCCACTATCCCCACCTCTTAAAATTTGCACTGCCTCTCAGTTAGCACCTAGCTGGAGACCAAACTTTTAGCACGTAGAACTTTGAGGGGCGGTCTAAGTCCACATTATAATAGGGAGCACATGACTTTTAAAGATGAAACATCTTTAAGTGTCTAAAAATTTATCTCTATACTAAAATTCTCAAAATAAAATAGCCCGTTGTAAGCCACAGAAAACAAGAATATTCCCTTTGTCATTATTGAATGAAAAAACAATAAGATAATTGTAACTTGAGATATAATGTGGGCTTTGTGTTTCAGTAACATTAAGAATATTATAATACTTCAAATTTATTTTTTACATGTACTCATGTAGTTATTAAAATATCTATCAAATAAGGTATCTTCATAGATGTATATTACTCATGGAAGTACACAAAATTACTTTCAGTGGTGTGTTTAGTTCCTGAAAACTGATCATTAAATTTTAAGAGCTTTTACAAACTTGTTGCTCTCAGCCGTGCTGGAGATATTTATACCATGGAAATTGGCAAATGCTACAAATCTGAATTTCCCTCACTCCAAGCACCTGATATTAAATATTTGTCAGCACCTCACTGGTTACATTCTCAGAGAAGTATAAAAGAAAGCAACCACTTCAAAATTCTAAAGTTGTTTATGAATGCACATACGCTAAGCATAAATTTTTAAAAGTGGAGGGGGGCAGGGAATCAAACCATCTCAGTGAAGCAGTTAAGTAACTTAAGCAACAAAGTTTTGAAATGACAAAATGAGCTTATAAAACTTTTCCACTAAATTTCAAGGTCAGTCAAGGAGGCAAGACTATTATAGTTGAAGCATACATTATATATAATAACCCACAGCTAGCAAGCCCAGCTCACCTGGACCCAGGTCAGACAAAAGTTCAAAAACTATGGGATGAGACATGCACAAGACTTCATTTTTTTTTTCCATTCATTCCTCACAAATTTATAATGCAGGGTTGGGATCTAACCATCAAGGTCACATTCAATAGTCCTTCATCGATTCTTACAATTACCAGCTTTAAAAATTCTGTTGGAGATAAAGGACCTCTAGAGTACAGTGAATGAAAGTTGAGGACCCTGCTACCTATGATTTCAAAGGATTCTTTTCCCACATTATAGGACAATAAAGAAGGGCATTCAAGAGAATGGTGCATTCAAGAAGCCACACCTACAGTGCAATCCTGACACTGGAAGAAAAGGTCACTGTAGCATATAACCAGTGTTTGAGGAGCAGAAACTGTGAGACACTGGTATCCACTCTCTCAGTCTTTTGGTACATTTTGTCAACAAAGAAATGTCTTGGTCTTTATAGTAGGTCTGCATAAAGATCATATAAAAATAGGAATAACCTAGTTTAGAATTCTTTAAAGAAAAATGTAACACCTATCGTTTGACCCTGATTCACTCTTCAGTTATGAATGGACTTTTAGGGATATATATTCACCTAACCTTTGCAGAGATGAAATCAAATGGCATTGACAAAGATTGAGGGGGGTTAATATCACAGGTAAATATTAATAAAAACATTTATTACATAAAAGGATTATTTTATTTAATTGTCACAACCACCTGATGAAATAGGTGTTTATCCCTATTTAACTGATAAGGAAACAGGCTTACAGACATTGGGAAAGATCACAGAGATGATAAGCAGAGGAGTCAGGATTTGAGCTCAGATCTTTGTGAGTCAAACACCTGGGCTCTTTCCACTATTTGATACTATTTTGCCAGGATTTAGAAACAGAAGTGAATAAGAAACTAAACATCAAGAGTTAAGTTGAAAGAACTTTGAGTAAATTCCTCATGTTTATTATTTTCCTTATCCCATCTGTTTCCCTAGAATAATTAGAAACAAGGGCCCTCAGAAACCAAAATACATGACCTTCATTTTGGTTTCAATAAGAGACATTTGTTTCGAAGCATAGGAACTACTGCATAGCTATGCTTATAGAAAGAGGATGTCCTAAGGTGAAAAGTGGACTACAGGGAACACTGAGAGCACAAAGATAATTTCTAATTCCTCAGGGCATAGAGCAAGGAAGTCAAGGAAGAACAACTGGATCCTGAATATGAGAACTGAGTCCCCAAGTCAAAGGGCCTATGTAAGACCTCCAACATGAACTTACTGTGTCAAACGCAATAAATATAAACTACCAAAATATCCTTGGATCTGTGCATGTACCCATTCCTCCAAGTCATTACCCCCATTATCCCAATTTATCTCTCAGGGAGCCATATTCCTTGTAGCTTTGAAGACTTCTTACAAAATTATTTCCAAGGTTATTCCTCTCACCAAGACTGTTGTGCAGTGACAGCTGACATACAAACAGGCACATGACAAGTGGTTCAGAAAGACAGTGCCTGAACAAAGAACCCTGGTGCTCAGAGTCTTGGAGTTAACATATCACTAATTAGCCATGTCTCCTGTTTCTTCCCTTCACCCTGTGTCATGACAAGCTATTGGAAGAAAGACAGAAAAGAGAAAATGGTGGGTGAGGAGGGGGGCCATAAAAGAACATAGAAATTACCAAATTTCCTATATTTCAGGTGCCCAGCATATGTATGGATTTTAATTTTATTTAATAGTCATAACACTTCTCAGATTTCTCTTTTATAATTTCTTTTTCTTTATCTTCAAAATTTATTACAGTTATTCTAACCACATATAAGACATAGGTGTAGCTTCTGATGAAGATGATGTAAGTTTACTCTTGGATATTCCCTTCTGCAATAATCACACAGCAATGATGGGTAAATTAGAACAGAAGAAAATTGAAAGATGAACCTGAGATCAATTAAAAGATAAACATCTCTGTGGTCAAGTCATAGAACAGAAAATGAAACGATACCTCTATGCTGGGGTGTTTTAGAATTAAAAACAAGCAAGGCTTTCCAGAAGCTCCACTCCTCTAACTGGTATGGACTAACACTAGTGAACTTACAACCCTTAACAGAATTACCCTAACACAAGTAAAGGAGCTAGATGCCCCCCACAAAATCAGTACTGTTACTATGTGTCAATTAAAAACAAAATTAATAAAGACAATAAAGGAGAGAGAGAGAGAGAGAGAGAAAGAAGAAGAAGAGGAAGAAGGAGGAGGAGGAGAAAAGAAAGGAAAGAAGGAAGGAAGGAAGGAAGGAAGGAAGGAAGGAAGGAAGGAAGAAGGGAAGGAAGGAAGGAAGGAGGGAAGGAAGGAAGGAAGGAAGGAAGGAAGGAAGGAAGGAAAGAAAGGAAAGGAAGAAGGGATGGAGGGAGGGAAGTAATTAGAAGTCAAAATCCTGCTTCAGAATGCTGATTTGGGCTCTGGTTCCTGATGAGCTCCTGTGATCTGCAAACCATGTACTTGATGGGTCTCACTATTAATGGCTTAACCTTCACCCAGACCAGTACTGCAATGGAATAATTATTCAAAATACTAAGGGGAAATAAATCAACCAAAATTTTGAACATGAAAACTATCATTCAAATATAATTAAAATTAAGGATATATTTAGATATAAAACACCAAATTATATACCATTCATAGGTCCTCAACTAAAAGAAGTTTCAAAGAATGAATTTCAACAAAAGAAAAATAGACCCAGATGAAAAACATGATATAATAAACAAATTATTTATTGTTAAAAAGTTACATACCCCGCAGGCCTGAGACCAGGAGCTGCTCAATCTTCCCTGCAGGCTTGAGCACTGCATTATCAAGCACCTCTCAGGCAACAGACTACTGAAAAATAGGAGGTTTGAACAGTACAGTATAATTTTATTGCAGAACTTTTTTTAAATAGTACTACGATTATTCCTATTATACCTACTATATTCCCAACTTTTTTCTTTTATTAATATTCTTATCACTCTGTTGTCCTCTTACTTATCTGTTTCCTTAGAGACTCTCTCTTTTCTCATGCTGACAACCTATTTCTTTTAATCCCGCTTTTGCTTCTACAACATAGTACCTATATAGGCTCACTTCCTATCTCATTAACATTATATTCTATACCGCTCCTCATCCTCTTTTTCCACCATTTGAAATTATGTTCCATATTACAAACCTATTGGTTTTGCTGTAGATAGTAAGGTGAACCCATCTCTGTATATTATGACAACAGTTAATATCTAAATAGGGTATATATGGAATAAGGATGCATATTGTTTATATGGTGTGTTGCTAATATTAATATCTTCAAGGTGAGGTATTGAAAATCTGCAGGGACATGATAAGTCTTCAAAGGGAAACTGCAATACCTCTGATTTGTACTTCTAGAGGAGAAGATACATGAGCAACATGAGAAAACAAGGGAAGAAAGTATCCCAAACAGAGTTAGATGCTATATCAATAAACTCAATGACAATATGGTAGAAGGAATGTCAGAAAGGGAGGTCAGAATGTACATAATTAAAATGATCCAAGAAGTGAATGATGTGATGAGAGAGCAAATGCAGGCTATGAATAATCAGCTAGTAGAGCAATTTCAGGGTGCAAAAAATCATTTCAATAAAGAGATAGAAATTCTGAAAAAAAAAACAAACAGAAATTCTTGAAATGAAGGAAGCAATCAACCAAATTATAAACTCAATAGAAAGCATAACTAACAGGCCAGATCACTTGGAAGACAGAACCTCAGGCAATGAAAACAAAATATTTAATCTTGAAAACAAAGTCAACCAAACAGTGAAGAAGGTAAGGAATCATGAACAGAACCTCCAAGAACTATGGGACATCATGAAAAGACCAAATTTAAGAATTATTGGGATTGAGGAAGGCACAGAGATACAAACCAAAGGAATGAATAATCTGTTCAATGAAATAATATCAGAAAATTTCCCAAATATGATGAATGAGATGGAAAATCAAATACAAGAGGCTTACAGGACACCAAATGCACAAAATTACAACAGATAGACATCGAGGCACATTACAATGAAAATACCTAACTTACAAAATAAAGATAGAATTTTAAAGGCTGCGAGAGAAAAGCATCAGATTACATGCAGAGGGAAATCAATATGGACATCAGCAGATTTCTCAGTCCAGACCCTAAAAGCAAGAAGGGCCTGGAACAACATATTTCAAGCTCTGAAAGAAAATGGATGCCAACCAAGAATCTTATGCCCAGCAAAACTTACCTTTAGATTTGATGATGAAATTAAATCCTTCCATGATAAACAAAACCTAAAAGAATTCACAAATAGAAAGCCTGCCCTACAGAACATTCTCAGCAAAATATTCCAAGAGGAAGAAATGAAAAACAACAATAAAACCCAGCAAAGGGAGGAATTACCCTAAAGGAATAGCCAATTAAAGGAGAATCCAAGTCAAATTAAAAGCAAAAATAAGTCAAAATGAACGGGAATGCAAGTCTTATCTCAATAATAACCCTGAGTGTTAACAGCCTAAACTCAGCAATCAAAAGACATAGACTGGCAGATTGGATTAAAAAGAAAGACCCCAAAATATGCTGCCTTCAGGAGACTCATCTCATAGAAAAGGACACAAACAGACTGAAGGTGAAAGGATGGGAAAAAACACACCATGCACACGGACTTAGTAAAAAACCAGGGGTTTCCATTCTCATTTCAGATAAAGCAGACTTCAAGCCAAAGTTAGTCAGAAGGGATAAAGAAGGTCATTTCATACTGCTTAAGGGAAGCATAAATCAGCAAGACATAACCATCATAAATATTTATGCCCCAAACAATAGCACATCCATATATGTTAAACAAATACTTCTCAATTCCAGGTACCAAATAGACCACAACACAATAATACTAGGTGACTTTAATACACCTCTCTCACTATTGGACAGATCTTCCAAACAACAATTGAACAAAGAAATCATAGATCTCAATAACATAATCAATAATTTAGACTTAACAGACATATATAGAGTATTCCATCCAACAACAAGTGAATAGACTTTCTTCTGAGTGGCACATGGATCCTTCTCTAAAATAGACCATATGCTATGCCACAAAGCTACTCTTAGCAAATACAAAAAGATAGAGGTAATACCTTGCATTTTGTCAAATCATAATGGAATGAAATTAGAAATCAATAATAAAATAAGAAACAGAAACTATTCTAAGACCTGGAGATTAAATAATGCACTATTGAATGATGTATGGATAACAGAAGATATTAGAGGTGAAATAAAAAAATTCATAGAGGTAAAGGAAAACAACAATACAACATATCAAAATCACTGGACACTATGAAAGCAGTACTAAGAGGAAAATTCATTGCATAGAGCACAAAAGAATGAAACAAAAGAATGAAAAGTGAACGAATAAATGACCTCACATTACAGTTCAAAGTCCTAGAAAAAGCAAAACACATTAGCACAAAAAGTAGTAGAAGATAGGAAATAATTAAAATCAGAGCTGAAATCAATGAAATTGAAACAAAAGAAACTATTCAAAACATTGACAAAACAAAAAGTTGGTTCTGTGAAAAAATAAACAAAATTGATAAACCCTTAGTCACACTAACAAAGAGAAGGAGAGAGAAAACTCAAATTACTAAAATTCGAGGTGAAAAAGGAACTATCTTGACAGACACTATCGAAATACAAAACATAATTAGAAACTATTTTGAAAATCTATACTCCAACACAATAGATAATCTCAAAGACATCGATGGGTCTCTAGAGACATATGACCCACTCAAATTGAATCTGGAGGACCTACACAATTTAAATAGACCAATTTCAAGCCATGAAATAGAAGAAGTCATCAAGAGCCTACCTACCAAGAGAAGTCCAGGGCCAGATGGATTCTCAGGTGAGTTCTACAAGACCTTCAAAGAAGAGCTCATTCCAATACTCCTCAAAGTATTCCATGAGATTTAAGAGGAGGGAACACTTCCATACTCATTCTATGAAGCTAGTATCACCCTGATACCAAAACCAGAGAAGGACACATCGAGGAAAGAAAATTTCAGACCAATATCCCTAATGAACATAGATGCAAAAATTCTTAACAAAATTTTAGCGAATCTCATACAAAAGCATGTTAAAAAGATAGTGCACCATGATCAAGTGGGTTTCATCCCGGGAATGCAAGGTTGGTTCAACATCCGGAAATCAATAAATGTAATTCACCACATCAACAGGCTTAAAGTTAAGAACCACATGATTATTTCAATAGATGTGGTAAAAGCATTTAATAAAATACAGCACCCCTTCATGCTCAAAACTCTAGGAAAAATAGGGATGGGGGGACATTCCTTAACATTGTAAAGGCTATCTATGTTAAGCCCACAGTTATCATCATTCTAAATGGAGAAAAATTGAAAGCATTCCCCCTGAGAACTGGAACAAGGCAGGGATGCCCTCTTTCTCCACTTCTGTTCAACATTGTCCTTGAAACTCTCGGTGGATCAATTAGACAGACCAAAGAAATTAGAGAAATACGAATAGGAAAAGAAGAGCTCAAACTATCCTTATTTGCTGATGACATGATTCTCTATTTAGAAGACCCTAAGAATTCCACCAGAATACTTCTGAACTCATAAACATATTCAGTAGAGTAGCAGGATATAAACATATTGCTCATAAATCTAATGCATTTTTATTCGTAAGTGATGCATCTTCTGAGAGAGAAATTAGGAAAACTATACCATTCACAATAGCCTCTAGAAAAATAAAATACTTGGGAATCAATCTAACAAAAGAAGTGAAAGACCTCTACAATGAGAACTACAGAACACTAAAGAAAGAAATTAAAGAGAATCTGAGAAGATGGAATGATCTCCTATGTTCTTGGATAGGCACAATCAATATTATCAAAATGGCCATACTACAAAAAGTGCTATACAAATTCAATGCAATTCCAATTAAAATCCCAATGATGGACCTCATAGAAATAGAGCAAGCAATCATGAAATTCATTTGGAGGAATAAGAGACCTAGAAGAGCTAAAGCAATCCTTAGCAGGAAAAGGGAAGCAGGTGGTATCACAATACCAGAACTTCAACTATACTCCAAGGCAATGGTAACAAAAACAGCATGGTATTTTCACCAAAATAGGCAGGTAGACCAAAGGTGCAGAATAGAGGACACAGAGACAAACCCACATGAATACAGGTATCTCATACTTGACAAAAGAACCAAAAACATACAATGGAGGAAAGACAGCCTCTTCAACAAATGGTGCTGAGAAAACTGGAAATTCATACGCAGCAAATTGAAACTAAACCCCTATCTCTCACCTTGCACAAAACTCAACTAAAAATGGATCAAGGACCTAGGAATTAGACCAGAGACCCTGCACCTAATAGAAGAAAAAGTAGGTCCAAATCTTCAACATATTGGCCTAGGACCAGATTTCCTTAATATGACTCCCAAAGCACAAGAAATCAAAGCAGGACTCAATAATTAGGAGAGATTCAAACTAAAAAGTTTTTTCTCAGCAAAGGAAACAATCATCAATGTAAAGAGAGAGCCTACAGAGTGGGAGAAAATCTTTGCCACAAGCACGTCAGATAGAGCACTAATCTCCAGAATATATAAAGAACTCAAAAAACTCTACACCAAGAACACAAATAACCCAATCAATAAATGGGCTAAGAAAATGAACAGACACTTCAGAGAAGAAGATCTACAAGCAATCAACACATATATGAAAAAATGTTCAACATCTCTAGTAATAAGAGAAATGCAAATCAAAACTACCTTAAGATATTATCTCACCCCAATTAGAATGGCTATTATCAATAATACAAGCAACAATAGGTGTTGGCAAGGATGTGGGGAAAAAGGGACACTCATACATTGCTGGTGGGGTTGCAAATTAGTGCAGCCACTCCGGAAAGCGGTGTAGAGATTCCTCAGAAAACTTGGAATGGATCCACCATTTGACCCAGCTATCTCACTCCTTGGCCTATACCCAAAAGAATTAAAATCAGCATACTACAGTGATGCAGCCACATTAATGTTTATAGCAGCCCAATTCACTATAGGTAGATTGTGGAACCAACCTAGATGCCCTTCGATAGATGAATGGATAAAGAAACTGTGATATATATACACAATGGAATATTATTCAGCCATAAAGAATAATAAAATTATGGCATTTGCAGGTAAATGGATGGAATTGGAGAAGATCATGTTAAGTGAAATAAGTGGATCCCAAAAAACCAAAGGCCAAATGATTTCTCTTATAAGTGTTTGATGACGCATAGCAGGGGTCGGGGGAGGTATGGGAAGAATGGAGAAGGGATGGTTTGTATAGAGGAAAATGAGGGGTGAGGGGAGGGTGGGGAAGGAAAGATAATATAATGAAGCATACATCTTTACCCTACATATATGTATGAATAGGCAAATTGTATGATTCTACTTCGTGTACAACCAGAAAAATGATAGCTGTACTTACTCAATTTGTGTACAATGAACTAAAATAAAGAAAAAGTTATATATATATATGATGGAATACTACTCAGTCATAAAGAAGAATAATATTTTGGCATTTGCTTATAAATGGATGGAATTGGAGATTATTATGCTAAGTGAAAAAATTCAATGCCAAAAAAGCAAAGGCCAAATATTTTCCCTGATAAACAGATGATGATATAGAATCTGGTTTGGGGGAGGTGAGAGAGGAATGGAGGATCATTAGATTATGTAGAGGGAAATAAGAGGGGGAGGGGGTGGGGGTATAAAAAAAGTTGGAATGAGACAGACATCTTTCTCTATACACATGTGTGATTAACAGGAATGATATGAATGTACATCATGCACAACCATAGAAATGAAAATTTGTACCCCATATGTGTACAATGAATCAAAATGAAGTCTGTAAAAATAAAAAAAAAATAAAAAGAAGTATTTGGGGACATTTCCAAGGTGTGAGGAGTCTAAAAGTACTATATAGCACTGATTTTTTTAAATCACATAAGCATGCATCTTAAAACTTTAATCACTGGATGCCCAAATATATATAGCTTTTTAAAAAATTTATAGGGAAAAGAAAGGAATGAAAATGTTATGAACCCAATATTGAGTAAGAAATAAGAGGTAGGTTACTCATGGTAAGTAGAAAATACACAAAGTAAGATGGTTGAAAATAAATTAGTAGAAAAATCCACACTAACAAAAAGAAAGCCTCTGTAGAAGACAACATCCCAGAAACTGAATTTAAGACAGATAGAATTAATACAGGTAAGGAGACACAATATGTAATAGCAATAGGAACAATCCATCAGGAAAAGAGTTAAATTTATACATGTGAAGCAACACATCTTTTAAAGGTGGCAGAAAGGTTAGAATTACAAGGTGAAATTTGGGAGTCCAAAATTATGATGCATTATTTTAACATGATTCAGAATGTAACTTAAGCATGTAAAATTAGTGAGCTTATAGTAAGTTTCCACAACAAAATTAATATGTGTGATCAAATACATGAATGTAGGATAAAATACTCAACAAATACAATGCCTATATGCTTTCTAAGACCACTTGGAATATTTGCAAAAAATGACCTTGAATTAACTTCTAAAGAAATGAGTAAATCTCAAAAAATTATTAATATATGCTTTGTTTTGTGAACATGATACCATTAACTGAGAGTCAACTACAGGGAAGAGTTTAATTCCTGTTTGGAAGCTTAAAAATAAATTCCTAAATAATCATCAGGCTAAGAGGTAACCACAAAAGAAAATACATAGTATTTAGAACTGAAGGACAATGAAAGTACTATTAACATTTATAGAATGCATCTGAAATCTCAGTAATGATATATCCTTAAATGCAATTTATACAAAATAAGAAACACTGAAGATAGGACTACAAAAGTATCTTAAAATACTACAAGAATACCTCTAAATAAAGTAAAAATAAGAATATTAATGAGTGTGGTAATACAACAGAAAAGAAACAGTACAAATAATTCACAAGAATAAATGGTTGTTTTGTGAAAAAAATAATAAAATCAACTTACCTATGACAAAATTAATAAAAAGGAAAGCAATAAATAACATATTAAAAATATAAAAGATATAATTATTCATATAGTAGGAATTAAATGTGTGATATTAGTACTGTGGATAATTTCATGCAAAAATTAAAAATGTAAGTACATTTTATTATTTTCTAAAAAATTAATCACCAAAATTGACACTAATTTTTTTTTAAATTGAGTAAACATAATTGTTAGGACCTGTCAAGGATCTGAATTATTACTCTATCCTTAAGCTAATTAGTTTGCCTGCCAGAATTTCAGAGATGTTGGCAAAAGACATGAAACTCCTGCAGCAGGCAAGGGGCAGCTTATTGCTCACAGAAATAGCTGTAGCCAGAGCACATGTATTGTCTTGCACAATTCCTTGAGTAACCATTTCCCACAGACCATCTGAATTTAGTCAAATAATATCTAAACACATAATGTGTTATGTTACAAGAAAGAAACCTGAATTGGGAAACCTGAATCTCGTATAAGGGGGACAAAACATGCCTACACATGTGAGTAGCTGGGATTACAGACATGGGCTACCAACCCCAACAGGGAGCTATACTCCTGTTAAGTTACTTGACTCTGGAGGGAGACTTGCTGTTATTGTACTTGAACTTTTTGATCCAGAGAAAGATATTATCCCTATCTTCCAAGTACGCTAACTATGTAGAGATCCATGAAGAGGTAATCTAGAGCAAAAGGATAGTAAATACCTTATTGTCACAGCCATAAATAGGGAAGGCAGACCCAACAGCTAGTCCACTGGAAGAAGCTGATGAATCAGTAAATATGTAGCAAGGCTTGTCAAGGGAATGATCGACCAGAGCTATTAGAACTAACTGGAGTTCTGCCTACATGGTGAAACAACTACATCTACTTTTAAAATCCAGAGACTCATCAGAAGCAACCTCAGCAGTCCAGGGAACAACTGGATTTCAGCCTGGCTGAAGCATCAATGAATCAGACTTAGGAACTTATGGAAAACCTCTGTCAAACAATGACTCGCTTGAGTTAGTAGATTTGCCTCAGGTGGCTGAGTGGGGATTAATGTTTCTACCAAAGATTTATTTGACACTCTGATGTAAAACCAAGATGGTGATAGTGTCATTTCAGTTTTCACTTTTGTTTTTTGTTTTATTTTGTTTTGTGTTTTATTTTTGCAGTCTGGGGATGGAGTCCAGGACTTCAAACATACCAGTCAAGTGTGCTGCCACTGAGCTACTTCCCAGTCCTTTTATGCATTTTATTTATTTATTTATTTGTTTATTTTTATTTAATTTTTTGATTCATTGAACACAAATGGAGTACAGCAATTGTTTCTCTGGTTGTACACAAAGTAGAGTCACCCCATCTGTGCATTCATACATGTACACAGGGCAATGATGTCTGTCACACATACTGTTATTATTCTTACCCCCCAATCTCAACCCCACCCCTCCCTTCCCTCTATACTCTCTCTCCTTTCTCCATTCTTGTCATCATTCCACCCCACATTATGCATCATCATTCACTTATCAGAGAGACCATTCGGCCTTTGGATTTTGGGGATTGGCTAATCTGACTTATCATAATAGTCTCCAACATCATCCATTTACCTACAAATGCCATAATTTTATTCTTCTATATGGCTGAGTAGTATTCCATTGTGTATATATACCACAGTTTCTTTAGTCACTCATCTATTGAAGGGCATCTAGGTTGGTTCCACAATCTAGCTATTGTGAATTGAGCAGCTATGAACATTGATGTGGCTGCATCACTGAGGCAATCTGATTTTAAGTCCTTTGGGTATAGGCCAAGGAGTGGGATAGCTGGGTCAAATGGTGGATCCATTCCAGGTTTTCTAAAGAATCTCCTGCTTTCCAGAGTGGCTGCACCAACTTGCACTCCCACCAGCAATGTATGAGTGTACCTTTTTCCCACTCCTCGCCAACACCTGTTGTTGCCTGTATTCTTAATAAAAGACATTCTAATTGGGATAAGATGAAATCTTAAGGTGGTTTTGATTTGCATTTCTTTTATAATGAGGGATGTTGAACATTTTTTCATAAATCTGTTGATTGCTTGTAGATCTTCCTCTGTAAAGTGTCTGTTCATTTCCTTGGCCCATTTATTGATTGGGTTATTAGTATTCTTGGTGTAAAGATTTTTGAGCACTTTATAGTTTCTGGAGATTAGTGCTCTATCTGAAGTGTGTGTGGCAAAGATTTTCTCCTACTCTGAAGGCTCTCTCTTCACATTGCTGATTGTTTCTTTTGCCGAGAAAAAGCTTTTTAGTTTGACTCTATCCCAATCATTGATTCCTGCTTTTATTTCTTGCACTTTGGGAGTCATGTTAAGGAAATCTGGTCCTAGGCCAACATGATGGAGATTTGGACCTATTTTCTCTTCTATTATGTGCAGGGTCTCTGGTCGAATTTCTAGGTCGTGATGGCAGAAACTTACAATTCAAAGGAGTCGTTGGGGTTGTGGGGGTTCTAATTATAAAAAATGTTAATAATTCTCAAGATAATCTGTGGTTTGTGCCCCCACTTAAAGGATGCCATTTTGTGTGATAGCAAATTTAAAGTATCAAGTACAATATTCAATGAGGCAGAGTCTTTAAAATCCAAATTGTTCATAAAATATAGGACCTTCTTCTTGGTGGAAGTTTTTCTTCACTGTAGAGGATTGAGCATTTTGATTGTGCTTATACAGTCCCCAGAAACTGCTTGGCTAGAAAACTCCTGAATTTTCTCAGGATTTATCAGCCACTTCTACTTACTATATAATACTATACATATATAAGATATAAGATATCTTATATCTTGTGTAATCTTATATCTTATATATGTAAGCTATAGATATATAATACTATAGATATATATATTGTATATATAATACTATAGATATATAAAATACTGTAGATTAGGGGCTGAGGCTGAGGCTTCTGATTTTGTGACATTGTGTCAACGAAAACAATGTGATCTGTGTAATCAATGTTTGTAATATCAGAGAGTAGAGGCACTTGTACCAAACACTCAAATATTCAGTAGTTGCAAACAGCAGGGGAATTTTCAATACTCCCTCGAGGGAGTATTGAAAACACCCTTTAGAAGCCTTGCCACATGAATGTGTCTGGATCTGCACACAGGTGCTAATGAGATAGAAAAAAAGTTTTGGTAATGTCTAGAACAGTATAACAACTGTCATCAGTCTGTACAGGTGATACATTTATAATCACAATGTTCAGGACACCTGGGGCATCAGGAGCAATGATTGAATACAGTTGGCAATAAGTCACTGTCAATACAAGCTCCTGTTAGCCTCCTGAAGTAGCCATATAAGGCTGCTATATTGAGATATTGTATTCCTTGCCTTCCAAGAGCCTATACATTCTGAGCTAGCAAAAATTGTTAATTATATAAAGGGTTCCATTTATCCTTCTAGTACCAAATGAAAGGAACACGAAGACAGTTTGGAAAATGCTTCAAGTGCAAAAGTGTCAACAGTTCTGTGCTTGTCCCCTGGGCTCAAATTTCCACAAAGCAGTGGATGGTGTCAGATGATACTGAACATATAATGGATTGCATTAAAGTACAGAAACCCTGGGTTTAGGGGAAGAATTATTTATAATGGGTAGTAAGCTTGGCTGCTTTTTGCTCCAAAAGTACATGGCATTTCTATGTTCTAAGACTGACCCTTTCAAGCATTCTTTGAAAGATAGCCCCAAACAAAGAACAGTCATTTTCTCATTTGCAGGATAATAAAAATCATGAGGATTGTCTCTGAAAAAAATACAAAGAAACTCTTGCTGACATCATTCATTGGGAAAATGTTGCAAATCAGATGGCATACTATAGTTCACTGCATAATCATAATCATAATCATAATAATTTTATGCCAAATTTTTTTTGCAAAAAGTGGTACACAATCATTATGTGAAGCTTTTGAAAAATGTGCCAGTATTACTTAAATATTATTTATTACTAAATTCTTTGCTGCAAGATCAGGATACACAAAATACTTGTGAATGCACATTAGTTGGTGGTAACAATTATGCACTGAAATATGGTGCCCATGATTTAGATAAAAAAATAAAGTTTAAACTTAGAAAGTATTGACTATGATAAAGAGAAATAGAAATACACATTGCTGGTAAAGAGTATATATACACTCACTTGGGAGAGTAATCTGGCAACATCTAGCAAAGATAAGGAAGCTCATATTCTAGGTCCTAGGGATTCCTCTTAGAATATATGTCCATGAAACTCTTGTACATGCTGGCAGTATTAAAAAATCTTGTTCTTTTTGTGTGTGACAGATTTATTAGTAAAACAGAAAGACTGAAATCAACTTACATATCATGAGAGATGAATGATTAGGAAAATTCTGGACTATTCATAAAATAGAAGACTCAACAGAAGTTAAAATGAATAAGCAAGAGTTATATATACATATAAAATCATGTAGACTACTTAAAAATATTTTAAGCTTAGTATGATATTCATATAATCACATTTAATTAGTGTCAATAACATGAATAAATGATTCATGTAAGGATTCTCAGAAGGCATTAATTATAATTATAATATTTCCCTTAGTTTTAATGAACTAATACAAATATAGTACAAGAACAAGTTTTCTGAAGCTTGGGTGTGGGAGTGTTCATTAAAGTATCCTACATTCTTGTTCATGCACTAGAAACATATTATCCTTAGAATATTAGTATTCACTTTGAGGGGTTAATTGTTTATTATTTTTACATATTATTATTTAGTCTTTGAGAGAGGCAGAGTAGTTTTATAATTTAAAAATCTATACACCAAGCCTTAGTTCTGTCTCTTACCATTTTTTGTGAACTTGAGCAATGTAACTAAAATTTTAAAGCCTTGGTCTATAGGTAAAATGGCAAAAATAATATGACTTATATTCTAGGGTTGTTAAAACTACTACATGAGGCAATAAATGAAAATGGATTTGTCTTGCCTGCAAAAAGTACTTTAAAATTTTTAAATATTTGTGATGATTAACAATTTAACGTATATCTTTTATATTAGCCATATCTTTACAAGCTCTTTAGAGAAAATATTTCTTTAATCAGAGATACTGTATATGCTTTCCCACTTCAACACACTTTTCATACCAGCTGTCTGTTCATCTCACTGACCCCCAAAGACAATCTGTTCAGCTTAGCCTGTGAGACTGTGATCATTCTGTTTTCTGGACCTTTAATTCTTTTCCACATCTTGTGGAATTCCATAATGAAATTATCCTAAATCTTTCCTATGTTTTGCTCTAAATAGCCTAACTTGAATAAAAACATATTATTATTAAAGATCAACAACAGTTTCAGTATCCTACATTTTGTGGCATTATATGATTTAAAATCACAAGTATTTTGTCATGTGACATTCAGGAGAAGACATGCTACTGTATAGAGAACTAAGATTATATTTGTTGACTCTAAGTTTAATGCTTTATATCACCTCACCTAGTAAGTACTAAAGTATGTTCCAATAGTTCATCTTCAAAGATATCTCTCACTATTGATTTTCAGTAAGTATTTTCCCTATATAAGGCTATTCTAAGAACTGAAATCCAATAGCTATTTTACCTGCAATCAAAAACCAGTTAGTGGTAATAAAAGTGAGTGACATTATCTTGTAATGTCTTCTTTGAGCAGTCATACTCTGTCCAGATACAACATAATTCAGTTGTCTAATAATGGGTAAATGTGTAACACATGGATTTCATAGAAATACTTGGAGAAAATAAAAAGACATAGAATTTGAAAATATGTCTATACTGCATAGTCCTCCTAACATTAATGACTGTACAAACAAAGCTTTTTCCTATAGGGATAACAGAAGCCTCTGACCTTTTCACACATTAATCACTTCATAATGTCATAAGGTAAAGATCTCACATCAGTCTGAGAAGAGCTAAATTCCCTACATACTCTTACTTACTCTCTCTCTCTCTCTCTCTCTCTCTCTCTCTGTTTGCTAATTCACATGATCAAAAGTCCTACTTTGAGGTTTCCTATGGACTCTGGATCAAAGAATAGGGGTGATAGAGAATAGAGGAAGATGAGAACAGAGCTGCTGTCTTTTCATTTTGCTGTTGAAACCATATATGTAGAATTTACTTTTTTAAAGAAATTTTTATTTTTGGTCCAGGAATATCTTGTACAAGAAGCTAAATGGATGCAGAAAATTCACTGATATTTTTTTGTTTCCATTTTTCCATTTTTCATTAGGAAGAGAAACTAATTAAGTCAAGCCTTGAAGAACATATAGCTATTTCTCCTACACTAAAGATGAACTAGTTCCTTACACTTCTCTCTAAAAGCCAATAGGTCCACTTAAGTAAATGAAGATCACTGTTAACAATGTAATTCCCTGTGATAGAAAAGTGTGGAAAGATTTCTTAAGCTACACAAAAGGATGACTATGAGCTGTCATTGGTCTTAGCCCCTCTACCAACCCTGGAGTACAACCAGAAGAATGAGAAATTATACTCCATTTATCTATGATGGGTCAAAATTCATTTTACTGTCATGTATAACTAATTAGAATTTTTTTTTTTTAAAAAAAGAGTAACTGGAGAGTGTCTATTTGTGCTGTGAGGGAGTGAGAATGATCTATCTTTTACAGATGAGTCAGCTTCCAGGATTGGTGGACTTTGATTTTTAAGGCCAGAATATTAAACCTACTTGATTTAGTCAATTCCAGCCAGCTAAAAACAGGTATTAGACATTTCAGAAAGCAAAAAAGACTATCAACTAGGACCTCGCCATGGGGCTTTTCTTGGTGATATCTAGTTTTAATTTTGTTTTATATTGTTATTTTTCTAATTAATATTCTTGCTCCATTAAATTTGGTGAATTTACAAGGAATTAAAAGATAAATCATATGCTTTCTAGTTCTTTAACCTCCTTGATATTACTAATGTAAAACTAGTTTAAAATGTATGAACTTTTAAAAGTTTTATTTTATCTATTCAAGTTTAGCAATAGGATGAGTATGATAATTTTTAATGTCAAAACTTGTTTCTACTGGCTGACTTACAGTTATTAAGAGCATTCATTTAGGAAAACCAAAACTGAATAAATACCAGGCTGAGCTCTGCCCCATAAGGAAATAAGATAAACAACATGGGAGAAAGGGGGAAAGCATAAATCAGGAAGAAGGAAACAATTAGAGCACTCAACCAAAATTGGCAAGAATGTACTCATTCAGCCTGGTTGTAAACACAGGTAGAAAGACAGGGAACATTGTTGAGCTAATTTAAATTCATCATCTTGAACAGGAAAAACAGAACCAGTCGTGGCTAACACACGTGAATAGAGGTCTGTAAAAATAACAACGGAGGTTATGACATTGTCTGTGTAGGAAGGGAAGTGCTATGTAGGACTGTCAACATGCAAACACCAAGCAGAATGGCCTTTCCTAGATGATCATGGGTCAGAACAGTGATAAAGAAAACAAAAGGGGCTATTGAGGATCCACATACATTCTAGAGTGAGATTATTTACCTTTAGAGACTGAAGGAAACTTCCCAGGGCTGTAAACGATCTAAAACTTACTTGAGAAGCTGTCTGAACCTGAGAGACATAACTATGCAGCTCTCTAGTTCCTTTCCTACATTTTTAATTTTGAACTCATGGTTCCTCTTTTAGGGTGATATTCACAACTGATTGTTGTTGAAGAGATTGAGCAAAGAAAAGTTGCAAATGGTTAGAGTGCAATGTTCTCATAGTAGTTTCACTGGCCTCTATCCTCATCTCACTTTGAGCATCTGATTTTGATGGAAGAATGAGAACCCACATCATTTATAAAAAGATAAGGGACTTGGATCCTAATGTACACCCACCTATTTCTTGGGTTTCAATGAATTCAAGACCTCAGAGAGGGAATTCAGTGAATGAGAACTTATGGAAACCACAGAATGAACCCACATGTTTTTCAGGAACATCAACATTACTGCATTCCCTGGAAGTGTCTCAGGGTTTCCCTTGGGATTAGCAGTGCTAGCATGGAACTATCCATGGTGCTGAATTTCTACACAATCTTTACACCTGTCATATCAAGGTAGATAAATTAAGAATGAAAAGACACAACATTTCCAAGTTAACAAATAAATATTACTAATCATAAGAATTTGTGTAGGAAAGGGAAAAACATAAAATACTAAAGATAGAATGGAGCAGGTGGTAAAATAATTTCCTTCAATATCAGGAATATATTGTTTTTCTGTAGATTCTTAGGGTTAAGCAGTTTTTCTTAGCAGACGGATAGTATAATAAAATTAATACTTTAATCATCTTAATTTAATCTTGATATATAGTAGAAATTTTGGGAAATATGTTTTGAATTATAAAATCCAAAGGAATATATCCTATTTTAATTAGGACCTTTCTATATGTCAGCTTTTATCCGTAAGAAGTCAGTAGTACCTAAAAGAAGCACATATTCTGGCACTTAGGTATAATATTTTTCAATAATATTCATGAAGAAGAATTAGTGGAAATTGATCCTTTCATGGAATTCATCCACAAATGTTAAATTTCCAAAGGATTAATTTTTGCAATAGTGTTACCTATGAAGAACAAGATTACATATCACCAATGATGCTTGTACTAAAATTTTTTTGAGATAATTCACATTGACTTTATGGAATTATTACAAAGTGTATCAGAAAATACTGACTGGCATAAAGATTAATGAGGTTAGTGATTGATAGATAAATAGATCTAAATATGGATGTATACAGAATATTCCCAATAATTGAAAGAATTAAACTATCTCTTTATTCACTTTGGACCTTTGTTTATCTAAATTCATATAAAAAATAAGATACTTTTTGATAAAGCTAAGAAATAATTATCATGAATATCTCCTTTCCTGAAAGAAATTCTATTTGTTCTCTAATAAAATTCCCCCTTAGATTTGGAATAATTTATAAGTAGTATATTGGGAAGGAACTCTTAATTTGAAGAAAATGTCCTTTTTTCATGTATGATTGCATAAAGGGCAACCAATACAGACACTGTAAGGATGACATCATGTCCTTCAATTTTAAATAATTATATGTATGTGTGTCATTTAAGATTATATAGTAAGTCAACCAATTTAGGCACCTTAGCAATGATGTGATGTCCTTAACTTTTTTTTTAATTTTGATTCATTGAACACAAATGGAATACAGCTATTGTTTCTCTGGTTGTACACAAAGTAGTGTCACACCATCTGTGCATTCATACATTTACTCAAGGCAATGATGACTGTCACACATACTGTTATTACCCCCCAACCCCGACCCCACCCTCCCTTTCCTCTATGCTATCTATCCTTCTTCATTCTTGCCACCCTTACACCCCACATTATGCAACATCATTCACTTACCAGAGAGACCATTTGGCCTTTGGATTTTTGGGATTGGCTAATCTCACTTAGCCAATTTACCTGCAAATGCCAAATTTTATTCTTCTTTATGGCTATGGCTAAGTAATATTCCATTGTGTATATATACCACAGTTTCTTTATCCATTCATCTATTGAAGGGCATCTAGGTTGGTTCCACAATCTTGCTATTGTGAATTGGGCAGCTATGAACATTGATGTGGCTCCATCACTGAGTAATGTGATTTTAAGTCATTTGGGTTTAGGCCAAGGAGTGGGATAGCTGGGTCAAATGGTGGATCCATTTCTAGTTTTCTAAGGAATCTCCACACTGCTTTACAGAGTGGCTGCACCAACTTGCACTCCACCAGCAATGTGTGAGTGTACCCTTTTCCCCACATCCTCACCAACAGATGTTGTTGCCTGTATTCTAAATAAAAGATATTCTAATTGGGGTAAGATGAAATCTTAAGGTGGTTTTGATTTGCATTTCTCTTATAAGTAGACATGTTGAACATTTTTTCATAAATCTGTTGATTGCTTGAAGATCTTCCTCTGTAAAGTGCCTGTTCATTTCTTTGGCCCATTTGTTGATTTGGTTATTAGTATTCTTGGTGTAAAGATTTTTGAGCACTTTGTAGATTCTGGAGATTAGTGCTCTATCTGAAGTGTGTGTGGGAAAGATTTTCTCCCACTCTGAAGGCTCTCTCTTCACATTGCTGATTATTTCCTTTCCTGAGAAAAAGCTTTTTAGTTTGAATCTATCCTAATCATTGATTCCTGCTTTTATTTCTTGTGCTTTGGGAGTCATGTTAAGGAAATCTGATCCTAGGCCAACATGATGGAGATTTGGACATATTTTCTCTTCTATTAGGTGCAGGGTTTCTCATCTAATTCCTAGGTCCTTGATCCATTTTGAGTTGAGTTTTGTACATGGTGAGAGATATGGGTTTAGTTTCCTTTTGCTGCGTATGGATTTCCAGTTTTCCCAGCATGATTTGTTGAAGAGGCTATCTTTCTCCATTGTATGCTTTTGGCTCCTTTGTCAAGTATGAGATGCCTGTATTTATGTGGGTTTGTCTCTGTGTCCTCTATTCTGTACCATTGATCTACCTGTCTATTTTGGTGCCAATACCATGCTGTTTTTGTTACTATTGGTCTGTAGTATATTTGAAGGTCTGGTATTGTGATACCCCCTGCTTCACTCTTCTTGTTAAGAATTGCTTTAGCTATTCTGGGTCTTTTATTCCTCCAAATGAATTTCGTGATTGCTTGCTCTATTTCTATGAGGTCCACCATTGGGATTTTAATTGGAATTGCATTGAATTTGTATAGCTCTTTGGGTAGTATGGCCATTTTGACAATATTAATCCTGCCTATCCAAGAACATGGGAGATCTTTCCGTCTTTTCAGACTTTCTTTAATTTCATTCTTTAGTGTTCTGTAGTTCTCATTGTAGAAGTCTTTCACCTCTTTTGTTAGATTGACTCCCAAGTATTTTATTTATCTAGAGGCTATTGTGAATGGTATAGTTTTCCTAATTTCTCCCTCAGAGGATGCATCACTTATGAATAAAAATGCATTATATTTATGAGCATTAATTTTATATCCTGCTACTCTACTGAATTCGTTTATGAGTTCCAGAAGTTTTCTGGTGGAATTTTTAGAATCTTCTAAATAGAGAATCATGTCATCAACAAATAGAGATAGTTTGAGCTCTTCTTTTCCTATTCGTATTCCTCTAATTTCTTTGGTCTGTCTAATTGATCCACCGAGAGTTTCAAGGACAATGTTGAACAGAAGTGGAGAAAAAGGGCATCCCTGCCTTGTTCCAGTTCTCAGGGGGAATGCTTTCAATTTTTCTCCATTTAGAATGATGTTAGCTGTGGGCTTAGCATAGATAGCCTTTACAATGTTAAGGAAGATTCCTACTATCCCTATTTTATCTAGAGTTTTGAGCATGAAGGGGTGCTGTATTTTATCAAATGCTTTCTCTGCATCTATTGAAATAATCATGTGGTGACTTTAAGTCTGTTGATGTGGTGAATTACAGTTATTGATTTCCAGATGTTGAACCAACCTTGCATCCCCAGGATGAAACCCACTTGATCATGGTGCACTATCTTTTTAATATGCTTTTGTATGGGATGTGCTAAAATTTTGTTAAGAATTTTTGCATCTAAGTTCATTAGGGATATTGGTCTGACATTTTCTTTCCTCGATGTGTCCTTCTCTGGTTTTGGTATCAGGGTGATATTAACTTCATAGAATGAATTTGGAAAGGTTCCCTCCTCCTCTATTTCATGAAATACTTTGAGGAGTATTGGAATGAGCTCTTCTTTGAAGGTCTTGTAGAACTCAGCTGTGAATCCATCTCATCCTGGACTTTTCTTTGTTGGTAAGCTTTTGATTACTTCTTCTATTTCCTTGCTTGAAATTGATCTATTTAAGTTGTGTATGTCCTCCAGATTCAGTTTGGGTGGCTCATATGCCTCTAGGAACCTGTTGATGTCTTCCAGGTTTTCTATTTTGTTGGAGTATAGATTTTCAAAATAGCTTCTAATTATATTTTGTATTTCAATTGTGTCTGTTGTAATATTTCCATTTCCATCATGAACTTTAGTAATTTGGAGTTTCTGTCTCCTGCTCTTCTTTAGCGTGGCTAAGGGTTTATCAATTTTGTTTATTTTTTCAAAGAACCAACTTTTTGTTTTGTCAATTCTTTGAATTGTTTCTTTGGTTTCACTTTCATTGATTTCATCTCTGATTTTAATTAATTCCTGTCTTCTACTACTTTTGGTGATGATCTGTTCCTCTTTTTCTAGGGCTTTGAGCTGTAATGTGAGGTCATTGATTTGTTGACTTTTCATTCTTTTATTAAATGCACTCCATGCAATGAATTTTCCTCTTAGCACTGCTTTCATAGTATCCCAGAGATTCTGATATGTTGTATCTTTGTTCTCATTGACCTCTAAGAATTTTCTTCTTTCCCCCCTAATGTCTTCTGTTATCCATGCATCATTCAATAGCAAATTATTTAATCCAAGTGTTGGAGTAGTTTCTGTTTTTAAATTTATCGTTGATTTCTAATTTCATTCCATTATCATCTGATAGAGTACAAGGTTATCATCTGATAGAGTACAAGGTAGTATCTCTATATTTTTGTATTTGCTAGGAGTAGCTTTGTGGCATAACATATGGTCTATTTTAGAAAAGTATCCATGAGCTGCTGAGAAGAAAGTGTATTCACTTTTTGATGAATGGAATATTCTATATATGGCTGTTAAGTCTAAATTAGCGATTGTGTCATTGAGTTCTATGGTTTCTTTGTTCAATTTTTGCATGGAAGATCTGTCCAATGGTGAGAGAGGAGTGTTAAAGTCACCCAGTATCATTGTGTTTTGGTCTATTTGGTTCCTGGAATTGAGAAGGATCTGATTGTCCTACATGGATGTGCAATTGTTTGGTGCATAAATATTTATGATTGTTATGTCTTGCTGATTTATGCTTCCCTTAAGTAGTATGAAATGTCCTTCTTTATCCCTTCTGACTAACTTTGGCTGAAGTCTGCTTTATCTGAAATGAGGATGGAAACTCCTGCTTTTTTACTAAGTCCATGTGCATGGTATGTTTTTTCCCAACCTTTCACCTTTAGTTTGTGGACATGTTTTTCAATGAGATGCATCTCTTGAAGGCAGCATATTTTTGGGTCTTTCTTTTTAATCCAATCTGCCAGTCTATGTCTTTTGATTAATGAGTTTAAGCCATTTACATTTAGGGTTATTATTAAGATAGGACTTGCATTTCTGGTCATTTGACTTATTTTTTATTTTAATCTTAATTGCTTTTTTCTTTAATTGGCTGTTCCTATAGGGTAGTTCCTCCCTTTGTTGACTTACATTGTTGTTTCTCTTATCTTCTTCTTGGAATATTTTGCTGAGGATTTTCTGTAGGGCAGGCTTTCTATTTGTGAATTCTTTTAGCTTGTGTTTATCATGAAAATATTTTATTTCATCTTCAAATCTGAAGGTAAGTTTTTCTGGGTATAAGATTCTCGGTTGACATCCATTTTCTTTCAATGCTTGGAATATGTTGTTCCAGGCCCTTCTTGCTTTTAAGGTCTGGGCTGAGAAATCTGCTGATATTCGTATTGGTTTCCCCCTATATGTAATCTGATGTTTCTCTCTTGTTGCTTTTAAAATTCTATCTTTGTTTTGTATGTTAGGTATTTTCATTATAATGTGCCTGGGTGAGGATCTGTTGTGATTTTGTGCATTTGGTATCCTATAAGCCTCTTGAATTTGATTTTCCATTTCATTCATCTGATTTGGGAAATTTTCTGATATTATTTCATTGAACAGATTATTCATAGCTTTGGTTGGTATCTCTGTGCCTTCCTCAATCCCAATAACTCTTAAATTTGGCCTTTTCATGATGTCCCATAACTTTTGGAGGTTCTGTTCATGATTTCTTACCATCCTCTCTGTCTGGTTGAGTTTGTTTTCAAGTTTAAATTTTTTGTCTTCGTTGTTTGAGCTCTGCCTTCCAAGTGATTTAGCCTGTTGGTTAAACTTTCCATTGAGTTTGTAATTTGGTTTATTGTAACCTTCATTTCAAGGATTTCTGTTTTTTTTTTTTCAGAATCTCTATCTCTTTATTGAAATGATCTTTTGCTTCGTGCAGTTGCTCTTTTAGCATTGCCTGCATTTGCTCTCTTGACTCTTTGTTCATTTTCAGATCATTTTAACTATGTACAACTCTCTTTCTGACAATGCTTCTGCCATGTTGTCACCGGGTACTTTTGGTATAGTATCTGGGTTTGTTTGGGACTTTTTCTTCCCATGTTTTCTCATGTTGCTAGTGTATCTTCCCCTCTAGTAGTGTGAAACCTAGGTATTGTAGTTTCCCCTTAAAGACTTACAGGGTTCCTGCCTATTTTCAATACCTCCCCTTGAATTGAGAGATCAATATTGGCAGCACACCATATAAACAATATGTGTCCTTAATCTAAATAGTCCCTACTAAGATATTAACAGTGTTGTCTTAATAAACAGAGATGAGTTCAAATTATTATCTACAGCATAACCAGTAAGTTTGAAATAAGGACTGCAAATCCTAATGTTGGACAGGGAAAATGAGGAGGGGTATTGGATAAAACACTAATGAGATAAGAAGTGAGTCTATAGATATACAATGTCATATGAATAGTGGAAGTGGAATTAAGAGAAACAGGTTGTTAGCATGAGGAAAAAGAAATTCTCCAAGGAAATGAATATATAAGAGGGAGATAGAGAGATAATCATAATAATAAAAGAAGGTAGGAATATAGTGGATATATCAGGAATAATCGTAGTATTACAATTAATTTAAAAAAAGTTCTGCAATGAAAATATACTGTACAGTTCAAACCTCTTATTTTTCAATGACCTGATGTTTGAGAGGTGCTTGATCAAGCAGTGACCCAAGAAGGGTGCTTTCCCACTACCTCCAGGTTGGGAATGATCAATGCTTCTGGGCAGAGGAGGCCTGGTGTTGATAGACGATCAGGTGCAGCGCAGGTGCTAGACACCGGGCCAGGGTGTGGCCCTGGGCACTAGACCAAATTAGGGTGGGGGCACAGAACTGTGCTCAGTGATGGAAACACTGGGTTTGATAGCCCAGGCAGGCCTGAACTCTGCGCTGGGGGCTCAGGCAGTGGCAGGTGATTGATCTCTCCCGGGGACACTGTAAAATGGCACCAAAGGGCCTCAGATCCCCACTGGGGCTGGGGACTCCAGCTGCTCCAGGCTGGAGCTCTCCATGAGGCACCACAAAATGGCGCCAGAAGACCGGAGCTCTGCTCTGAGGATTCAGGCAGCCGCAGGTGGTCGCTCTCTCCTGGGGAAGCTGTAGAATGGCACTGAAGAGCCTAAGATCTCCGCTGGAGCTGGGGACTCCAGCTTCCCCGGGCTGGAGCTCTCCAGGAGCTGCCACAAAATCTGTCCTTAACGTTTGTATAAAATAAATGTGTGTGTAGCAAGAAATTGATCTTTGCTAATTTGCAAGTTTTGTTTCAGTAGATAAATATCTGATTTGGGCAATGTTCCCAGAAATTTCTTTGGAGGAAAATGACACATTTAAAAACTGTAGAAGTCTAGTTTTATTTGGTTAAAATAATTATTTTGAAACAGTGGTTTTCTGTGTCTATGCTTGAAGGACTATTCTGTGTACATGAACTCACATTTGTGGGAGGACAATTCATGTGGACACTAGACTGTATAAAGTAACAGTAGATAATGAACATGAGTGCTGAGTTGTGAAGTCAGCCAAGTGTACTCACCTGCTCTCATTTGAGATTCAGACAGTGCTGGCTTCACTGGAGATAATAAAGACCAGATACCCAGGGAGTGAATCTAGATTCAGGAACATTATGGTACTCAGAACATCTGTTTCTTCCCACAACTGGTAATTGATGTCTTCTTAAAAATAAAAACCTTATGGCAGCAAGATGTACAATTATATAGTGGTCCTAGTTGCCATATCCACTTCCACAAAAGTTGAAGAAGACAAAAAATGACCCCTATCAAATCTTTCTACACAAGACTAACACTTTTCTTTCTACACAACACTAACATTTTTCACACATCAGACAATAATGAAATATTTTTCAAATGTAAACAGTATTTACTTAAATTCACCATTTGACACATAATCACTTTCTTTGAAAGTGGAGTTAGACATTTCCTAAAAAAGTGAAAGTAGGATGCTAGAAACACCCTTAAAGACTTACACTGCATAGGTACATAACCACTGAGAATGTATCATTAGACTTTGAACTCTTAGCAGGTTCCAAATAACACAAAATGGCAAAGCATTAGAGGTTTTCCTATACCAATTTAATCAAAGTTCGGTTAAAATTCTATTCCACATCACCAAGATGAAAATAATGGAAAAGGAAAAGATGAAGAGTGCATGAGTCATGATGTTTTAATGAACTGTTGCCTCCTAGGGAAAAGAAAACTGAAAGTAAAGGCAGCAAAGAGCATAAAAAGGGTTACACCAAACTTATTAGTATTAACAGTATTTACCTTTTCTTTAGGGATGTTGGTCCCTAAAATATTTCTGAAGTGCAGAAAAGTGGGTGCTATGTACAAGAATGAGACATTAAAAGGGTTTAACTTTTCTGCTTGAAATATGAACCAAAATAATTATATTATGTACACTGTTGTACATATTACACAACCAATGCAGTAAAAATGTTAGCTTTATTCCTGTATACCTCACTCAATTATTTTTTAACCAAAAAACCTGGACACCAGTTCCCTCCAAACTGTAGACTATGTACACACATACACAAAGATCAATCTTTAAAAATATAGCCACTTCAACAAGGTACAGTGGTGCAGCCTCTAATCCCAGTGACTCAGAAGGCTGAGACAGGAGAATTGATTATAATTTTGAGGCTGGTCTGGGCAAATTAGTGAAACCTTGTCTCAAAATTTAGAAACAGAGCTGGCAATGTGGCTGTTATAGTTCAGATGTGCAGTATCTCCCAAAAGCTCATGTGTGAGACAATGCAGTAGGTTTAGAGGAGAAATGATTTGGTTATGAGAGCCTTAAACTAATCAGAGAATTAATCCCCTGAAAGTGTTAACTGAGTGGTAACTGAAGGGAGGTAGGGTGGCTGGAGGAGATGGGTCATCTCAGGGTACCTTTGATATTTTGTGTCTGGAGAGTGAGTCTTTCTGCTTCCTTATTATCATGTGAGCCATTCCCCTCAGCCATACTCTTCCACCATGATGTTCTGCTTCACCTTGAGCCCCAGGAATAGAGCCAGCTGTCTAAAGAACTGAGATCTCTGAAACTGTGAGCCCTTGAATAAACTTTTCCTCCTTTAAAATTGTTCCTGTCAGATCTTTTAGTCACAGCAGCGAAAAGACTGACTAAAACCATGGTTCAGTGGTTGAGTGCCCCTTCGGTTCCCAGTACTGGAGAGAAATATATATCCATTCCATTTTATTACCTTTATAATAAAAAATTACAGTTTGCTTCCAGCAAAAGAAATTTGACTTTCGTGATTTTATAACTCTTAAAAATTAAGGTGGGTTGTTTCTTCACCATTCTGTACTATACATTTCTGAAATATATTTTTCTTTTCAATCTTTCTGATTATTTATCTGTACAAAGTCAATAAATATTAATTTAGAAACTCTTTTGGTATAAACTAAAAATACTCTTTCATCCTCCCACTAAGTCCTTGTAGTGACAGAAGAATCTCTTTCTTAGTAAAATTCCAAATAGAGATATTTTGGTGAACAGTTTACATTGGAATTAAATTAGAACACATTCTATTTTGAGTAAAATTTAGTACAAGTGGAATTTGTCATCAACATGATGATGGTTGAACAAACATTGTTGAGTCTTACATGCCTTGCCAAAGGGAAACTTCAAAAGGAATAAGATGTGGTCACTGTTCTCAAGGTGTCCAAAATATTCATAAGACATACAATTTACTTAAAAACAACAATTCTAATTTCATGATAGAATATTTTCACCTGTGGTGTCTGAACATTTAAGACATGGCAAGATTTCTTTGGGTTCCTATGAATATTCAGATGCATTTCAACCATTCCTAGCAATGGAAAAAAATAGTCATCATTTTTCATTTTAAAAGTATTAGAATACTTTTAAATTATTGGAAAAACCCAGGAGAATTTTTGTTCAACTTTATTTTTTCTCTCCAACACTCCTGTTCCAGAATTGAGACATTAATTTTAATGGGGACACCTCACTAAACAGTAACTCACCTCACCAAACAGCATGTCAAAGGAAGATAAACAGCTCATCCTCTTTTATTAGCATTTCAATTTATAAATGTAAGCTCTGAGTTTTGAACCATTTCTTAAAATCATTTTAAGTGCAAACAGGCTAAGAGGTTTTGGTCTTCAACCAAGATATTTGTGATCACCCAAATTATAATGTTAATAGAAACTACCAACATGTAAACCAGATAGACTGATAAACTGGTTAAGAATGAAGCTGGATGTGGTGGTACATGCTTGTAATCCCAGTGGCTCGGGAGGCTGAGGCAGGAGGATCACAAGTTCAAAGCCACAGCAACTTAATCAGACCCTAATCAAATTAGTGAGTCCCTGTCTCAAAATAAAAAGAAAATTTTAAAAAGGCCTGGGAATGTAAGCACCCCTGAGTTTAATTCCCAATACCCCCCCCAAAAAAAGAAGAAATAAAAATAAATGCCAGGGGCTGGGGATATAGCTCAGGGCAGAGGGCTTGCATCACATGCATAAGACCCTGGGTTCAATCCCCAGCACTGCAAAATAAACAAATAAATAAATAAAATAAATGCCATATGAATACTGTTTTGGATAAGCATTTGCCACACAGTGGAACCCAGATCCCAGATCACCAAAACTTCTTGACTTGGATAAATACTTGGGGTTATTTTTCTTCTCCTTTTCCTCATGAAAGGACAAAATTATAAACAGACTTGTTAGCTTTATCCAGAGCAAAATAGGCCCACTTTTCTCAAATGCACTTTTAATTTTAACTGGTGAATCACATTTCTTCAGATAGACCATGTACAATATTTATTGCTGAATAATTGGAAGTTGAAATATCCAGTGCTTAGTTTGTGCCAGGAGCTGTGCCAAGAACTCTGTATGGATTGTTTCATTGAACTCTTAGAAGCCCTCATATAGGTAGAATTTCTCTCCCTTTTCTAAATATGAAGAAATTGAGCAAGGTTATGTAACTTGCCTTAAGTTCAAGGTAACAAATCCTGAACTCAGGCAAGAATGGAGCTTTGGCCATCTCAGAACCGAGCACACACTCTTCACCATTATAATAAGATATTTCCCAAAGACATGGATACCGCTTGAATTTAAGAATGGACCATTTGCCAATACACCATGCAGAAACAGGTTTTGGTCATATTTTATTATGTAAGAGATGTTCCTTAGTGTGTTCATTCATTTGCTATGAAACCTATCTTACTCAGGGAAATTAGTAAAAGATTCTCTGGAATCATTTCAGAAAATAAAAGTTTAGTTGAGAGGAATAGGACCCAAAATATAAAAATCTATATTTTACAGTTTATGATATGTCAATAAGCATACATATGTACACATGCAAAAATATAATAATTATTATACAAGCTATGTTTCTTTTCTGAAGTATAAATTCCCCATCAATGACCAGAGATGTGTATAAAATGACTTCCCTCCCTTCTCCTATAAGGGAGATTTGTTCTGTGGGAGCTTTTTTCAAACACTGTATCCTGACCCACTTCAAGTACATTATATTAGTCCATGGCTTATAGTAATCATTGCCAGATCACATAGAAATGATGATTCTGTTATATGAAACCTCATACATCCTCTACAGTAAGATCTCTTTCTACAGCTTTGTAATTGTTAAGTCTTTAAATGGACTTTAACTATTTCTCATCCTATTTGAAGATCCACACAAATGTGATAACTTCTAGGGTATAGATATTTTTAAATTCAAGCCTTGAATAACACTTCTTTGTACAACTGCAATAAGTCAGATCTCATACATTTTCTTGGGTTGGGAAAGCTTGTATGCCTGATTAAGCACTGAGAACCCTCAAGTGCCGTGACAACCTGATTGCTATAATCACTTCTAAGTTTTGTCACAAGCAAAGAATTTTTTTTGAAAAAATGTTCAACATCCCTCATTATAAGAGAAATGCAAATCAAAACCACCTTAAGATTTCATCTTACCCCAATTAGAATGTCTTTTATTAAGAACACAGGCAACAACAGGTGTTGGCGAGGATGTGGGGAAAAGGGTACACTCATACATTGCTGGTGGGAGTGCAAGTTGGTGCAGCCACTCTGGAAAGCAGTGTGGAGATTCCTTAGAAAACTTGAGATGGATCCACCATTTGACCCAGCTATCCCACTCCTTGGCCTATACCCAAAGGACTTAAAATCAGATTACTACAGTGATGCAGCCACATCAATGTTCATAGTTGCTCAATTCACAATAGCTAGATTATGGAATCAACCTAGATGCCCTTCAGTAGATGAATGGATAAAGAAACTGTGTTATATATACACAATGGAATATTACTCAGCCATAAAGAAGAATAAAATTAGGGCATTTGTAGGTAAATGGATGATGTTGGAGACTGTTATGCTAAGTGAGATCAGCCAATCCCAAAAATCCAAAGGCCGAATGGTCTCTCTGATAAATGAATGATGATGCATAATGCGGGGGGGGGGAAGGGTGGCAAGAATGGAGGAAGGATAGATAGCATAGAGGGAAGAGAGGGGTGGGGGCGGGGTGGGGGGTAAAAATAATAACAGAATGTGTGCCAGATACCATTGCCCTGTGTACATGTATGAATGCACAGATGGTGTGACTCTACTTTGTGTACAACCAGTGAAACAATAACTGTACTCCATTTGTGTTCAATGAATCAATAAGTAAATAAAAAATAAAATAAAATAAAATAAAATAAAATAAAATAAAAGAATTTTTTATAAAGTTCTCAGAGAGCTCTTTGACCATTCCAGCTAACATTCTTTATTCAGTGTGCAGTTTCTACAGAATGTATATTTTGTTTGACTTCTATGCATCTTGACCACTAGACGGTGCTCTGCCAGGTAGGGTCTTGTCTATCCTATTACTGCATTCCCAGTGCTCATTTTCCAACAGCGTTTGTAAAACAAAGAATAAATCTTTCCCTTTTTAGTTCTGTCTTCCGTGGCGAAGTTAAAGTTATATTTCTGAAATGTAAATCTAATCTTTTGATTTATCTTAAAATTTTCCAGGGGACTCTTACTTTCTAAAATTGAAAATTAAAACTCTTAGGCCCGTTACTGGTCCTCTTCCTATCTTCAAATGCCTTTTTACCCATCACTGCACTCAACCTCTGCTCCCTGATTCCAGAAAATACTAGCAGTTCCCCCGTGTGTTTCAAATCTCCGTATTTCCCCAAACTTTAAACACACACCTTGATACCTCACTCTCCATTCGGTCTTCAAAACCATGACGTGGACTTGCAAATATCTACTCCTTCTTTTAAATAGGTTATTCAGTGGTTCTGTGATATTTTCCAATAATGTCTTTCCTGATACTCTTGAATACAATTAGATTCTCTTTTGCTATCCTCTCACTGCTGTTTGCCTCTACTCTCATTATAGCAGTTATTATGCCATACTCATTGTTTATTTAGCTTTTGGTTTCCTATTAGACTATAATCACCTTATGGTCAGGTGTAAGTTTTATCTATACTTACCAGTATTTAAGAGTGAGCCTAGGAAGTTATACTCTATGTATGTATACTATGTCAAAATACTTTGTACTGTCATGTATAACTAAAAAGAACAATTTTTTTTAAGAGAGTGAGCCTACATCACAAAAGTCTATGAAAATTCAGTAAACGAATAATGAATGAATGCCTCATTATTACTTAATGTCCATAATAAGATAGAATAAAAATCTCTGTATACTAATTTTTCTCTGTAGGATGGAAGGAAACTTGACCTACCTCAGTCTTATTCCAAGAAATGGATATAAAAGCACCCTCTAAATTAAATGTTCTACAAATGCTTCCTCAAGAAATTTACATATTAAACGCAATTTATAGATATGAATTCAGCTTAGAATTCTAAATCAGAGAGCTAGCAAACAGCATGATTTTAAATTGTTCATCACACTCCACAATAGAGATGATTCTTTTTTTTTTCTACCCCAGGAAGCATGCTACGGAAGACACTACTGAAGCTTTTTCATATTTCACTATACTTGATTCCATGCTGGGGAACTGCCACATACTGTTAATTCAGTTAGAAAAATATCCTGGAATAGGGTCAAAGACAGATTCACCATTTGCTAATCCCTTTAAGAACTGATAATAGAGATTCATTGAATTTTACAGCTGGAGGGGCCCTTTGGGAGAAGAACAAGTTTCTAGTATATGTATGAAAAAAAAAAACTTTTATCTTGTACGGGAGCAATGAATGTAAATATCCTGAAAGTAAGCTGTTTGAATTAAAATTTCAAAGTCTTTGTCACAATTAACAGGTCGTCTATATAAAGATGATTTTGTGTCACTATAGAAGCAGGTTTCTCCACAGTTTCCATAATAAAATTACCCCTAAGAAGGGAATTTCACAGACTGTATTTTTGAGCTATGTAGCACAAAGATGAAAGTGTGATAGATTTTCACAGCACTTGAACGCAAATGTCCTAAATGATATTTTTCCTGGAAAAAAAAAAAACTGAAAAATCCACCACTCAATAGAATAATCTGCTTCTATTGTTGAATTCTTTTTCTTACCTAAATGCTCTTAAAGGGCTAGTTATGAATAACAATCTTAATAATGAACAGCCTAATCAAGATGCAAGTCAATTTCTTTAGGAATGGTCACTAAAGAAAATGAGTTTTCTCTCTCCTCTTCATTAGTTTGGCTAAGGATTTATCAATTTTATTTTTTCAAAGAACTAACTTTTTGTTTTGTCAATTTTTTGAATTGTTTCTTTTGTTTCAATTCCATTGATTTCCCCTCTGACTTTAATTATTTCCTGTCTTCTACTACTTTTGATGATGAACTGTTCCTCTTTTTCTAGGACTTCGAGCTGTAATGTGAGGTCATTTATTTGTTCACTTTTCATTCTTTTATTGAATGTGCTCCATGCAATGAATTTACCTCTTAGCCCTGCTTTCATATTATCCCAAAGATTTTGATATATTGTATCTTTGTTCTCATTGACCTCTAAGAAAAAAAAAACTTTCCTATCTAATGAATAGCATTTGTAAATATTCTAGGCATCAGTAAACACACTGATCAAGTGTGTATAGTGTGAATAACATATTGGTTTATATTAATTTTTTAAAATGGAATGTCTTATGGAAAACAATTTCACCAGAGTTTTAAAAATGCATTGTGTCTTGTTTTGTCTCCTGAAAATAAAATAAGTGCTTTAAAAAAAAAAAGAAAATGAGATTTTCTTCTTCAGAGAAGAAAAATTTTCTAGAAGAAAAATATTATTTTATTAAATAAATAAATAATATGCACAGAATGATGTAATTCATCACATCAATAGACTTAAGGTTAAGAATCATATGATTATTTCAATAGATGCTGAGAAAGCATTTGACAAAATACAACACCCCTTCATGCTCAAAACACTAGAAAAAATAGGGATGGTAGGAACATACCTGAACATTGTAAAGGCTAGTTATGCTAAGCCCACTGCCAACATCATTCTCAGAGGAGAAAAACTAAAAGCATTACCTCTAAAAACTAGAATAAGACAGGGATGCCCACTGTCACCACTTCTATTCAACATTGTGCTGGAAATGCTAGCCAGAGCAATTAGACAGACCACAGAAATTAAAGGTATACGAATAGGAAAAGAAGAACTCAAGCTGTCACTATTTGCTGATGACATGATCCTATATTTAGGGGATCCAAAAAACTCCACCAGGAAACTTTTAGACCTAATTAATGAATTTAGCAAAATAGCAGGATATAAAATAAACACACATAAATCAAATGTATTTATCTACATAAGCAATGAATCATCTGAAAGTGAATTGAGGAAAACAACTCCGTTCAAAATAGCCTCAGATAAAATAAAATATTTGGGAATCAATCTAACAAAAGAGGTGAAAAACCTCTACAATGAAAACTACAGAACATTAAAGAAAGAAATTGAGGAAGACCTTAGAAGATGGAAAGATCTTCCATGTTCTTGGATAGGCAGAATTAATATAATCAAAATGGCCATACTTCCAAAGATGCTGTACAAATTGAATGCAATTCCAATAAAAATTCCTATGACATTCCTCACAGAAATAGAAAAAGCAATCATGAAATTCATATGGAAGAACAAAAGACCCAGAATAGCCAAAACAATCCTGGGCAGGAAGAATGACGCAGGAGGTATCACAATACCAGACCTTAAACTCTACTATAGAGCAATAGTGATAAAAACAGCGTGGCATTGGCACCAAGATAGACAGATAGACCAATGGTACAGAACAGAGGATCCAGAGACAAACCCACATAAGTACAATTATCTCATAGTAGACAAGGGTGCCAAAAACATACAATGGAGAAAAGATAGCCTCTTCAACAAATGGTGCTGGCAAAACTAGAAATCCATATGCAATAAAATGAAATTAAGCCCCTATCTCTCACCCTGTACAAAACTCGACTCAAAATGGATCAAGGATGTAGGAATTCGACCTGAGACTCTTCACCAAATAGAAGAAATAGGAGGCCCGAATCTTCTTCATATTGGCTTAGGACCAGACTTTCTCAACAAGACCACCAGAGTGCAAGAAATAAAAGGAAGAATCAATAAATGGGATGGGTGCAAACTAAAAAGCTTTCTCTCTGCAAAGGAAACAATCAAGAATGTGAAAAGAGAGCCTACAGAGTGGGAGAAAATCTTTTCCATACACACTTCAGACAGAGCACTGATCTCCAAAATTTATAAAGAACTTACAAAACTGCACATGTTCCTCTTTTTCTAGGGCTTTGAGGTGTAAGGTTAGGTCATTGAATGGTTGACTTTTTATTCTTTTCTTGAATGCACTCAATGCAATGAATTTTCCTCTTAGTACTGCTTTCATAGCGTCCCAGAGATTTTGATATGTTGTATCATCATTCTCATTTACCTCTAAGAATATTTTTATCTCCTCCCCAATGTTTTCTGTTATCCATGCTTCATTCAATAGCATATTATTTAATCTCCAGGTGTTGGAGTAGTTTCTGTTTTTTCTTTTGTCATTGATTTCTAATTTCATTCCATTATGATCCGATAGAATACAAGGTAGTATCTCTACTTTTTTGCATTTACTAAGGGCTGCTTTGTGGCTTAACATATGGTCTATGTTAGAGAAGGAGCCATGTGCTACTGAGAAGAAAGTGTATTCACTCATTGATGGATGGAATATTCTATATATGTCTGTTAAGTCTAAGTTATTCATTGTGTTATTGAGTTCTATAGTTTCTCTGTTTATTTTTTGTTTGGTAGATCTGTCCAGTAGTGACAGTGGTGTGTTAAAGTCACCCAGAATTATTGTGTTGTGGTCTATTTGATTCCTGTAATTGAGAAGGATTTGTTTGATGTACATGGATGGGCCATTGTTTGGGGCATAAATATTTATGATTGTTATGTCTTCTTGATTTATGGTTCCCTTAAGCAGTATGTAATGTCCTTCTTTATCCCTTATGACTAACTTCAGCTTGAAGTCCACTTTATCTGATGTAAGGATGGAAAGCCCTGCTTTTTTACCAAGGCCATGTGCATGATAGGTTTTTTTCCCATCCTTTCACCTTTAGTCTGTGGATGTCCTTTTCTATGAGATGAATCTCTTGAAGGCAAAATATTGTTGGATTTTTCTTTTTGATCCAGTCTGCCAGTCTATGTCTTTTGATTGACGAATTTAGGCCATTAACATTCAGGGTTATTATTGAGATATGATTTGCATTCCCAGTCATTTTGGCTTAGATTTGGTTTTTAATGTGACTTGGTATCTCCTTTAATTGGCTTTTCTTTTAGGATAGTTCCCCCCTTTGATGACTTACATTGTTTCTTCCTCATGGAATATCTTGCTGAGAATGTTCTGTAGCGCAGGCTTTCTATGTGTGAATTCCTTTAACTTTTGTTTGTCATGGAAGGATTTTATTTCGTCTTCAAATCTGAAGGTTAGCTTTGCTGGATATAGGATTCTTGGTTGGCAGCCATGTTCTTTTAGAGCTTGAAATATATTGTTCCAGGCCCTTGTAGCTTTTAGGGCCTGGGCTGAGAAATCTGCTGATATCCGTATTGATTTCCCTCTATATGTAATCTGTTTCTTTTCTCTCACACATCTTTATTTTGTACATTAGGCATTTTCATTATAATGTGTCTTGGTGTGGATCTGCTGTAATTTTGTGCATTTGGTGTTCTGTAAGCCTCCTGCAGTTGAGTTTCCATTTCATTCTTCAGGTTTGGGAAATTTTCTGATATTATTTCATTGAATAGGTTGCTCATTCCTTTGGTTTGTATCTCTGTGCCTTCCTTAATCCCTACAATTCTTAAATTTGGTCTTTTCATGATATCCCATAGTTCTTGGAAGTTCCGTTCATGATCTCTTACCATCTTCTCTGTTTGGAAAACTTTATTTTCAAGATTCAATATTTTGTCTTCATTGTTTGAGGTTCTGTCTTCTAAGTGATCTAGTCTGTTGGTGATGCTTTCTATTGAGTGTTTAATTTGGTTTATTGTTTCCTTCATTTCAAGGATTTGTTTGGTTCTTTTTCAGAATCTCTATCTCTTTGTTGAGTTGATCTTTTGTTTCCTGTAGTTGCTCTTTCAGTTGCCTATTTGAATGGTCAATCATTGGCTGCACTTGCTCTTTTAACTTATCATTTGCTTCTCTGAACATTTTAATCATGTATATTCTAAACTCCTTTTCTGGCATTTCTTCTACCATGCTGTCATTGGATTCTATTAGTGTAGAATCTTGGTTTGTTTGGAACACTTTCCTCTCTTGTTTTTTTCATGTTGTTCATGTATCTTCCCCTCCAGCAATGCAGATCTAGGGTATTGTAGTTTCTGCCCTATAGGCTTAGTGACCCTATGGTTTTCTGAAACCTCTTCTTTAAGGGGGGGAATCAATATTAGCAACACTCAGTACAGACAATATGCAGCTGTAAACCAAATAGCCCCTATGAAGACTATTGTTACAGTAGTCTTTTTGTTACAATATTGTTACAATATTGTCATAATAAACAGAGAGGATGAGTTCTATTATTATCTACAGCATAACAAATAGATTTGCAATGAGGAATTGCGGTTTCTAATGGAGGGGTGTAGGGTGTAACTATTAACAGTATAAGAAAAGAGTATGAAGAAATTCTAGATCATAGGAAGAGTGAGAAAAAGCTCTTGAGGAAATACATAAACAAAGGGAAAGTAGAGAGCAAGAAAAGTATAGAAATAAAAGTTTAAAAGCTTTCACAAAGGAGAAAAAAAATATACACTATAACCATCATATCCTATTCAAACCTCCCAGTCTTTAGTAGCCTGAGGCATGAGAGCTACCTGACAATGAACTTCCAGTCTCCAGTGGGCGTCTCAGGATGGGATTTGCCCCACCTGGCATCGCAGGATGGGATTTGCCCCACCTAATGACAGTTTTCGCAGATAATCCAAAATGGCTGCACTGGTTTCTAAACGTGTTGGCAAATGGTGAGCTGCAGTGCAGGGCGTGGGCACGGAGACTGTGTGGGGTGCAGATGGTCGGGCTGGGCCCCTGGAGGTAATGTGCTGTCAGTCAAGCTGGGGGTCCTGGAGGCAGGGTGCCGTCAGTCAGGCTGGCAGTCCTGCAGCTCGTGGCTTTTTTTTTTTCCCCAAATGGCAGCAGCCACGTGTAACCAAATCTGTGGGTACTGCGATGGTGGATCTCCAGGCAACAGCAGGCTGCTGGCGATCCACTGACGGTCTGCAGACTCCGCAGGCCACTGGTGGACCATCGGCAGGTGAACCTCGGTTGGTGGGCGATGAGTAGGTGAGAGGCAGGTGATGGGCAGGCCAGAGGCAGGCAGACAGGCAAGTGACGGATGATAAGCGGCGGTCAGTGAGCAATCTGCACTCAAATGTAGCGCTAGGCTGGCAGACTGCTGGTGATCAAGGTAGACAGATGCGGTAAAGAGCAGGGGATTGATGAGGAGTAGAGACTGCTTCCCAGAGAATCAGATTCTCCTCTTCTCAAATCCTGGGTTACGGAGCAACAAGTAACGCAGCCTCCCTCTCGTCTGCAATCTTGGATTCCCCCCTCAAATATATCACTTTTTAAATGATGACTACACATTGTGGCTTTCCTTCCAAGCAGTGTAATATGGAAAGGGGAGAAGGTAACCTGACAGTGGTAAAATTTCACAAACAATATCCTAACCAAGTGAAAAAGATTAATATTAACCGTGATATAAATGTTCATTGTACATACAATTGATACTCTTGAATGACAATTTCACTGTGCTTCTGATTTTTTTTTCCCATAAAACACATAACCCAGTCTAACCAGAAGAAAAACATCAAATCAATCCCAATTGATGGACATTCTCTAAGGGACAAGTACTCTTTGACACTGCCAAAATAGTCACATCCAAGAGGAATCTAAGGCAATATGACAACTAAATATAATGGGTATCCTGGACAAGATCATGGCACATAAAATAGACACCAGGCAAAAACTGAGAAAATCTGAATGAAATATGGGTGTTAATGAATACTAATATATCAATATTGGTTCATTAATTATATAATGTACTATGTTAATAGTACCATGTTAAGCAAGAGAGGAAACTGGGTGTGAAGAATATGGGAAGTCTGCTTATCTTTATAATTTTTTTCTGTGGTTATGAAACTTTCCTAAAGTTAAAAGTTGATTTTAAAATATTGCAGTCATTATTATCTGCTCTTTTGCTTTCACATCCCTTATCCAATCAATCAGGAAGGTCCTGTTCTTACTACCATCAAAATACAACCAGAACTCTCTTACTTTTCACTGCTTCCACCTTCTTGCTCCTAATTGTCAAAATAGATTCCTATTAATCTCACTCATTCTTCCTTTGTTCCCCTTTGGCCTATTCAAACCATAGCAATAATACTCTTCTAAAACTAAAATCCAAAAGTCAGACTATGTCACTGGCTCCTCAAAACTGTCTGAGAGAACAAAAGCCATGTCCTTACAAAGGTCTACCTAGTCCCATGTGCTCTGGTTCAGTTTCCTTTCATCTTGCTTCTTATTGTTTCTTCCTTCATTCACTCTCCTCTGCTGTTGTGTCTAAATTCCCAGTAAGCTTGTATCTCAAGATCCTGGCACTTTGTTTCTTCTGCTAGAAGGATCTTCCCTAAGAATTAGCACATCTTATTCTTACTTCCTTTACATTTTTTTTTATTTACTTATTGATTCATTGAACACAAATGGAGTACAGCTATTGTTTCACTGGTTGTACACAAAGTAGAGTCACACCAACTGTGCGTTCATGCATGTACACAGAGCAATGGTATCTGGCACACTTTCTGTTATTATTTTTACCTCCCCACCCCGACCCCACCCCTCCCTTCCCTCTATGCTATCTATCCTTTCTCCATTCTTGCCACGCTTCCCCCCCCCCCCGCATTATGCATCATCATTCATTTATCAGAGAGACCATTCGGCCTTTGGATTTTTGGAATTGGCTGATCTCACATAGCATAACAGTCTCCAACATCATCCATTTACCTACAAATGCCCTAATTTTATTCTTCTTTATGGCTGAGTAATATTACATTGTGTATATAAACCACAGTTTCTTTAACCATTCATCTACTGAAGGGCATCTAGGTTGATTCCATAATCTAGGTATTATGAATTGAGCAGCTATGAACATTGATGTGGCTGCCATCACTGTAGCAATCTGATTTTAAGTCCTTTGGGTATAGGCCAAGGAGTGGGATAGCTGGGTCAAATGGTGGATCCATTCCAAGTTTTCTAAGGAATCTCCACACTGCTTTCCAGAGTGGCTGCACCAACTTGC
>JAJEJO010005610.1:427799-441233 GCA_020662805.1 Glaucomys volans
TGATTGCTTGTAGATCTTCCTCTGTAAAGTGTCTGTTCATTTCCTTGGCCCATTTATTGATTGGGTTATTGGTGTTCGTGGTGTAAAGATTTTTGAGTACTTGGTAGATTCTGGAGATTAGTGCTCTGTCCGAAGTGTGTGTGGCAAAGATTTTCTCCCACTCTGAAGGCTCTCTCTTCACATTGCTGATTGTTTCCTTTGCTGAGAAGAAGCTTTTTAGTTTGACTCTATCCCAATCATTGATTCCTGCTTTTATTTCTTGCACTTTGGGAGTCATGTTAAGGAAATCTGGTCCTAGGCCAACATGATGAAGATTTGGACCTATTTTCTCTTCTATTAGGTGCAGAGTCTCTGGTCTGATTTCTAGGTCCTTGATCCACTTTGAGTTGAGTTTTGTACAGGGTGAGAGATATGGGTTTAGTTTCATTTTGCTGCATATGGATTTCCAGTTTTCCCAGCACCATTTGTTGTAGAGACTGTCTTTTCTCCATTGCATGTTTTTGGCTCCTTTGTCAAGTATGAGATACCTGTATTTATGTGGGTTTGTCTCTGTGTCCTCTACTCTGTACCATTGATCTACCTGTCTTTTTTGGTACCAATACCATGCTGTTTTTGTTACTATTGCTCTGTAGTATAGTTGAAGGTCTGGTGTTGTGAAACCCCCTGCTTCGCTCTTCTTGTTAAGGATTGCTTTAGCAATTCTGGGTCTCTTATTCCTCCAAATGAATTTCATGATTGCTTGCTCTATTTCTATGAGGTCCACCATTGGGATTTTAATTGGAATTGCATTGAATTTGTATACCATTTTTGGAAAGTATGTCCATTTTGACAATACCAATTCTGCCTATCCAAGAACATAGGAGATCTTTCCATCTTCTCAGATGCTCTTTAATTTCATTCTTTAGTGTTCTGTAGTTCTCATTGTAGATGTCTTTCACTTCTTTTGTTAGATTGACTCCCAAGTATTTTATTTTTTTTTGAGGTTAATGTGAATGGCATAGTTTTCCTAATTTCTCTCTCAGAGGATGCATCACTTATGAATAAAAATGCATTAGATTTGTGAGCATTAATTTTATATCCTGCTACTTTACTGAATTCATTTATGAGTTCCAGCAGTTTTCTGGTGGAATTCTTAGGGTCTTCTAAATAGAGAATCATGTCATCAGCAAATAGGGATAGTTTGATCTCTTGTTTTCCTATTCGTATTCCTCTAATTTCTTTGGTCTGTCTAATTGCTCTGGCTAGAGTTTCAAGAACAATGTTGAATAGTAGTGGTGAAAGAAGGCATCCCTGCCTTGTTCCAGTTCTCAGGGGGAATGCTTTCAATTTTTCTCCATTTAGAATGATGCTAGCTGTTGGCTTAGCATAGATAGCCTTTACAATGTTAAGGAATGTCCCCACTATCCCTATTTTTTCTAGTGTTTTGAGCATGAATGGGTGCTGTATTTTATCAAATGCTTTCTCTGCATCTATTGAAATAATCATGTGGTTCTTGACTGTAAGTCTGTTGATGTGGTGAATTACATTTATTGATTTCAGGATGTTGAACCAACCTTGCATCCCCAGGATGAAACCCACTTGATCATGGTGCACTATCTTTTTCATATGCTTTTGTATGCGATTCGCTAAAATTTTGTTAAGAATTTTTGCATCTATGTTCATTAGAGATATGGATCTGAAATTTTCTTTCCTTGATGTGTCCTTCTCTGGTTTTGGTATCAGGGTGATATTAGCTTCATAGAATGAGTTTGGAAGAGTTCCCTCCTCCTCTATTTTGTGAAATACTTTGAGGAGTATTGGAATGAGCTCTTCTTTGAAGGTCTTGTAGAACTCAGCTGTGAATCCATCTGATCCTGGGCTTTTCTTTGTTGGTAGGCTTTTGATGACTTCCTCTATTTCATTGCTTGAGATTTATCTATTTAAGTTGTGTATGTCCTCCAGATTCAGTTTGGGTGGCTCATATGCCTCTAGGAACCTGTTGATGTCTTCCAGGTTTTCTATTCTGTTGGAGTATAAATTTTCAAAGTAGCTTCTTATTATGTTTTGTATTTCAATTGTGCCTGTTGTAATATTTCCATTTCCATCACGAATTTTAGTAATTTGGAGTTTCTCTCTCCTTCTCTTCGTTAGTGTGGCTAAGGGTTTATCAATTTTGTTTTTTTTTTTTCAAAGAACCAACTTTTTGTTTCATCAATTTTTTGAATTGTTTCTTTTGTTTCAATTTCGTTGATTTCAGCTCTGATTTTGATTATTTCCTGTCTTCTACTACTTTTGGTGATGATCTGTTCCTCTTTTTCTAGGGCTTTGAGCTGTAATGTGAGGTCATTGATTTGTTGACTTTTCATTCTTTTATTAAATGCACTCCCTGCAATGAACTTTCCTCCTAGCACTGCTTTCATAGTATCCCAGAGATTTCGATATGTTGTATCTTTATTCTCGTTGACCTCTAAGAATCTTTTAATTTCTCCCCTAATGTCTTCTGTTATCCATGTATCATTCAATAGCATATTATTTAATCTCCAGGTCTTGGAGTAGTTTCTATTTCTAACTTTATCATTGATACCTAATTTCCTTCCATTATGATCTGATAGTATACAAGGTAGTATCTCTATGTTTTTGTATTTGCTAAGAGTAGCTTTGTGGCATAACATATGGTCTATTTTAGAGAAGGAACCTTGAGCTGCTGAAAAGAAAGTGTGTTTGCTTTTTGATGGATGGAATATTCTATATATGTCTGTTAAGTCTAAATTAGCGATTGTGTCATTGAGACCTATACTTTCTTTGTTCAATTTTTGCTTGGAGGATCTGTCCAATGGTGAGAGAGGAGTGTTAAAGTCTCCCAGTATTTTTGTTTTTTGGCCTATTTGGTTCCTGAAATTGAGAAGGATCTGATTGACATACATGGATGCACCATTGTTTGGTGCATAAATATTTATGATTGTTATGTCTTGCTGATTTATGGTTCCGTTAAGCAGTATGATATGTCCTTCTTTATCCCTTCTGACTAACTTTGTCTTGAAGTCTGCTTTATCTGAAATGAGAATGGAAACCCCAGTTTTTTTACTCAGTCCATGTGCATGGTATATTTTTTCCCAACCTTTCATCTTTAGTCTTGGGCATGTTTTTCTATGAGATGAGTCTCTTGAAGGCAGCATATTGTTGGGTCTTTCTTTTTAATCCAGTCTGCCAGTCTTTGTCTTTTGATTGATGAGTTTAGGCCATTTACATTCAGGGTTATTATTGAGATATGGCTTGTATTTCCTGTCATTTTAGCTTTTTTGGGGTTTTTAGCTTAACTTTGTTTCTCCTTTGATTGACTCTTTCTTTAGGGTAATTCCTCCCCATGATGACTGAGATTGTTATTTTTCGTTTCTTCCTCTTTGAATATTTTGTTGAGAATGTTCTGTAGGGCAGGCTTTCTCTTTGTGAATTCTTTAAGCTTTTGTTTATCATGGAAGGATTTTATTTCGTCATCAAATCTGAAGGTAAGTTTTGCTGGGTATAAGATTCTTGGTTGGCATCCGTTTTCTTTCAGAGCTTGAAATATGTTGTTCCAGGCCCTTCTTGCTTTTAGGGTTTGGGCTGAGAAATCTGCTGCTATCCATATTGGTTTCCCCCTGTAGATAATCTGCTGCTTTTCTCTCGCAGCCTTTAAAATTCTATCTTTGTTTTGTATGTTAGGTAGTTTCATTATAATGTGCCTTGGTGTGGATCTAGTGAAATTCTGTGTGTTTGGTGTCCTGTAGGCCTCTTGTAATTAATTTTCCATCTCATTCATCATATTTGGGAAATTTTCTGATATTATTTCATTGAACAGATTATTCATACCCTTGGTTTGTATCTCTGTGCCTTCCTCAATCCCAATAACTCTTAAATTTGGTCTTTTCATGATGTCCCACATTTCTTGGAGGTTTCATTCATGATTCCTAACCATCTTCTCTGTTTGTTCGACTTTGTTTTCAAGATTAAATATTTTGTCCTCATTGTCTGAGGTTCTGTCTTCCAAGTGATCTATTCTGTTAATTATGCTTTCTATTGAGTTTTTAACTTGGTTTATTGTTTCCTTCATTTCCTTGTTTCCTTCAAGGATTTCTGTTTGTTTTTTTCTCAGAACTTCTATCTCTTTCTTGAAATGATTTTTTGCTTCCTGCAATTGCTCTATTAGCTGATTATTCATAGCCTGAATCTGCTCTCTCATCACATCATTCTCTTCTTGGATCATTTTAATTATGAACATTCTGAACTCCCTTTCTGTCATTCCTTCTATGATGCTGTCTTTGGGTTCTCTTGATGTATCATCTAGGTTTGTTTGGGACACTTTCTTCCCGTGTTTTCTCATGCTGCTCATGTATCTTCCCCTCTAGTAGTGCAAATCAGAGGGATTGCAATTTCCCTGTAAAGACTTAAGGTGTCCCTGCAGATTTCCAGTAACTCACCCGATGTTTGAGAGGTGCTTGATCAAGCGATGACCCAAGATAGATGCTGTCCCACTTCCTCCAGGTTGGGAATGATCAATGCTTCTGGGCAGAGGCAACCAGGAGACACAGCACCGTGGCCCCACAGGAAGGCCTGAGCTTAGCTCCGAGGGCTCAGGCGGCTGAAGATCTTCCTTTACATTTTTATGCATGCATTGCCCTGTTGGGGAGTGCTAGTGACCCTATGTAAATTTCAAACCCTAAACATACTTGTTATTGTCCTTTCTCACTTTGTCTCAGCCCTTTTCAACATCCAACATACTATTTTTACTTATTTATCTTACTTACTGTTGTCTGTTCCCATTAGAATGTAATCTGTTATGTCCTTTCTGTATCATCTATATCTAGGATAGTGCCTGACATCCAATGTGTATCAATATTTATTGAATGAAATGAATGAATTAATATAATTATACACTTGGAAGGAAAGATTTGCTTGAGTATGCAAACTCTCAAGTTCATCCCCACCTGGACAGCTTATAACATTAGTAAACATTATGCCAAAACACATTTTTCCAAAGATCTATGTACCTTCAGTTTTTGTAGATGGATATTATTTTAACTTAAAAAGTATTCCTTGTTTAATACAGTGAAACTCATTACTTTGAACTATAGTAATTTAAAAATTTATGCTAATTAAACCTGGGATATGTACTATGAAAAGTGATTGTTAATCAAATTAATAGTGTAGATAAAATTATACGAGAAGTTATTGAATTTCTAAATAACCTAAGAATCATACTTTATAGATTTTTAACAAACATTTATATAAATGAATGTTCTGCATTACAAGAGAGTCTCATTAATTCTTTAAATGAAGGTCCATAAGAGCTCTTCTTGGAATGATTTTGAGAACAACTTGTTTAAATAAGTGTATGTACTTAAGAAAAACAAGACTACATGTCTTCACAAATAGCCAAGCCTTCAGGTTTTATGAATACAGGGTAGTCTTTCCTACTAAGCAGTCCAAAATGTGAAGTACTAAATCTTTCTCTGGTTTTAGTTTCTCTGTTATTTTTTTTAATTTGCCTGGGTTTAAAAATAAAAATCTTTAACATCTCTCGAGGTAGTGGAAAGGTCCAGAATGATAAAGAAAAATTACATACAGCATAAGACAACACTGGTTTCTTCATGTGCTATAACCCATCTACTTTACATCTCCATGGAACAAAACTTGGAAATAGCTGCCGTTGTCAATCGATTTTTAGATTATTTTTAAATTATTTAAATTACTTGGGTGTTAACACAATTTCTGTTCTGTTGAATAAATTCTATGGAATGTGAAGGCTAACACCAATCTCAGGCTTCTAAATGCCTAATTAAATTGATGGATAGATCATATTTATGAACTATAAAAGTCAATACTGTAAGATGTAAAGTTTTCTCAAACTGATCAGTGAGTTTAATAAGATTTCCAATCAAAATCCTAACATGACTTTTTTAATAGGAAAGATCATTTTAAAGTCAAAGTAGAAATGCAAATGAGTAAATATAATCAAAACCATCTTATATAACACATAGAACAAAGAGGATAAACAAGATATCAAGATGTGTTTTAATTATGGCACTAGGTAATGGTTCAAAAATAGTCAAAAGACCAACAGACAAGAGGAGACAGTCCAGAAACACATCTACATTCATACAGGAACTTGATTTATGAAAAATAGCAATGCAGGTCAGTGAGGAATAGGATGATATTTTCAAAAAATAAGAGTAGTGCTGGGTTAATTGGATGCCTATGGGACAATAAAGAAATTCACTCGTGGTGCTAACCCTACACAAAAAAAATCACATTCAGGTGGATTCTACATTTAAATATGAAAGGAAACAATTAAGTCTTCATAAGATAACAACATAAGACTATCTTCAAACTTTTGGCAGAGGCAGACAAAATTATATATTATACTTCATTAAATCAAGAACTTCAGTAATGAAAAAATACTATTAAGAGACTAGAAGGGCAAGTCACTTGAAGAATACGTTTGTATTTATCTGAAAAATGGTCTTATATCTACAGAATATATTCAACTTCTACAAATCAATAATTAAAAGCGAACAAATCAATGCTTAAAAGAGGCAAAACACTTGAAAAGGAACTTCAAAAATGGGAATAAAGAAATGGTCAATAAGCACTTGAAAAGTTACTTGATGTTATTAGTCATCAGGAACATGTAAATTAAGTGCACAATGAAATACAACCACCAAAATGACTGTTTTTGTCAGCTTTTTCAGTGCTGTGACTAAAAGACTCAACCAGAACAACTGTAGAGAAGGAAAGGACTATTTAGGGGCTCAAGGTTTCAGAGGTCTTGGTCCCTAGAAGGCTGGCTCCATTAGCTCCATTCCTGGGTGCTTAAGGTGAGGCTGAACATCCCAAAGGAAGAGAGTGGCAGAGGGAAGCAGTTCACATGATGATCAAGGAGCAGAGAGAGAGAGAGAGGTTTCCACTTGCAAGATACAAATATATACCCCAAAACCAAGCCCCTAAGCCCCACCTCCTCCAGCCACACCAACCTGCCTTCAGTTACCACTCAGTTAATCTCATCAGGTGATTAATTCACTGATTGAGTTAAGGCTCTCATAACCTAATCGTTTCTCTAAACCTTCTTGCATTGTCTCACTTGTGAGCTTTTGGGGGACACCACATCCAAATCCTAACAAGGCTAAAATGAAAAGACTGGCAAAACAAACATTGCCAAAGATGTGGAGCAATTGATATTCACAAACACTTTATGTAAGAGTGCAAATTGGAATAATCACTTTTGGAAAACTATTTGGCAGTGTCTCCTAAGTTCAACTTATGTTTCCCATAGTCGAGTAATTCTCCTCTAACACATAGGCAAACAAAGACATATAATATTTTTCATAGTAACTTTATTAGTATTAGCTAAAAACTGGAAACAACCTAAAAAACTCTTAATATTTAAATGGATAAACAAATGTGGGTATCCAAGCATTGGAATACTTAATTGCAAAAGTAAAACACTACTGCCACATACAACAATATAGATAAACCTCCCAGTATAATCAAAGATGCTAAACTCAAGGGAAAACCAAAATTCAGTCAAACTAAACCATAGCAAAAATAGTGGTTGCTTTTGAGAGGAAATGACTAAGAAAGTATCCAGGGGTCTTCTGGTGTACTCTGAATATTCCATTTTAAATCTGAGTAATGACAATGTAGCTGTGTTTACTTTGGAAAAATTTCATAAAATTCCTTCAATTTGAAAAATATTTTTGTTTTGTTTTGCTTTGTTTTTGGTACCAGGGGAGGAACTCAGGGGCACTTGATCACTGACCCATATCCCCTGCCCTATTTTGTATTTTACTTAGAGACAGGATCTTGCTGAGTTGCTTAGAGTGTTGCTTTTGCTGAAACTGACTTTGAGCTCAAGATCCTCCGGCCTCAGCCTCCTGAGCTTCTGGGATTATAGGTATTCACCACTGAGCCTGGCTTGTAATTATATTTCAGTTACAAGTTTGAGAGAAATGATAGTAATTAAAATGTTATATAAAAATACATGGAATACTGGAGGAAAAGATTTAAAGCTATACTGTTCTAATATGCTTGTGTTGTTTTAATGAGGATAAAGATTAATCAACATTAGATATCTTTAAGAGTAGATATTAAAATGTATGCATAACAACAACAAAGGAATAGGAATGGAATGTGGAATTTCTAAGCTAGGACTGTAAAAATAAAGATAAGAAGAAAGTTTCGTATGTTCAATAGAAGAAAGGAGGAAATAGTACCATAGCTTTGTAAGTAAACAAACAGTGATTTAAGCCAGAGTAAGGTAGAAACTGTTGTATATTCTCAAGAAAATGATGAACTTTGAAATGTATTCATCTGTAGAAAAAATTAATCAGCAGGAGAACTTTTCAGTTTCATCCTGGGCTTTGGTTTTGAGGTGAGGGGTGGGGATGGAGGAGTCTCCCTGAGAATTTTAACAATAGGTTCATTTTTAGTGGCAATTAATTCAAAGGATCTCAAAGTGGGAGTGTTCCAGGGGAGCTAACTGAAGCAAACAAATGCTTTCTTGAGGAATATTCTTGAGCTAGGTCACTTAATCAGGCCCTCTTAGCAGGTAACTCATGTTCCAAATTTGCAAATCACACAGGAGATGAGGAACCATGAGGAAAAGACAATAGAGAAGACAACTATGAAATCTCAGAGAATTTAGGTGTAAGAATTATCAGAAACAAATGTAAAATATGCATAAAAGTACTTTAGGAATTGAGGAAATCACTTTAAAAGTCACTTAAAGATGAAATTCAAAGCATAAGAAGTTTTTTTTAAATATTTTTTTTTATTTTAGCTCATTGCACACAGATGGAGTACAACTATCATTTTTCTGGTTGTACAAAGTAGAATCATACAATTTGCCTATTCATACATATACATAGAGTAAAGATGATTGTCTCATTCTATTATCTTTCCTTCCCCAGCTCTCCCCATCCCTCATTTTCCTCTATGCAATCTATCCCTTCTCCATTCTTCCTGTACCTCCCCGCGCCCCCCTATGTGTCATCAACCACTTATAAGAGAAATCATTCAGCCTTTGGTTTTGGGGGAATGGCTTATTTCACTTAACATGATTTTCTCCAATTCCATTCATTTACCTGCAAATGCCATAATTTTATTATTCTTTATGGCTGAATAATATTTCATTGTGTATATATACCACAGTTTCTTTATCCATTCATCTATTGAAGGGCATCTAGGTTGGTTCCACAGTCTAGCTATTGTGAATTGAGCAGCTATGAACATTGTTGTGGCTGCATCACTGTAGTAATCTGATTTTAAGTCCTTTGGGTATAGACAAAGGAGTGGGATAGCTGGGTCAAATGGTGGATTCATTCCAAGTTTTTTGAGGAATCTCCACACTGCTCTCCAGAGTGGCTGCACTCATTTGCAACCCCACCAGCAATGTATGAGTGTACCTTTTTCCCCACATCCTCACTAACACCTATTGTTGCTTGTATTCTTGATAATAGCCATTCTAATTGGGGGTGAGATGATATCTTAAGGTAGTTTTGATTTGCATTTCTCTTATTACTAGAGATGTTGAACATTTTTTCATATAGCTGTTGATTGCTTGTAGATCCTCTTCTGTGAAGTGTCTGCTCATTTCCTTAGCCCATTTATTGATTGGGTTATTTGTATTCTTGGTGTAGAGTTTTTGAGTTCTTTATATATTCTGGAGAACATAAGAGGCTTGTAACATTTCTGGGCAGATTTTAAAATAGGACAAATGGAATTTCTAGGAAAAAATGTGAATATTGATTTTAACACTCAATTTAAATCAGTATAATAAAAATAACTGGAAACAGAATTAGTAAATGATATAATGGAACATGAAATCAAATAGATGGAAAAAATAAAAGAGAAATTTAAAAACTGAAGAACACAATAAGAAGCTGATTATATAAACAGAGTTTCAGAGAAGATTTGGGAAATTGGCATTCATAGTGATTTTATGTAACAAATATTTCATGATGTTAATCAAAAAAATTAAATATACTTTTCAAGATACACTATTTAAAATAGTTTTAAGACATACAGAAATTTGTGAAGCTAATAATGGGAGTTGCTATATATATATATATATATATATATATATATATATATCACATCCAATAGCATTATTATTAACCAAGTCCAAATTTAATTCACTTTTCCAAGTTTAATCCAATGTCCTTTTTCTTCCTTGGATCCTGTCCAATATACTGCAAGATAACATTTGCTTATCATATTTCCTTAGGCTCCTCTTGGCTATGACATATCTATTAGATGAGTTAAGATTTTAAAAACAAAAGAAAATATCTCATATTCCTTCACTTATTCCTTGCCCAGATCTCTCCCCTCCTTTATGTAGATCTTGTTTCCTGACATTTATCATCTTTCTTCTCCCTGAAGAACTTCTTTAGAACAATTTATGTAGGACAGGATTTTGGAAAAATTTTCTTTTCACTTTTTTGTTTGAGCAGGTCTATTTCTCTTTCCACTTTAAAAAGATAATTTTGCTGAATATACAAGTTGATTATTCTAAGTTGGTGACTTTTTTCTTTCAACATGTAAGGTATTGCACTTCACTTTCTTCTTGCTTGCAAGGTGCTATAAGTTGAATGGCATCTCCCCAAAAGATATATTCAAGTTCTAATTCCCTGTAACTGAGAATATGACTTCATTTGGAAATAGGATCTTTGCAGATATGTCAAGAAAAGATGAGTTTATAATGGATAAGTATGGTCACTAAATCCAGTGACTAGTGTCCTTATAAAGACAGAAAAATGAAGACACACAGACACACAGGAAGAAGTTCATGTATTAATGAAGGAAGATACTGGAGTGATGCAGCTACAAACCAAGAAACCCCAAGGATTTCCTTCAGAGGAATCATGGTCCTTTTGATGCTCTGATTTCAAACTACTAGCTTCCAGAACCATGAAAGGATAAATATTCGTTATTTTCAGTTCCCGATGTATGGTACTTTGTCACAGTAACCATAGGAAACTGATATACATGGATTTCTCAAAGAAATCTCCTGTAATTTTTTATTTTTTAGTGTTGCTGGGGATCAAACACAGGGCCTCATTCCTACTAGACAGGTGTGCTTCCACTGTGCAATATCCCTAGCCTCGTCTCCTATGATTCTTATATTTGTTCCCCTGTGGTTGGGAACTTTTCCCTTTGGCTTCTTTCACAATTTATCTCAGTCTTTGTTTCTGCAGTCTGAATATGATATGAATTCCTGTCAATTTTTTTGGTATTTATTCTTCTTGGTACTTTCTGAGCCTTCTGGATTTGTGACTTGCTGTCATTAATTTTGGAAAATTCTTGGCCATTATTTCTTAAAATGGTCTAGTCCATAGTAAATAATGTCAGTGATAGTTAAATTGAATCATGAATTCTGTTTTGTCCGTACATTTTTAGTAAAATGCTAGTGAGATTCCCTTTGAATTCTATTCTGACCAAAAGACAACCTGATAATTAGTATGATATATTCTCCCTAATGATACATTGTCTACTTAGAAAGTACAGATTTTGTGTCAGGTGTGGTGGTACATGCCTGTAATCCCAGCAGCTCAGGAGGCTGAGGCAGAAGGATCAAGAGTTCAAAGTCAGCCTCAGCAACTTAACCATGTCCTAAGCAACTCAGAAGATCTTGTCTCTCAAAAATTTTTTTAAAGGGCTGGGGATGTGGCTCAGTGGTTCAGTGCCCCTGGGTTCAATCCCCAGTACCAAAAATGAAGACAGATTTCTAAAACTGGCTCCATGCTTAAAATCTTACCGCCTTTAGAAAAATATTTAATCTTCTTCTTTATGAATAGTAAACATTACAACCTGATTTTCCATATTTATTTTAGAGTTAACATTAATTCATTTATTCAATGAAAACATATCTTTTATTTATCTATTATGTATCTAAATTCATTTTAGCAAATTTTGGTACAAAGGAAATCAAGAATTTAAGAACTTTAACTCAGTGAGCTTACAAACAAGCTATAGGGGAAAAGCAATAAAGATAAAGACAATTTTGAATTGGAACACGTAATGGAAAGACATGAAGAGAATGATATGTGAACATAGCTGGGAGTAGAGGAAGAAGTTAAGTAGTGGAATCTGGATATATCTCCCTGAGAAGAAAACTTTCAGGGAATGTTCTAAAGGATAAACAACAAGAAGAGCAACAAAAATCAGCTACTATTAAGAAGAAGATGTGGAAAGAGCTTTTTAAACAGAAGCTATAATTAAAATATCCAAAAGTTTTGGAAAGATCGTACCAATTTAGGAGCAGAAAGGAGACAGAAATGACCTCAGCATGTTACAGGAGACAAAAAAATAAAAAAAATTAAAAAAAAAAAACAAGCAAAAAAAAGCATAGCTACTAGCATTGAAATACAGTGAGCAAGGAAGAGAGAATAATGAGATGACAGTGAGAGGTATTTAGGACCAGGTGGCAAAGGACCTTGGAAGCCATAGTAACATCTGATTCTATTCTATGTGCAGTGAAGAGTTTTGAGGAGGGCCATAAAATGATGACCTGTATTTCTAAATGATTCCTACACTGAGAAATAGTAAAGGCAAGAACAAAACAAGAAGACCTGCTGAAAGGCTCCTATAAGATTTCAGGCAAAAGGGGATGATAGTTTTTAAAAGAGTGGTATCTCTTAAAGAAAATATGTACTATATTTTAAACATAAGATTAATGGGACTTTCTAAAAGGGAAAAAAACTAAATAGAGGATAACATTTAGTCTTTTAGATAGATGTTGGCACCATACATTGAACTGGGAAGACAATCAAAGGAGGAAGCTTGAATGTGAGGAATAATTAGCAGCTCATTATTAGACGTGTTTATGGTATTAAGAGAAATTCAAGTGGAAATATCAAGGAGGCTATTGAATCATTTCTCAGCATTTTGGATAATATAAAGTGAAAAATCTTCAAGCTCTGAAGAAACATCTTAACTGGAATGACAGAAAGCCTTTGTTACATGAATGATATTTAAAGTAGTGGTAATGAATATGTTCACCTAAGTAAAACATGATGCTCAAGAGGAGGGAACAGTATGGCTTCTATCTAGGATATTCCAGAACCTGGAGGTCTGGTAAGGATAAAGATCATCAAAGAATCTGGTAAAAGAGCCCCAGGGTAAGTCCTGATTTCATATTCTCACAGACATACTTTTATATATTAACTTTTGGCTTAAGAACAATATCATGAAAGGAAACTGACGTAAGTTACAAGGAAATGTACAAGACAGAGCAATAGTTTAAACAATAAAAACTTTTATAGTATTCCTGGTCACTTTACTTTTCCCTTCATTAGTTTTGATTTCCAGATAAATTTACTTTTCCCTTCATTCGTTTTGATTTCCATTTTACTAGGAACACCAAAGGCAGGAACCATTCTAAGAAAATTTTATGTAACGTTTGCACATTTGGTTATTGAG
>JAJEJO010005612.1:0-13911 GCA_020662805.1 Glaucomys volans
GGCCACCACCCATTGCCAACCCAAGTGCGAGTGGACCCGGTGGTTTGACTCAGACTTCCCAAGCTCTGGGGTTGACGGCAGTGACATGGAGACCTTTGAAAACATCAGGGCTGCAGGGGGCAAGATGTGCCAGCAGCCGCAGGATATACAGTGCCGTGCAGAGAACTACCCTGAGGTCAGCATCGACCAGCTCGGGCAGGTGGTGACCTGCAACCCGCAGGTGGGCCTGCTCTGCAGGAACAAGGACCAGACGGGAGAATTCAACATGTGCTTCAACTACAACGTGCGAGTCCTCTGCTGTGACTCCAGCCACTGCCTTGACCTGGCCTCGCCATTGCCCACCTCTGCATGGCTGTCCACCCCATCTCCCACCCTCTCCCGGTTGCCGACTGGCCCCTCCTTCTCTCCCACTCCCCCTTCTCCATGCTTCTGCACGGCCTTTGGACGGTTGTTCTCAGCTGGTGAGTAGGTCCATGTCCCTCGAATGCATCCTCATGTCTTGTGTGTCCTCCTGGGTTCTCAGGGCACTGTCCTCTTTTCTGTCCCCTTCCTCTTTCCTGTCTGGCCCATACCCTCATTCGGTCCCTGCCTCCTTGCCCAGCTTCTGTAGCTGTCTCCAGGTGCTGACCATCTTCGGGGTGTCTGGTCCTCCTGTTTTTGTCTTCCAGGCGACGTCATCTACAATGAGACCGACAGTGCCGGATGCAACTTCCAAGCCATTTGTACCGAGGCGTGTGGCATCAAGCGCTTTCCTGGCACTTGCCCCACCTCCTCCTCAGCCACGTCCTCCCCTGCTGAGTCCCCATCAGAGCCTCTGGGCTGTGATAATGCTGTGCCTCCTCGACAGGTGCACTCCCTGCCCTGTGTGTAGGGATATGGCCTGAGGCCTGTTCAGCCCAGGTCCAGGTCATGCCATAGCTCTACGGGGCTGAGCCATGGCCGGTACCTAGCACCCCTCAGTCCCTTGGCCTGTCCTAGTGACCCATGCCCTGGCATATCTGGATGAGAGGAGTCATTCAACATCTTGGGTGTGGTCAGCACAGGCTGTCTTCCCTCTGGTGGCTCATTTGCCTGGGACCTCAGTCTCTACGTCTGCTGGGTGATGTTTCCTTTGAACCGCCCCAGATGAGCACCCTTCTCGTTCCCTGCTCTAGGTGAATGAGTCCTGGACCCTGGAGAACTGCACAGTGGCCAGGTGTGAGGGCAACAATCATGTTGTCCTGCTAGCACCAGTGCCCGTGGCCAGCATCGCCTGTGTGAACCAGCACCTGCCTGTCAAAGTGTGGAACCAGAGCCAGCCTTGCCTCTTCCACTACGAGTGCGAGTGTGAGCAGGCGGTGGGCGCGGGGCCAGCAGAGGCAGGGTACACAGCCTGGCAGCAGTGCAGCAGGGAGAGCTCAGCCAGCCCAGTCCGTGGGCAGTGCACAGACAGCGCACATGCCTGCTGTCAGCCTGGAGGCCTGTGTCCACGGGAGGCGCTGAGCACGTGAGCCGGGAGCTCCCCCAGGAAAGGCCCTGGGGGTCCTGCTGACTGGTGTGCTACAGAGGGCTCAGGAAACCACAAGGAAAGTCCCAAAGCCCGGGACGTAAGACAGCACAACCCGCTGCCTCTCTGTCCTGGGCAGAGGTCCAGGTCAGGGCTGCAGGGCCAGGCTCCCTGAGAGGCCTGGGGGGCCCTTCCTGCCTTATCAGTCCCAGGGCCCCTGGAGTCCTTATCTTGTGGCCCCGCCCCTCCAGTCTCTGCCTGTGTCTTCTCATGGCCTTCTCTGTGTGTCCTCTCCTCTCTCACGTGTATGGACACTGCCACCAGATTCAGGGCCACCCAGGTAGTTCAGGTTGACCCCATTTCAAGGTCCTTCTCTGAATCATCTGCAAAGACTCCTTTTCCCATAAGCTCACAGTCATAGGTGCCAAGATACACATGGCTTATGGGAACACAATTCAGCCCATGATGCCCATTTTGTAGATGAGTCAACTGAGGCCTGGGGATGTATGTGGCTGCCCTGCAGTCACAGAGGGGCTGAGGAAGGGGTCTCCAGCCTTTGTGTCCCACAGGCTTGTGCAGCAGATGGGGCCCCGGGAACTTCATGACGTTTGACGGGACCTGGTACTCTTTCATGGGTAACTGTACCTACACCCTCCTGAGGGAGATTCACCCTCGCCACGGGAACCTGAGCATCCTCCTTGACAACCACCACTGCCGGGGCCACACCACCACCAGCTGCCCCCACGCCCTCCAAGTGTTCTATGAATCCACAGAGATCATCCTCACCACTACCACCACTGACAGTGTCGGGGAGGAGAGCCTTGTGAGTCCCTGGGCAGGGGCAGCAAGCCCTCCCCATGCAGAGTCCAGGAGTGGGCCTGCCTTCCTCTCTGTCCCAGCAGTCCCCTGGGGTGCAGGGAGGGCCCGGGGGACTGCCTGAGGCAGAGCACACCTGTAGGCCCAATGTTCCTGTAGGAAAATTCAGTCTCTAGGATGGGACACTATAGAATGATCTCCAGTGCGTGGGAGTCAGAACCCCTGAAAGTTGTATGGACCTGCCCCTGGTTATGGGTCTCCTGGATATCCCCCAGATCCTTTTCAACCAAATCCGGGTGAGCCGGGGTTTCAGCAAGAACGGCATTAGCGTGTCAGTGACTGGGGCCACCATGATGGGCATCCACATTCCTGCTGTTGGCGTGAGCATTGCCTTCAACGGGCACAACTTCCAGATCCGGCTGCCCTATGGCTACTTTGGCCACAACACGGAAGGCCAGTGTGGTGAGTGGGCGTAGCCTGGCTCCCAGCTGCCTGCTTTCCCCAAACTGATGTCCCATGCTCTGGGCTCCCTAACCACGTCCCTAGGCCAGAGCCACCTCTGGACCTCTGTTGATGAGTGGAAGGAGTTGGGATGGAGGATACAGCCAGAGGCTTCCTGGGCTCCAGCCCACAGTGGCCTCTACCCCACTCCCCAGGCACCTGCACCAACAGCCAGAGTGATGACTGCCGCCGGCCAGATGGCACTATAGCCCCCACCTGCCAGGACATGGCCAAGACCTGGGTGGTGCCTGAAAGCAGCAGAGAGGACTGCCAGGCGGCCGGCAGCCTTCCCGTCAGCACCAGCCCCCAGCCCCCACTGTACAGCGCATCCAGTTCCACCCCCTGCCCCCCAGAGCCCCTCTGCCAACTGATGCTGAGCCAGTGAGTCCCTTGGCTTTGGGGCGTGGTGGGTCTGGGGCAATGACCCCTGCAGGGCCAGACTCTGCTGGGCACGGAATACCTAGCCCTGATGACCTCTGTCTCTAGGGTCTTTGCTGAGTGCCACAGCCTCATCCCACCTGGCCCTTTCTTCCAAACCTGTGTGAGCGACGGCTGCCAGGATGGCCCCCTTGGGCTCTGCCAGAACCTGGAGTTCTATGCGGCATCCTGCCTCTCCCGAGACGTGTGTGTGGATTGGCGCAATGCCACCAGTGGGCTGTGTGGTGAGTGGGGCAGGTCAGGCTTCCACCTCGTGGGCCTGCCTAATGCCCACCTAACACGTGTTTCTGCCCACAGACCTCCCCTGCCCACCCACCAAGGTATACAGACCATGTGGCCCCATGCAGCCTGCGTCCTGTGACTCCAGGTGAGCTCGGGCTGGGCAGTGGGGGAAGCAGGGACAGCGGTCTCCTCTGGCTATACAGGCCAGCCACAAGGTCCAAAGGAGCCGGGAGAGGGGAGCACATTGGGGCTCTGAACATGGGCTCTGGGACCTCCAACTCTAGGACTCCGGGGACTCCACCAGGACTCCCAGCTAGGAGGATGCCCATCTCTACTCTGACACTGGCCACTCTGGCCATTCCCACCCTTCCTTGGCTGCCTGGAAGGGGCTCAGAATCCTGCTTTTCTTGCCCTGCAGGACCCAGAGCCCCCTGAATTCACGACTGGCCGAGGGCTGCTTCTGTCCTGAGGACCAGCTCCTCTTCAGCTTGAGCACAGACATCTGTGTGCCCGAGTGCTGTAAGCATGCGCGCCTGCCACAGAACACGGCCCATCTTCATTTGCACACACAGGGCTCCTTGTGTCACACACAGGCCCCACTCCGCCAGGTCGGAGCAAGGTCCAGAGCCCTGCAGAGCCCCAGTAGCCTCCTGAAGCCAGCTGCACAAGGCATAGAGGTCCTGTGCTTGTTACTGCCCCTGTCCTGGGCTGCTCAAGACTGGAGCAGCAAGAGCCCCTGGAGAGCTCCCCACACCGACCCTGCCTCAGCAGCACCACGCCCGAGAGTTCTCCCAGGGCTTCTGTCCCATCCCAGTGGGAAGACAGAGGCCTGGAGTGGGCAGGCGACCAGTCCTGAGAGCACATACAGTCTGTGGCCTGGGCCCCGTCCGCCCCCACACCCTCAGTGACTCCTCCCTTCCTTCCAGCCTGCGTGGGACCGGATGGGTCTCCCAAATTCGTAAGTGTTTCTGTCCCACCTGCCCCTGCCCTGACTTGAGCTGAGGGAGGGAGGGAGGGCACTCTATCTTGAGTGGCCAGCTTGGCCACTCAAGCCACACAATCCTGGGGCTGGCATCCTTCTTCCTCTGCCCCTCGGGCTACAAAAGGCCAGCCCTCCTGAGGGGGACCTGGCCTGCTTGTGTGCAGCTGGGAAAGCTGAGACCTCATCTGGGGTCAGCCCTGTAGTCTGTGGGGACCCTGGTGTGGTCTTTTGCAGCTGGGAGACCAGTGGGTCAGCAACTGCCAGTCCTGCGTGTGTGACGAGGGCTCAGCATCTGTGCAGTGCAAACCAGTGCAGTGTGAGGCCCAGGACCTGCCTCTGCAGTGTGGGCAACCTGGTTTCGTGGCCCTGACCAGGCCCCAGGCAGACAAGCCCTGCTGCTCTGAGACACTGTGTGGTGAGCACCCAACAGCGAGAGTTGGGATCGGGGAGCAGAGGAGATGTGTGTTCGGGCCTGACCTTGGCTGGACCACGTGGTGGGGCAGCCTCAAGGTGCTTCAGTTTTCCACCTGAAGATGAGGCTGGTGACTTCTGGTTTGACTCAGAGATGGTCCTGGGCTTGGGAAGGGTTGAGAGTGACAGGGAGGAAAACAGAAGCCCCTAAGAACTGGAACCGTGCATTGGATCCAGGAAGGGACAGAAGAGGGCCGTTGGGCAGATCCCCTGACAGGCTCCCTCTCCACAGTCTGCAACGTGACCACCTGCCCCCAGGACCCACCTGAGTGCGAGCCAGGACAGGAGCAGACCTACACCCAGGAAAAGGGCAGCTGCTGCCCCAACTTCAGCTGCCGTGAGTGGAATGGGCGGGGCAAGGCAAGGCTGGGCCCCTAGTCTGGGGCCTTGTTGCTGGGGCGGGGACAGGGCAGGGAGGCGCCCAGGTGCACTCAGCCCTCCTTTCCTTTCAGGACCTAAGCTCTGCAGCTACAATGGCACTGTCTATGGGGTAAGGGCATGGCCTAGGCACGTGTTGTTGACAGGGCTGGGGGCAGGGGGGAGGCCCATCTCCCTCAGTCTCCTCCTCACCTCCATGGTCCTGCCTCAAGGGTGCATCTGCAGAGGGGCTTTGTGCCTGTTCTCAAGCAGTGAAGGCTGGCCTCCATGCCTGCTCATGCATTTCAGCTTCAGGGGCCCCACAGGAGGCAGGCAGGATGTACCTCTGGGGTCCCTGCTTATCACAGCCCCGGCGTGCCCCGGCCTGTGCTCTGCAAGGGACACATTCACATTCCGGTTGGGGAAAAACAGTTCTTGTGTGCCCCACCTGGCCACAGGGAGGGTCCTGGCTCTGGAGCCCCACCTAGTGCCCTCAGTAAACCCCCCTGGCCCACTGTAGGTTGGAGCCACCTTTCCAGGGGTCATTCCCTGCCACACATGCACCTGCCTCTCCATGGGTGCCCAAGCCCCAACCGTGCAGTGTGAGGAGGTTGCCTGCACCACCACCTGCCCTGAGGTGAGCCCGAGACTTGGAGACCCAGCCCGCATGCCTCCCTGCTGGCCACCAGGAAGGTCCTCCAGCTCAGCCTTCACGGGGCCTTATTTTTCCCCAAAGGGAGGGTGTGAAGTAGGAAGGAGTGAAAGGGGGCTGGGGGACAAGTCCTGTGGGTTACTGGGATAGGGGCTAGGCTAAGCGGGGACAATTAGGAAGGCGGACACAGCACTGGACAGGGACTTGGCCTCATTGCAGGTGGCCCCCGGGGTGTGGCAGGAGGGCAGGCTGGGTTGAAGGGAAGACCTGACCATCCCTTCTGTCCTTCAGGGCTCTGAGTATTCAGGGGCAGCCAGACAGTGTGTGCCCATCCACTGCTTCACACCAGAGGGCCAGTCAATCCAGGTGATGAGAGGGGTTCAGGGACGGGACCTCCCTGGAGACCCTTACCCCGTGGGGCTCAGCCCCTGCCACTAATGCCACAGTGCCTTCCCCCACTGCATTGCAGCCCAATGAAACCTGGGTCAGCAGCTACCTGGACAACTGCACCGAGTACCGTTGTGAAGCCAGGAGTGGGGTCCCTGTGCTGATCCCATGGCCCAAGCCTTGCCCTGACACGTCCAACTGCAGAGTGCGTGCCCGGGAAGCCCTGCCCCAAGAGACCTACCCACCCTGAAGGCCCACCCACAGGGAAGCCCCACCCCTGCCATGCCCGGGGGGTCTCTGCCTGGAGTCCACCCACCTCCAGGAATACCCCCTATCCTTGGTCCCTAGGGGATCCTCAGGAAAGCTGGCTGCTGCTACTCCTGTGAGGAAAGGGGTGAGTTGAGGCTGCCTTCCCGCCACCCTCCAGCTCTGCCCAGTGGTTCCTGCCAGAAGCTGCCAGACCTCTCGCATGAGGCGGCCATGGGACCCAGACCCCAGCTCCATCCCTAGGAATGGAAGGGATGGTCATGCCTGGAGGGGAGGCCCCCTGAGTCCAGGACCTTGCAGTGAGGATCTGTACTGTCTTCTTCCAAGACCTGTGCCAAGTCCGTGGCAACCTGACCATCCTGCGGTACCAGGGCTGTGAGACGGGGACTGTGGTCAATGTCACCTTCTGTGAGGGCTCCTGTCCCGGAGTGTCCAAGTGAGTGGGCAACTTGGTCCCCCAAGAGTATGGCAGAGCTGATGGGCTATCCAGGCACCAGGGCCCCACCAGGCCTGTCTGTTGGCCTGCTGACCTGCAGATCTGCTCCAGCTCAGGAGGCCACATGTGCTATAGGAAGGAGGAAACAGGCTTCTGGCAGGGCCATGCTCTCCATGTCCATCTGCACAAAGGCTGGGGCTGACCAGGCCAGGGGCCAACTCCAGGGCCTGGGGAGGATCCAGAGGTGTCTGCCCAGAGTTAGTAAGATGGAGCTGGTTCAGGGTCACAGGGCCACAGAAGGCAAAATAGGGTTCAAAATGGCCCTGAACATCCAGAGAGCCCAGGAAGGGGAAACCTGTGTGTTTGGGGAGCTGACCCGGGGCCACTTGTGGACCGATGGGGCAGCTATCGAGAGCCCAGAGACCCATGAACAGGGCAGTTGCTGAGAAACCTCAGGGATGAGGGCCATCCTGAGGGCAGTGCCATGTCCACAGGTACTCGATGGAGGCCCAGGCCATGCAGCACCAGTGCACCTGCTGCCAGGAGAGAAGGACCCACCAGGAGGCTGTGCCCATGCGCTGTCCTGACGGCACAGACATTCAGCACATCTACACCCAAGTGGACGAGTGCAGCTGCTCCCCAGCCTGCCTCTCAGCTCAGGCTGCTGTGGCAGACACACCTAGGGGCCACTAGTGGACGATACCCTGGCCCATCCCTCTGCCCCCTACCTGGAGCCAGAACGCACACGGCTGACCGTGAGAGCCTTGGGTGGGCCTGTGGCTCCCACTGCCTCTGCCTACTTCTTCCCGCCCCACCAGGAAACCAGTGCCCGGAGCAGATGGACAGTGAAGATCCACTTGACCCTCCAGCCTGTCTGGGCCACTCACCACCAGGCCCTGCCCTGGCCTTGTACCTTCCTGGTGGCACTGAAACGGATCACCTGTGGCTGCACCCCCACAGCCTGGGCCCAGCCCACAGGGCTCCGAGAGGCAGGGTTTTCTGCCAGCTGCAAGGGGCTGCCTGCCCATGTCTGTGCCCTGTGGCCTGCTGGAGGTGACCAGGGCTGCTATCATGGCTGAAGGGTGGCTGGAGGGGAGCCCCAAGCACCCCTCTGCTCACTTAGCCCCAAACTGCAATAAACCCTGGCATTGTGTGTCTCTTTCCTGAGTCTTTATCTGCCAGCTCCATCCCTGGGCCTGTTCCAGCTACTGGACCCAGGAGGGACACACAGCCAGAGAGCCTCTGGGAGGGACAGGCAGCAGAGCAAGGGGAATCTGTGGCCCCTGGGCACCACTGGATGCCAGTCTTGGGCTGTGGGTACACTGGCCAAGGCTGCAGACACTAGCCCAGCCATCACTAGGACACAGGGGCAGCGAAGGAGACTGGCTCACATAAAAAGAGGGAGGAGCCTGTGAGCAGCAGCGACCCTGGGCGGCGACCCTGAGCCCAGTCAGCGTGGAGGTGTGGCTGCCCTCCCAGCGTGGGAGAATGGGGAAGGGTGCCCGGCCTGCTCAGACCCCAGGGGCTACAACGCTGGCACTCCACATCCACTCCACCTTCAGCTCAAAGCCCGGGGTTGCGGAGATGGGCGACAACAGGAAGCCTGCCAGCCAGGACACACACAGGGTGGGACATGGGGTGCCCTGGCTTTGGGCTTGGCTGCACAGGAAGGTCAAGAAATTAAAGCAAGAAGTTAAGTGGCCAAGGACCTGTTGTAGGTAATGCCACAACCTGGGGAGGCAGACTGTTGGCCCCCATGCTAAGGAAGCCTCTGGAGGGCAGTGGGGTCTCCCCCTCAAGCTGTCCTGCCTCCAGGACGTGGCAGTGGTCAGGCCCTGCATCACAGAGCTCCTTCTCCTTCCTAGGGCCTGATGAGGAGTGCCTGGCTCCCCCTGGCCAAGTCTGGCAGGCAGGCAGGGGACTCATGAGGTCACAGGTGGAATAGCAGGGACACAGGTGGTGACTGGGGTCACCTTCTCCGTGTTTTCCCTGCAGCTCAGAGTCTGACCTTCTCAGGAGTGTGGCAGGTCCCTTCTCTGTCTGGGTCTCTGTCACACCTGTCACTCCCATGGCACTGTCACCTGCCTGGGACCTGCACACATGCCAGGCCTTTTTTGTTCCGGGGCATCATCCTTTAATCCTGACCAAGGTCTCAGGCAGCGTGTGCCAGTGCTGCTCCCACTTTATAGACAGGGAACTGAGGACAGGAATGAGAAGAGGCTTCAGAAGGGGTGAAGGTCCTCTCTAACCCACAGGCTGACTGCGGTGCCAAGGGAGGGAACTGCAAAAGCAGACACGACGAAAGCAAAACCGTGCTAAACTTTAAATACAATTTTAAAGGGATTTCTGGCTCCTAGATGGTAAAGTGGGCACCTCGTTCCCCAAACATAAAAAGCATGACAATGACAGGAACTTTAAAGCAGGAGTGACTGAAAACGACTGAGAAAGAGTGGACAGACACCTTCCTGAGAAGGCGAGACTCGGGAGCACTGATGGCGAGGGGCTTCCAGAAGCCCTGCCTTACAGGGCGTGCACACAGGCCCGTCGCCGAGCCCTCAGGCAGCCAGGGCCCTAGGGGGCCAAAGCTCCAACAAGACGGGCGGAAGGCCTGTGTGCGGGTTCACGGGTGTAACAGGATTTTTTTTTTTCAAGATTTAGGGATATTGAGAACAGATCTCAAGTTCTGATATTTTTCTATTGAGCTCCTGGACACCAGGAGACAGCGTGCAGTATTGGCAGGTCTCCAAGCACAAAGTCCCACACCCAAAAGAACTCTTCTGTAAGGGTGGCAGGAATACGCTGTGACACAGAGTCAGGCCGCTGCCTCCCACAGATCCCTGGTGAGCGCGAGCTGATGCTGGCCTGCAGCAGCAAGAGTGGCAGAGCACGGCCACCTGAAGTGCCCCAAGAAGGAACGCCCAGAAAGCAGGCGGAAGCTCACCATCTCCACAGGCACACTCGTCCATGCCCTCCTTTGTGGCTGGTGCTTCTGAGAAAGCCCTTGCCTGTGCCGGGTCAGAACGTCGTCTTCCAAGGTACTCGCAGGAAGTGCGACGGTTGCGCCTTCCAGGCGAAACTTCTGAATCCACCAGGCGTGGGGGTCAAGTGGTGTGAGGAGGGGTCTGAGCCACTGCATTTCTCACCGCTGGCCCATTGCCCTGGGCCAGGACTCCCACAGTGGTGCCAGCTGCCTGGGCTTTGGGCTCTCAACGCCAAAAACAGCTTCTGCCGTCCCACAGCCGAGCATCTTCGATCCAAGCTGCCCCGACAAGATGCATCTACTCTCCTCAGCCTTCCAAATCCTCGCACACTGAGCTTTCCAAACAGCCAGAAAAAAAAAAAAAAAAAAAAAGAAAAGAAAAAAACTGGCCTGCAGGACTTTGATGGGGTTGTGTATTGTCAGTGAGGACAGTGAGCAGACCAAGGCAAGGTAACCATGGGGATGACAGGGTAGCAGCTAGGAAATGAGGGGTTGGATCCATTCTTCACACAGCAACCCTTTTTTTGGCAGTACTGGAGGTGGAACCGGGGCCAGGGCGAGGCACGCGCTCTACCACTGGGTACAACCTAGCCCCGTCCTTCATACCACAGGCCAGGAACATCTCCTTGGATGGTGATCCAAACGCCAAAGAAACAGAAGTTGACATATACAGACAGTAGAAGAAAATATGGGTAAACATCTTTAAGCACTGAAGATGGAAAAAGCTTTCGAATTATGAATAGAAATCCAGAAACTCTAAGGGAGAGATTAATAAATTTGACAACATGGAGAAAAAAACTTCTACATGAAACAAATCAACAGCAAAATAAAAGGCAGACCAGTGACAGCAGCTGCAGCTGTGAGTCGCAGCCTCCACTGCAGAAGAGAGCGGGACGGAGAGGAGAGACCAGTGCTCCTAAAGACAACAGGGCAGACAGAAGAGACCCTCTGCAAGAACAGGAAAGCACATGTCCCTCATACTCACTCCTCTTGTTCCCTGAAAGAGATTCAAAGGAGGAGGCCACCCTGGAGGATCTGAAGGTCACAGTCCCTTCTAAACTCAGAGAACTACTCAAACACAGGGACTGCACAGATCCTCCAGGAGACCCACACCCATCTGCCACAGCCTGCCCAGCTCTGTTGCCTCCTTGGACCCCTTCCTGTTTGGCACTACCTCCAGACCCTGCACTTCTGCGCCCCAGCTCACACCTGGCGTCTCCCTGCAGGGCTGTGCTGAAGTGCCCTCCCTTGGGAGGCCTTCAGCCAAAGTGACTGAGATGGGCCCACAGGAAAACCCGGCTGGACAAGGCCTTCCCCGGAAATTGCCCCTCCTGTCTGCATCCCACTCCCTCCCTCCATAGTTTCCCTTGAGAGTGTGTCCTTAATGAGTTACATGCTCCAGAGTCCCGTGACAGTCTGTTTCTGGAGAACTTTACCCAAGACCTACAATACCAGAAGCAGTTTTGGGGAGCAGCCAGTAGCAATGGGAGGCTGGGCAGGATCTTGGATCCTACCCCAGCCCGAGGGCAACATAGGCCTCCTGCTGATGTCTTACAGGGCCTGAGATGCTCATCTGTTCTGAGTTAGGATGCAGGCATGAGATAAGCTGCTGGCCCTGACACTCTAGCACAGAAGAGATGCCAAATATGACTCAGGAGCTGGTGGGCTGGGGTCACACACCACTGATGTTGGGAGAGAAAGACGACAGGTTCTTGTCCATCAATGCAGGTAAAGGCCTGGTGTGAAAGTCAGTCCTCTGGCAGATTTAAAGATACCACCATCTTCTGTGGCTAGGAGGCACTTGGTGGTTAGTGCTGGGTCCAGGACTCAAGTTCAAGAAGGCAGGAGGTGAAGACGTATGCACCACTGGGTCTCCTCTGCTAACGCCAGGCCCCAATGGAAAGGGTTGGGTCCAAAGCCCCGGGGTAGGGATGTTACCTAGAGGCCCCTGAAAACAGACTTCCCCAGACCTGCAGAGAGCAGGTGGAGAGCAGCTGCCCCCTTGTGTAGATTCCATCAAGGAGCCCCACCTCACTGGACACATGTACCTGGCAGGGCGCTGCTGGTACTGCAAGTGTGCCCAACCTCTGCTCCTTACAGAAGTCCAGGAACTCAGGCCCAACGTGGCTGAGCAAGGAAAGGAATCCTGCTGTGTGCGGGGGAGTGCAGGAGATGCTTACCAAATGTGCTGTAGGGACTGGCAAGCAGGATGAGGGGGCATTTGCCCAGCTCTGGGCCTGGCTGGGCAGGTAGGGCTGGACCACAGGCCAGACACCACGAGTTCGCTAACGGGAACAGGCACACTTGGATGTGACCTGACATGCTGCTGGTTCCCAGAGCAGAAACCCTAGAATGACCCTCCTGGATATGAGGGAAGGAACCTGGGGAGGATGCTTCACTTACAAAGGCAGTGAGGCAGCTGGGGAGAGCACCCAGGAGGAGCTGTCCTCTGCAGGGGCTGAAGGTGCAACATCTGTCACAGAATCAGGCTCCCTGAACAGCAGCAGGGACAAGAGGACCCAGAGACAGCAGAGCAAGGTGGCAGTGCCTTGGCGCCAGAGGTCCCAGAGGCACTGACAAGGACCATGCACAGAGCAAGAAGGGAACAGCGGTGGCCGAGGTCGGTCCCGTGGGAGGCCCTGCCCCTCCACCCATTTCCACGTCTCTGGTAATGGAGAGGCGGGTTCCTTTACGCAAGCCCTCAGTCATCCCAGGCGCACCACGGTGGCCTCTACTGGGTAAGGCTGCGTGGAGTCAGACAGAGGGGGTCCTGGCATGGGTCTGCCTTTCTGTCCACCTCATAACAGACCCACCGGTCATGTCCCACACAGTTGGGATCTCAGGGGCCAGCACCAACCCAGAGACTGCTGTGCCTGTTCAATAAAAGCAGCCAGGTGCGGGGCCGAGAGCCAAGCCTGACGCCCAGGCTGACTCTGACCATCTCCTCTCCTTCAAACACGAGGAGAACCTACTGCACTCCAATCACCCAACATGCCCCTCTCCTGCATTACTGTTACCAAACATTAAGATTACTTTATCCTACCTTACACACAATGATTCTGTTCATTACGACTGTTGTAGCTCATCAGTCCCGAAATGCTCTTGGTCCCCGTCCTTTCAGACCTGTGTCCCTTGCTAAGCCCAGAGTCCGTTCAGAGGCTAGGCCTTACTTCCCACCTCACATCCTGTCCATGAGTCTCTCCTCCAAGCTGCTTGTCAGAGGGCCCTCCAGCTCACCACACCGGGTCTGTGGAGAGGTGCGTTCCGGGGCTGACAGTGCCCACTGTTAGGTGCTCTGGATTCTGTCCATGCTGCGAGCTTCAACAGTCCCTTCCTGGCTTGCACTGCACCTTAGTCTGTGAAGGTCAAAGAACCCAGCACACATCACCCAGAGGGAACCCTGACTGCCTGGAGCCCAAGGGTCTGGCTGCTTGCTCTTCCTGTGGAAGACACCTCCCAGTGCTCTCAAACTTCCTCTAGCAAGTGCCTGCTTGGCAGCCCATGCCAACCACATGTTCCTCCAGGAAGCTGTGCTTTTGCTTCTGCCACCTGGGGTGACACCTGCAGGCCTCACAGAGGCTTCCTGGGCTGCACAGGAGCATGGACCAGACACCATGTCAGCAGGGAGCACTGGGTGATGAACCCCCATGCCCTGGCAAGGCCTGCGCCCACAGGTGGTGTTTCCACATACTAGGGACAAAGGTGCCACGTCACCAATGTCCTGGCTTGTTCAGGGTCTGATCCTACTCCAGGCCTGCTACCAGCTAATGCCCTGTACACTTCAGGGCACCAGACCTCTATGTCCACCCACAAAGGTATGCCAAGAGTGCCCCCCAGGGCTGGGGATATAGCTCAGATGGTAGAGTGCCTGTCTCATAAGCACAAGGCCCTGGGTTCAATCCCCAGCACCGCAAAA